>CM031698.1:22154617-22581617 GCA_018466805.1 Hippocampus abdominalis | reverse complement strand
GGCATTAAGGGTACAGCTCTTAACTGGTTTCACTCCTACCTCCACCAAAGAACTTTCTCGGTATCCATAGGCCAGTACACTTCATCATCCGCCCCTGTGTCTTATGGTGTCCCCCAGGGATCCATTTTGGGTCCAGTACTGTTCTGCCTGTACATGCTCCCCCTAGGTAACATCATCAAGAAATTCAATATTTCATTCCATTTCTATGCAGATGACTCCCAGCTGTACATCCCACTGAAGTCTGGCAATTCCATGCAGCCTCTTTTAGACTGTTTGGAAGAAATAAAATCTGGATGGCTAACAACTTCCTTCAGTTAAACAATAACAAAACTGAAGTCATTGTCTTTGGGCCTTCAAGATCAAAAATTCCATCCCTGCCAACCTTGGTCCCCTTGCCCCCTATGTGAAATCCCATGCACGTAACCTGGGTATCATTTTGGACTCTCATCTCCACCTGGACAAGCAAATTTCATCTGTTGTAAAGACCAGTTTTTATCAATTAAGAATAATCTCCAAACTCAAATCTGTTCTATCATACAATGATCTGGAAAAAGTCATCCATGCCTTCATAACCTCCCGTCTAGACTATTGTAACTCCCTCTATCTTGGTCTCCCTCTGACACTGGTGGCACGGCTTCAGATGGTCCAAAATGCAGCAGCTAGGTTGCTCACCAACACAAAAAAGCATGAACACATCACACCTGTCCTAGCCTCCTTGCACTGGCTTCCAGTCCAGTCACGAATACGATTTAAAACACTGCTGTTGGTTTTTAAAGCTCTTCATGGCCTGGCACCCACCTACATAGCTGATATCATTCACCCCCATGTAGCCCCCAGGTCCCTCAGATCCTCCAGCCAAGGCCTCCTCCATGTCCCACGGTCCCGGCTTAAACAAAAAGATGATAGAGCCTTTTCTGTTGCTGGCCCTCAGCTATGGAACCAACTGCCACTTGATATCAGAAATGCCCCCTCAATAACACTTTTCAAAACTAAGCTCAAGACGCACCTTTTTACATTGGCCTTCCCTGTGCCCTAATTGTCTTACCCTGCTGTCTGTAATTAAGTGTTGTGTTGTTATCATCTTAGCTTAAATCACTGTGCTGTATGTGTATTTTATTTTTTTACTTATCTATTCTATTTTTAACCTGTTTTAGCTTATGCACTATGTACAGCACTTTGGTCAGTGCTAGGTTGACACTGTGGTTAAATGTGCTTTAAAAATAAACTTTACTTACTTACTTACTTACGGTGAATTGTACACGAAGCAAACTCTGAATGAGAATAATGACGAGCAAAGATATAGCGCAACAGCTCTGATCACAAGCTGCAATTGCAGAATGCTGACCGCTAACAACTTCCGCTGATGTCGTCACGCTCCACTGTAAATTCAAGATTTACCTGCTTTATTTTATTTTATTTTATTTTTGAAATCTTTGGGAAAATGAGACTGATAGGATGATTATAGTGTAGTGTGCATTAACACAAAAAATATATTACTAACATGTACAAAGACACACAAATGTTTTTTTTTCTCCTCTACACCTTTCGGATCTAATTGGGACGAGTCCTAGATCTACCGGTAGATCAGGATCGACGTAATGGGCACCCCTGATCTAGATGGATAGATAGATGGATAAATAAATAGATAAATTCATCTCATGAGAGAGAAATTCGTTTTGATACCTTCATTACGTTTTTCTAACCTTTCCATATTACATTGTTACGAGTGAAAGGTAAAAAAGAAGAATTAGCTTCTATCCCCTTGTCTTGTAAACACACGCACTTACAAGCACACGCATGTTTTTGTAATTTTGATACAATGATACCTTACATCCACAGTGGGAAAAAAAAATCCTGGTGACAAATTTAGCAGCTATTATTGGCAATACGGCATTTAAATAGTACAGTTGTAGTTGATTCATGATGGGTATTGGCTAAGTTGTAGGCGTGGTGTTAGCTTGCCAGTCTGAACGTGACAACAATTTCTTTTTCATCAGTACCAAAAACACCATAAAGAGATGGAATAAAGGAACAAAATGTTGTTAAAATTCTGTCAGTGTGTTAAGAATTAAGGAAGTGAAGTGATCAAAAATGTCGGTAACTTTGTTACAATGACTGAGTGACTGTGTGGGTGACCTGCTTCACCGGATGTTGTTAGCGGTCAGCAGTCTGCAATTGTAGCTGGCGATCAGAGTTGTTGAGGTATATATACTGTTAGATGTATGTCACAAAAAAATTTAAAACCACCTATGTCTCAAAATTGAACCAGTCATTGAGTTTGAGCTTTGTGACACATAAAATCATCCTTAGTTTGTTACTTTAGTTTTAGCACACAGGTCAATATTAATTAAGTCTCAAAAAAATCTGTCTAATATTGTCCCACATTATGCACTCATAACTAATGGGAAACATGTATTTTAATAAAACACAAAAACTCAAGTCACCTGACCTCTGAAAGGCAAAAAAATTGCTTCATCTAACGAGTGTTTGCACTTCTTGAATC
Organism: Hippocampus abdominalis; assembly: GCA_018466805.1. Taxonomy (NCBI): domain Eukaryota; kingdom Metazoa; phylum Chordata; class Actinopteri; order Syngnathiformes; family Syngnathidae; genus Hippocampus; species Hippocampus abdominalis. The sequence continues at coordinate 22,579,114 of CM031698.1, read as the reverse complement.
AAGTGGTCAGTGTGTCGCTGGCAGCATCAAGTCAGCGGTGGATAAGAGTGTATGTATGTCAATGTATGGTTCAAACTATACTCAATCAATTGAGTGTGCACTACTGAAACAGTACGAGAAGTGGGAATGATGTGGTGTCCTGTTTTTCGATTAAACTGGGGTGGAAATGAAGGAATGAGTGTCGATATGAAATGTGTCTGTGTCTATGGTGAACGCCGATGCGCAATTGCTCTCGCACGCAACTTAGATGAAACAGTGCTCCACGCCAGTGGTCAGCACACCGCTGATTTTTTTTCACCTCTTCAGACGGAGCTTCATGTCTCAATCCATAGAATATTCTCCCAAAAGACTCAGGAGTCATTCAGATGATTAAAAGTAAGACAAGCCATTATGTTCCTTTGGGTAAGCAGTGGTTTTCACCTTGGAATGCTGCCATGGGTGCCATTTTTCCCCAGCCTCTTCCTTATTGAGCCATGGACATTGACTTGAACTGAGGCGAGGGTGGCCTGCAATTTGTTAGATGCTGCTTTGTGACCTCCTGGATGAGTCGTTTGATAATTTTTGAAGGCTGTCTGTTCACCACTGTTGCATGTTTTCTCTATTTGTGGATAATGACTCACCATGGTTCACTGGAGTGCTAAAGCTTCAGGAACAGCGTTGTAACCATTTGCAGAATAAAATATGTCAACTTATTTATTTCTAAGTTGTCAGTGGTAGGGTCAAATGTCACCAAGGCCAAAGAAAGACAGACAGTGAGGGCTCTATTTTTGTGGACAGCAGACATGCGCTTGGTGAAAAAAAATGGTGCATCTTGATTTTCTGCATGAAAATCAAGATGCAAGTCAAGTTTAATATGTTCAGGAGTTTGGCCGATTGTGCTCGGTCTTGTTGGGTGTTCCTGCAGACCGAGGGCATTTTCTTTTACATGTCGCCTATGCACCTGACAATTTGATGACCTTAAGTAGACTAGACTTCAGGCCAACTTGGCGCTGATCTAAGTTGTGGCGCAGGTGGTGTAACGCCATTTTGGTAATTTTATTGAGCTTTGGTCAGAGAGATATTGTGCTCCGCGGAGATGTGTGGTGGATGTCATTGAATCTCAAAAATATGACAACAGTGTGCTTTGAACCCTTGGAATCATTTTCTAAACCACACATGGACACCAACGATCAAGGTGGAAGGCGGTCTCCAATTACCCACAGTGGTGACCTGTGATCGCTCTGGCCAACATTACATAATCCTTAAGTGGAGATCTTTTTGCTGTTTCTTATAAACATACTCGTCTCCTACATGGACTCTAGCAAGTCTGTTTCTGCTCATGGCATGTCAAAGACGCGTGCGCCTCTCCAATTTAAAAGGAATTAAAGTAGCCCTCCCCATAGGCCAGGAAGCAAGTTGGCTGTACTCACTCCCACAATGCAACGTAAATGGCATTTTGTAACAGAGACCGTCTACGATAATAGCTAAAGAAAACTCCATTAAAGCACAAAATTATACTCTGTTTGGCACTGGACTTGAGCTGGGCACACAAATACCTGAAGGTTCTGGATCAAAGTCATTTTGATCACATTCTTTGTTGTGAGGGGCATTGTCCACTATGAGTTCTTGTCCAGGGCCAGATGACCAACAACGTGTCTCCAAGAGAATCTGCGGCATGAACATTTTTCACCATCGCACAGAGGGGAGAGTTTCGACATGGTAAATCGTGGCTTCTTCACCATGACAGTGTCTCTGCTCACAGTTCCATGAGCATCCAACAGTGTCTGGCCAACATGGACACATTTGTGCCGAAGCAACCTCCCTACTTACCTGACTTGGTGACTTTTTCATATTTCACAACCTCAAGAGGGTACTGAAAGGGACGTGTTTTGAAGACGTGGACAACATCAAGGTGGCTGTGATGATGTTGATGTGGCGGTTCCCAGAATAATTCTTGCAGGAATGCAAGAAGGTGAAACAGAGAAGACTGGGAAAGTGTTAGACACCAGGGGGAGTATTTCCAAGGGCAACGTTTGTATCGATGATTTGGATTTCAATTAAGGCGGCCCGGTAGTCCAGTGGTTAGCACGTCGGCTTCACAGTGCTGAGGTACCGGGTTCAAATCCAGCTCCGGCCTCCCTGTGTGGAGTTTGCATGTTCTCCCCGGGCCTGCGTGGGTTTTCTCCGGGTGCTCCGGTTTCCTCCCACATTCCAAAAACATGCATGGCAGGCTGATTGAATACTCAAAATTGTCCATAGGTATGAGTGTGAGCGTGGATGGTTGTTCGTCTCTGTGTGCCCTGCGATTGGCTGGCAACCAATTCAGGATGTCCCCCGCCTACTGCCCGAAGACAGCTGGGATAGGCTCCGGCACCCCCCGCGACCCTAGTGAGGATAAAGCGGTTCGGAAAATGGATGGATGGATGGATGGATTTCAATTAAATGTTTTGTGACAGGAGCCAGCAACGGTAATGAGACATTTCATCTGGCAAAACCAGGTCATACCAGGGTATGATAGCTTTTAAATGAGAGTAAGATAAGAGATCCTATTTTTTCTTTCGAACATCGAAAAATCTGCCATTGGCTGGCAGAGTATCCCAAAGTAAGCTGCGCTACATTCCAGCTCACCCATGAGCCTCATGAGGACAAGCACGGAAGATGGATGGTTGGACGTGCAAAGCAAAAAAAATATTCAGACATTCACACAACATTGGTTTACTCTGCAGTGGAAAAGCAGCATGTGTACCTTTTCCATTGTTTTATGATTTCACAATTCACAGTTAGCGTCGGTTCCACTGTACTTTTTGTCACGTTTTACTTTTTCATTTTTTCAGCTGTAAATTTATGTGGTAGTGTGGGCAATCCATTTTTCGTGTGACTCAGATATGGCACCGGCAGCATTAAGCCCACCATTTGAAAACCACTCACTCTTTTACTCCATTTGGGAGCAGCGCACCCACACTTTATACCATTTGGAAGACAGAGCAGTATAGACAGAGCAATATAACAAATGCTGGAATAAATATAGTAACATTTAAAAACAGTCAACGCATTTAAAAAAATATTTATTCATTGATTTAGTCAGGAAGCAAATTAAGCCTGAAATTATTTGCATTCGTGCGGCTGAAAGGGTAAGGGTTAAATTCAGATTTGTTTTCATATTGAAATTATAATTTTTTTTTTTTAAACATGAAAAACAGTGCTTCTATGAGAACCAAAAACAAGGAAATATGGCAGTCAGTCAGTGGCGGTGACATTTTCAAGTCATTTACATGTACTATACATTAAGTGTTGGGTGGTGCATTTATTAATGTATGCAGTGCACTTCACGGCAAAGGTTACCATGGAAGCCAAAAGGGAACTACCGGTAATGTGTTTTTGCTTGAGCTTGAGCTCAGAAAAGTTCCAGGACTGAAATACTGTACAGTACATTTGTAATATTTTGTAAAAGCAATATAGCTTGAGTTTCTACGTTTCTCTTTGAGTTAATATACGCTATTGCTTATTGCACAGCCATGCAATGCTGAAATTACACCTGTGATTGGTTTTTCAGTTTTTTACAACAGATTTTGTAAAGTAAGCATGCTTAAGTAAGGGCTGCAACTAATGATTATTTTAATAAACGAGCAATCTGTTGATTAGTCGATGAATCTGACAAAGGAAACCATTTAATTTCCATCCCTTCATTCAAAAGCATATATATATATATATATATATATATATATATATACATATATACGGTTTTATATATGTACTGGTTTTCGAACAATTTCGGTTTTTGAACAGCCTTCTGGAATGGATTATGGACGAAAACCGAGGTTTGACTGTATATATATATATATATATATATATATATATATATATATATACATATAATTTTTTTTTTTTTTTAATCCTCGTCTCACCCCTCGTGTAGTGTCCGTCCCCCATTCAGCTCGGGTCCTCTACCAGAGGCCAGGAAGCTTGAGGGTTCTGCGCAGTATCCTTACTGTTCCCAGCACTGCTCTTTTCTGGACTGAGATGTCTGATGTTGTTCCCGGGATCTGTTGCAACCACTTATCTAGTTGGGGGGTCACTGCCCCGAGTGCTCCGATCACCACAGGCACTACTGTCACCTTAACCTTCCAGGCTCTCTCCAGCTCCTCTCTGAGCCCTTGGTATTTCTCGAGTTTCTCGTGTTCCTTCTTTCTGATGTTTCCATCACTTGGGACCGCTACATCCACTACAATGGCTTTCCTCTGCCCTTTATCTATGATCACGATGTCTGGTTGGTTCGCCATTACCATCTTGTCAGTCTGGATCTGGAAGTCCCACAGGATCTTCGCTCGGTCATTCTCCACCACCTTCGGAGGTGTTTCCCATTTTGACCTTGGGGTTTCCAGTCCATACTCCGCACAGATGTTACGGTAGACTATGCCAGCCACCTGGTTATGGCGTTCCATGTAGGCTTTCCCTGCCAGCATCTTACACCCTGCAGTTATGTGTTGGATCGTCTCAGGTGCCTCTTTGCACAACCTACACCTTGGGTCTTGTCTGGTGTGGTATATCTGGGCCTCAATGGCTCTGGTGCTTAGGGTCCTGTTCACCTTAACAACTCCAAGCATTCAGTGATCCATGTATGTGGCATCGAGTCATAGGCTTTCTTGTAATGAATCCAGGCTGTGCACTGGTTGGTATTTTGGGACCTGCATTCTTGTGCGACTGTTCTGTCAACCAGGAGCTGATGTTTGGCTTCTCTGGTATATCTACCAATGCCATGTATTGATCCATGTGTCCACTTATCTTAGCCGCAATGATGCCTGACTTGAGCTTCCATGTTGTGGAGAGACAGGTTATTGGCCGATAGTTGGATGGGACTGCACCCTTTGAGGGATCCTTCATGATCAGGATCGTTCGCCCTTCAGTTAGCCATCCTGGGTGAGTCCCATCCCTCAGCAACTGGTTCATTTGTGCTGCTAGGCGCTCATGGAGTGCTGTGAGTTTCTTTAGCCAGTAGGTGTGGACCATGTGGTGGTGGTGCTGTCCAGTGTTTCATATCTGAGACTCTTTCCTGTATGTCTGCCACTGTTATGGTAACTGGGTTCTGTTCAGGGAGGTTGCTGTGCTCATCTCTCAGGGTCACCAGCCATTGTGCACTGCTGTTATGTGCGACCTCCTTCTCCCATATGCCTTTCCAGTACCTTTCAGCTTCCAGTCTTGGTGGGTCAGCTCTGCTGATAGGACCCTGCCACTGACACTTTCGCAGGTTGCGTTGCGACCAGCCTGTTTATTCGTCTGGCCTCATTATATCGCTTAAAGCGGTACACGAAAGAGAATAAGGTATATATCTATACATATCGCTTAAAGCGGTACATGAAAGAGAATGAGGCCAGACGAATAAACAGGCTGTTCGCAACGCAACCTATATGTTTCATTGCACAAAATAAATGTTTCAAAAATGAACTGTACACAGTTCAATATAAGTGCAACATTAAAAATATAGCATTAGCAATATATTTGTAGAATAAACATAATAAATTAGCAATAGCATAGAAAACACAGCATAAGGTGGCTTTGCTATTTACAATGGTTACAGGTATATACTTATACATATGCACACACACACACACACACAAAAGTGATAATCGATTCATTAGCCTGTGCACCTCATCGAGATTGGGGGTCGAATCTGACCCCAGCTTTCCTGTGTGGGGTTTGCATGTTCTACATGTGCTTGTTTGGGTTTTCTTCGGGTAATCTGGTTTCCTTCCACATTTGAAAGACATGCATGATAGGTTGATTAAATGCTCTAAAATTGTCCTGAGGTGCGATTATGAGTGAGAATGATTGTCTATGTGAGCACAATCACACCTTGGGACAATTTAGAGTGTTCCATTAACCTGCCATGCATGTTTTGGAAATGTGAGAGAGACCCCACGCATGCACGGGGAGAACGTGCAATCTCCACACAGGAAGGGCAGACCCAGAATCGAACCCTGCATCTCACCTCTGCAGTGAGGCGGTCGCGCTAACCAGTCGACCATCGTGCTAGCATATCATATGTGGGCGGCACGGTTGTTGACTGGTTAGCACGTCTGTCCCACAATGCAGGGGTTCAGAGTTCGATTCAGGGCTCTGGCCTTTGGAGTTTTCATGTTCTCCCCCCGTGCCTGCATGGGTTTTCTCCAGGTACTCTGAAACTTTGAGTAAACTCTGAGTATCTTTTGAGGCTGTGCCTAGTGCCCTCTTTTTTGGAACTCAAATTATCATCACCCTATCCTCAGCTTTTTACGGCAGAACCATGTCTGATGTTGTGGCGTTTCTGCCCCGCTCACAAAAACACGCTTACACCCACTTGATCATGTCTGCCAAGCACAAAAGGGCAGAAAGCCCAGCTTGCTTTTGACTTACAGGATGGCCTGTTCTCTGTTGTAAAAAAATGGGTCTCAAAACTGGCACAGCCTTGTAGCAGCAGCCAAATATCATAGCGGATCGCAACTCACTGTCAATCCCGCTATCATACATTAACATCAGTGGAAAGGAGGATATGTGGAAAAAAGGGAGGGCATGCAGACAAGCGAGAGGAAAAAGTCCGTGCTGACACACAGCGAAATCCTCACTGCAGCAACTCTACCGCCTGTAACGCCTGCACAGCAGGTGCTGTTGTTCCGCCACAGACTGACTCCAAAGGCACAATCACAATTGCCTTTCGAGACAGGCAGATGCCAAGAATAATGATCATCTCTATTGGCCCTCAAACATGGCCTTCAAATTGAATACCGCGTGAGATCACACCTCCCCCATTCATTTTGTATTGAAAACGAGCAGAGATGCAGCTCATTGTAGAGGAAAACCAGTCCGTATCATCTTGTTTTATTTAATCAAAATACATACTACAAATGAGTAGTTTATTTTTAACATCATCCTGTAGATAATTATAAATGTAATAATGATAATAATCATTCGTCAAAAGATGATCAACTTACACTTTCAAAGCTCATTCATGTTTTATTTGAGACACGTTCTCTGCATTTCTTCACCACTGAATGTGGAATTCACAGAATTCTGATTTTTTTTTTGAAATAATCTCTTTTTCTCCAAATTGGTTTATAATGAAGATTAACATACAAAGTGGTCAAGAATGCTGGGAATATTGGTGCACTTGAGCAAGGCACCAAAACCCCCTAAAATGCCAAATACATGCACAGATAGATCCCTAGTGCTGCTCCAAAATCAACCAACCCTCTCTGTTCAATTCAACTCCAGTTCTTTTTTTTTTTTTTTATACATGGGCATTTTATTTGAGGGTGTGAGAGATTCTTGCCCCTTTGCTTATCCATGCTCACCTTGTCTAGCCTGTTTACTGATGCTAAATTGTTATGTTTAATAAAGAGAGGTGGGCAGAGACATACAGTACAGACTGCGGCATCGACACATTGAGAACATTTCAAGACAGTTTTATAAATGAGACAAATTCACTAGTTTACGTTGAGTTGAAATCTAAAAGAAAAAAAGTGGGACCACAAACTATGGAGGTCCTAAGGGGACAAAAAAAAACCTTTGCATTCCCTCGCAAAGTTTTGCGTTCCCTCGCAAAGATTTTTTTTTTTTAATGAGAGTTGATGTACGTGCTTCTGGATCATTGTCCGAGTGACTGAAAACAACAAACATGGCGTGTTTTCACCCGTGGGCGAGTTTCATTGAATTGTACTTTGAAATTGGCTTGAAATACAAAAACTTAAAATCTGTTCTTGAGCTTAAAAACGTTTTCCAAATCAACGAAAGACATCTGGAGCGAGTGCTGAACAAAAGAGGACTATTTCGTCAGAAAACGTTCACTGACTTGGCAGTCCTTGCTAACTTTGTTCGCAACCAATTGCACCATTCCAAACAGCTACACGGTCTGGTCCAGAAAGAGTTGGATCCGAGAATAGTGTCCTTTAGGCAAGCAAGACATTTGAGACGACGATCCTAACTTCTCTAAAGGGCCAAATCTTATTTTGTATAATGTGGCTTACCAGAAACGATTGCTCTAAGACTGCAAGGGAAGCTCAGCTTCCCCTAAAATGTAAAAGTAAGTAATCAAATATATGAGTGTACAGTTCATACAATTGTGTGTACATGTCATTGACTAAATATGCGCTACAACACGCTCAACTTTTATTCTGAATCAGCTTCTTAAGAGTGGTTACGACGGGACTCTCTTCTCATTCATTCCCGCAGCTTTACTGTGCTTTAAACTGTATGGACGCCGAGCATTGACCGCGCGGATGCTAGGTGTCTAGAAAGTAGTGCCAATGCATTGAAACGAGACGAGTCATTGGATAAATGCTGGTTTTGTCCCTCCCACCAGACGCTCAGCGTCTCTGGGAGTCTATGGACAGTGGGCATGTATCGGCTGGCCCGGACGCTGAGATTTTCGGCATGATGATTGGATGATCTGTCTGAGGCTGAATCTCTTTTTGTTTGACAGCGAAATGAGCCAATCATCGAACTTTTAGTGTAGGTATCCGTGGGAGCGTCTTTCAATTCTCATTCTGTTCTAAATGGAACTGGAGACTTCTTCTAATCATCTTAGTGACACTCTCTTTGTTGAAAACGACGAATTAATCTTTTATTTCTGGTGGGTTTTATTGTAGTTGCTGTAGTTGTAGGACACTAGTTAAGTCCCTGGAAAAGTCGCCTTATTGGTATGACAGGGTCACAGATAATTTTCTTGAAAAGGAACGGCCAAGGCTGCCCTTTGTCGCCGATTCTGTTCATCACCTTTATGGACAGAATTTCTAGGCGCAGCCGAAGCGTTGAGGGAGTCCTTTTTGGTAGCCTCAGTATTGCATCTCTGCTTTTTGCAGATGATGTGGTACTGTTGGCTCCTTCAAGCAGGGCTCTCCAACTCTCACTGGAGCGTTTCGCAGCCGAGTGTGAAGCGGTTGGGATGAAGATCAGCACCTCCAAATCTGAATCCCCGGGTCGGGGAGGGGATCTTGCCCCAAGTGGAGGAGTTTAAGTATCTTGGGGTCTTGTTCACGAATGAGGGCAGGAGGGAGCGAGAGATCGACAGGCGGATCGGTGCAGCGTCTGCTGTAATGCGGACGTTGTATCGGTCCGTCGTGGTAAAGAAGGAGCTGAGCCAAAGGGCGAAGCTCTCAATTTACCGGTCGATCTACGTTCCAACCCTCATCTATGGTCACGAGCTGTGGGTCGTGACCGAAAGAACGAGATCCGGGATACAAGCGGCCGAAATGAGTTTTCTCCGCAGGGTGTCCGGGCTCTCCCTTAGAGATAAGGTGAGAAGCTCGGTCATCCGGGAGGGGCTCAGAGTCGAGCCGCTTCTCCTCCACATCGAGAGGAGCCAGATGAGGTGGCTCGGGCATCTGATTAGGATGCCTCCTGAACGCCTCCCTGGTGAGGTGTTCCGGGCATGTCCCACTGGGAGGAGACCCCGAGGACGACCCAGGACACGCTGGAGAGACTATGTCACCCAGCTGGCCTGGGAACGCCTCGGGATCCCCCGGGAAGAGCTGGAAGAAGTGGCTGGGGAGAGGGAAGTCTGGGCCTCCCTGCTAAAGCTGCTGCCCCCGCGACCCGACCTCGGATAAGCGGTAGAAGATGGATGGATGGATGGATGGAACGGAGAGTAGAATTCACGAATAAATAAACGGACACATTTTATGATGTTGGCAAAATTGAGCTTCTTGACAGACCAGCATCCGCCACTGGTGGCTACACAGCAAGTCGTGACCCGAAGTTGATTGGAGGTTACTATATATGCAGAAGTGTAACATTTGAGGTCTAATATAAAATAGCCATCACAATTAAAACATTTGTTGTCTCTGCTGTTTTTCTTCCTGTATAAGTACAACATATTTGATCTATGATATAAAACGTTAGTTTGTCAAAGCATTATTTGTGAAAATAAACTTTCATTCTTGGTTATTGACTTGATCCACAATTACTTAACCAAATTGGATGCTGACTAGTATTCCTGCATGCCTGTACAACATCGCTATTGAGATTTCACGCATTTGCCTGAAAAAGATGACTACACAATTGTCACTCCTGACTTTCGTCGGTAGGTGGTGTCTTGTGTTTAAAAAAAAACAAACTGTTAGAATGATTTGGAACTAATTTTATTAACATTCACAAATTCTTACAAACATCAATCACAAACAGCCTTTACATGTAAATGGAATATAAACTAGAAAAACACATATTTTTCTTCTAACAGTGCAAATATTTTTAACAATTTATGACGTATCAACCTTAACTTCAAACCTTTGGGTCAAACTGAAAGAAATGAAAGTGGCAGTTATTTTAAAGCTTTCATTCATTTTCTACACTTATCCCCATTAAGTTTTGTGAGTGAGCTGGAGCTTGTCCCATGGAACGCGTTCCCCCGCTAATGTTAGAGCATTTGCACATTCACACCTCGGTAAAGATTTTCTTTTTTTTTTTACAAAATTAAAATTTCAACAGACCTGAGAATTTGGGGGGAATTTGGAAGGAAGGTGGAGTACCTGCAGAACACCCATGCAATCACTGTGTCATGATTCTGTTTGTGACCAACAGGTGGCACTGTAGGGTTCTCCCTGCAGCTGCACACCTGTTGGTCATTGTGTAATTAGTGCTTTAAAAGGACTCCCAGCCCGACCACATATTGTCGGGTCATTGTTGCTGTTTGTGTGTTCGCTGCTGTCATTTGTTCGGGTCATGGTTCTGTTACTGTTAGTTTTTTGCTTCAGTCATGGTTTTTGTTTGATACTTTGGCTTCGTTTTGTTTTCAGGACTTTGTTTGGGATTTAGTTTTCTCCGTTTCAATACAATCTGTCAAGTTCACCTTGCTCCTCCCTCTTGCCTGCTTTTTGGGGTCCACCACCACCTCGCTACGAGACACACTGGAAGAACAAGCCAACTTCATATACAAAGAACCTCATAACTGTGAGACATGTGTTATGGGAATTTGACATCTAACAGGGCAAAAATGTAAATAACTGTTTGTACCATTGAATGCTGACCAGTTATTTTGCAGATAAGCAAGTTGCCTGCTCATGCACAAGTCTGCATTCTGTGTAGTTGCTCAAAATGCTGATTGTGCTGACTTTCGCCCCTCCCAGAGAGAAAAAAAGAGATAAAAAGAGCGCGCGACAGAGAAGGCTACCTTGACAGATCTGTGAACGGTGTCTCTCCATGTTTTTTCCTTTCTCGAATAAATCTCATTTTTTAATCATACTTGTCTTGGTTTCCCTGGACAAGACACGTGTGCTAATCACTCATACATTTTCCTGCCCCTTTCTCAGAAAGTCCTCTTTGATTTTTGGACCTTGCTTGCAAATGCAGGCTCTGTAACAAATACAATACAATGTAATACCAACCTGTGCACAGCCTTGTTTGCAGCAATTTTAAAGTCATGTAATGGTAAGCATTTTGTTCTGATTAAGTAATACAGATTAGGACTAAACTTCAGTAACAGCATAAGATTGTTGTAAATTTTCCCTCAGATGCATTTTTGAGCAAATATGTTCATTACTGGGAATGTTTTTAGTTTTTTGAAAGACCAAAATGATTTCACTTCAATCTAACATAAAAATTGCAACAAGTGGCACAAACGTGTTCCCCTATGTCACTGGCCGACAAGTGTCCATGATCCAATACATTTTTATGCACATTTGTGTCAAGGTGAGATCCATCTTCAATCAGCTGCCAACATTATACCACCATGTTGGTGACAGATAAAGGAGTGTCACTGCATTCATCCAGATGACATGTTTGAGGATTTTCTTTTGTGCAAATGTAAAATCTAATCAGCTTCAATTTGTTTTTTTTCATAGAGTCTGCCAACCGTTTCATCTAAAGCAGTCTGATTTCTTTTAAAATCACAGGCCTCAAAACTAAAGTCACCAACTGGTCCTTTGGTTGAGCTTTCATCTGGGAAAAATAACTCTTTTCCAAACTCCAAAATCTAAGCAACAGTTGCTGTTTTTTCCATGATGGCATGCCTTGTTCCTCCACCATTGCTTGTCCTCACTTGATGGTATTCGTTGCCATAAAAATGGAGCCATGCTATTTAGGGTTTTTATGTGACCCCAATTGCACAACAACAGGCAGGTATGGTGGAAGCCAACACTTGGCGTTGTTTATTAGGGTCTTTGCAATGTCACTCAGGGAGAAGCGCGAAGAATCCACAGGGAAATGTCAACACAACAAACGAAAACCTCACTCAGTGAGAAAACTGGGACTTACTTAAATGTTCAGGGAGAAGCTCGAGGAGTCCACAGGGGAATGTCCACACAGGAAACAAAAAACTGCAGGCGATGCTAACAGAGCTCACTACAGGTGGTGACGGCACAAACTTGCACTGAGGAATGGTTTGGGAGCCAATTTATACCCGTCTAAACAAGCAGATGGGTGATGAGCTGGCGAATGTCAGGTGTGAGGTGCACCCTGGTGTGAGGTGTGAGAGCACCCTGGCTGAGGGGACTACCTGACTGACCCCTCCCTAACAGTACCCCCTCCCCTACGGGAGCCACCTAGTGACCCGCCAGGTTTGTCGGGATGAAACTCAGTGATCAGGGCAGGGTGCATAGTGAGCCGGAAGGAGACCCAGCTCCGATCCTTCACGCCGTAGCCCTCCCAGTCAACCAGATATTGGAATCCGCGTCCCCAGTGCCAGACATCCATCAGTTCACGGACCTTCCACTGGGGGTGCCCGTCCACAAACTCAGGGGGAGGCAGGGCCGGGGTCAGAGGCATCAGGGGGCTGACGGAGACTGGTTTAACCCGGGACATGTGAAAAACAGGATGAATCTTCATGGAAGAGGGAGCTTCAGGCGCACTGCTGCTGGACCGAGCACCTTTTGGATCTCGAAGGGTCCAACAAACCGGGGATTGAGTTTCTTGTCACCTGGCTGAAGTGGAAGGTCCTTGGAGGACAGCCGCATCTTCTGATTAGATCGGTACGCCGGTGGTGAACGACGATGACTGTTGGCAACACGACTGGCATGTTGCATCGCACGGAGCAGGGCGGTTCGGGCGACCTCCCAGACACGGCGACAGCGGTCCAGGTGGTTCTGCACTGAAGAAAGACTCAAATCTACGAGACTTTGAAAAACGAGGAAGCGATTCTTGCTCAGTCCGATTTTGGCAATTTCCATGCTCAGAGTAAATTGTTTGCGGCTCGACGGACAGTTGAGTAAAAGAACGTTTCCTGGGCAATATATTGTTGCATTTTGTTGCTTGTGTTGTCACACATGTATGTTAGCATATTTGGACGTTCATACAGTATAGATACCGTAGTTGTTTCACTATTCTCATTTAAAAAAGTATGTAAATACTTTAATGCTTTGTTGATGTTTGGTATGGACTATCAACGTATGCAGTTTTTTATGTACCGTATCTTGTGCTGACCCGGCCCACCCCTGCCTTAGACCATAGGTGTCAAACTCCGGTCCTGGAAGCCCGCCGTTCTGCAAATAATCAGCTCATCAGCAAGCTCTTCAGAAGCCTAATATCGAGCCTGTTTATTTGAATTAGGTGTGTTGCAACAGGGAGGGATAAAAACATGCAGGATGGCGGCCCTCCAAGACCGGAGTTTGACACCTATGCTTTTGACCCTTGGCCTTGGCAGAAGTGGAGAATGGTGTGCCTGTCAATACCGTCAGTAGAGGAGGTGTGAGACATCTTCATATTGGTCTTCTGATAACAGGTATCCTGCTTTTTGGAGTTGGCAGTTTCCTGATCTTTTGCAAAATTCAGTCATTAGGAGCAGCTGCATTGGATGGAAAAAAGATGATGGTCTTCATGGAGGATGTGGGGTGGGTGATGAACACTGAAGTCAATTGCAAGGCGGATGCCCTTTTGAAGTCACTTTGAAAAGAAAGGAGTAGTTGGCGTCCTGCCTGGAAAAACTGATTGAGGATTCGGCATATTGATGCCATTCAACGTCACAAGCTAAAAGACTTTCAAGGCTGTCTAAAATTGTTAAAGGCCTGTTCCCAAAACAACTGCTATCTGGACTTTCCCTTGGATGAAAAATACGCTTGGATGCTAGAAATCCAATCAACCCCTTACCCTTCCTTCCCGAGCCCGAAACTGATATTCGAAGGATGTCTCCACGGAGACGATAAGCTTGACCATGCAGTTGCAGATGCTTGACACGCACACAAAACCACGAAAACATGTTACACACCTCCCTGAATGTCACCGCTTTTATTTGATGCCTATACACTCCGCCCTCATGACTTAACTTGAATAACAGACCACTCAACTGGCCTGAGCTGCTTTTCAGACTGGTTGGGTTGCATTCCCCCCTCTCCCTCTTTCCATCCTCCCCGTTCACTACATGTAACGTCTCGAGATTTGCTGTAAATGTCTTTTAAATGTATGCTGCATGTGCTGAGGTTTTATCTCAAGCTCAAACCATGATGCCATTCAAGGAGAATATTTAGTAGTATGTTCTTTCCCTCCTTTTCCCCTTTGTTTTCCTTTCACATCCAAGATATTGTGGCGCTGAACAGTGGACCGCCTGGCTTCCTGTTCTGTCTCCCTTTGTTGGTCATTGTTTTGTTTACGCTCCTTTGGACGTGTTGTTACTCGGAAAGTGAACTCCTTGTGTGTTTGACATACTTGGTCAATCTATTCTGATTTAAATTGGCCGTCCCCTTAGATGCACAAAAACATATGGATGTTGGTGCTTAACTCCATCCATCCATCCATTTTCCGAACCGCTTCATCCTCACTAGGGTCGCGGGGGGTGCTGGAGCCTATCCCAGCAGTCTTCGGGCAGTAGGCGGGGGACACCCTGAATTGGTTGCCAGCCAATCGCAGGGCACACAGAGACGAACAACCATCCACGCTCACACTCACACCTAGGGACAATTTAGAGTGCCCAACGAGCCTGCCATGCATGTTTTTTTTGGAATGTGGGAGGAAACCGGAGCACCCGGAGAAAACCCACGCAAGCCCGGGGAGAACATGCAAACTCCACACAGGGAGGCCGGAGGTGGGATCGAACCCGGTACCTCTGCACTGTGAAGCCGACGTGCTAACCACTAGACTACCGGGCCGCCCGGTGCTTAACTCATCTTCGACAAATGCACTATTAATTAGAATGCCGTTTAGACTAGGAGTAGTCCTGATGAGTTTAGAATAGGGATTCAGAGACTTTTTGGGCTGTTACATCAGCCCGCTTTCGTGGATTTTTGTGACATGGTCAACCAGAGCTGTTTTGTTAAAATTTACAGAAGGTGCAACCAAGCCATTTAAAAAAAACCGCACAAAAAAACTCATTAAATGGTGAATATTTTCCCAAGCATGTTGTGTGTGCCAAGTTTCATATCATCTATGCATCCATTTGAAAAAATGCTTATCAAGAAGAGGATCGCGGGAGTTGCTGCAGCCTATCCCAGCTGTCTTTGGATGAAAGGCGCACTAAGGCGCACTACCCCCTGACCTGGTCACCTGTCAGTTGCAGGGTGCATATCGAGGGAGGCACCCATTCACAGGAACCGATCCCATGCTGCCCGCACACAAGTCAAGTGAGTGTATCACTAGACCAACAGCGACTTAAGTTTCATATGGTTTCACAAATGTTTTGACCTTCAAAATCAGTGTGATCTTTCCAAAACAGTGAGTTGCCACGACAACAGCAAAGCTTTGCTTTTTCCTGGTTGCCTTGAACTTCTTAAGATGAAACATTCATAGTTTCAAGACAATCAGATAAATCGATAATCTTGAGCATTTTAATTGAAGCACCCACAGTTTCAAGACAAATTGATGAAATCTCTTGGAAGAGTTTTTTTTTTAAATGTGACCGGTACTAAAGACCAAAAGGGGTCAAGTATGAAAGACGAAAGAGAAAAACATAAAAGAATAAGACCTTTATTTCCTGTGGCCAGTAGGCGGCGCTATCACGACGGTGAACATTTTATTCGTAGATTGCTCCAGGTCTGTTTCATCAAATAAGTGAAATTTGGGCAAGATAGGATAATCTTGGTCAGTTTATAGCGACGATTATTGTTCCAGTCCTGGAAGGCCGCTATCCTGTAGGTTTTCCATCTCTCCCTGTTGCAACACACCTGATTCAAATGATTAGATCATCAGCAAGCTCTGCGGAAGCCTGATATTGAACCTGCTCATTTGATTTAGGTGTGTTGCAACAGGGAGAGATGGAAAACATGTAGGATAGCGGCCCTCCAGGATTCGAATTGCCCACCCCTGCTTTAGACTAAGCACCGTAATGGCCTTTGGCCAAAAAGTCACAATATTCGGCATAGAGTAAGCTCAAAGTCTTGAAGCATTTCTGACAAATTTTCATTTCGATTCATTCAACAGGCGTTGTGCAGTGCATTTTTTTAAAAAAATGTTATCACTCAGAGGCACTATAAGTACTGTATAAGAGAATACTGTCAAATAGATGTCTTTAGATCACAGCTATTTTTAGACATGTGAAGTTTGGGATTTTTTGGTGCATGTACAGGTGAGTTATGAAGCATCTCCTCCTTTATGGCGAGAGAAATATTAAATGCAAATTTGGATGATCCGTCATATAGTATTGAAAAAAACTATTTTTTTTCATGTTGTTGTCCGTGGTCTTAAAATGGTGTAGCCAAAATGTGATGTCTATCAGATTAATCATCTAGGAGAAGGGTGCAAATGTAGGACCCCTGTAAATCGGACTTTCAAAAATTCATAGCTCACTGCTGCAGTGCCATTTTGTTTTCATCGTTTATGACAACTTTAAAACATCAAATTATTAACCAGGGCCAATGAGTGGGCAAAATTTTAGTTTTTATACATGTTTAGGCCCCCAAAAATGCAATTCATTTTTGTAAATAATAATAATAATAATAATAATGTCCAAAAACCCAATAGGGACATTGAAGCAGTTGCCATTTGGACCTTAATAAAAGTGCAGTGGTACCGGGTTCAATTCCAGCTCCGGCCTTCCTGTGTGCAGTTTGCATGTTCTCCCTGGGCCTGCTTTCCCTGTTTTCTCCGGGTACTCCGGTTTCCTCCCACCTTCTAAAAACATGCATGGCAGGCTGATTGACCACTCTAAATTGTCCCTAGGTGTGAGTGTGAGCGTGGATGGTTGTTCGTCTCTGTGTACCCTGCGATTGGCTGGCGACCAATTCCGGGCGTACCCCGCCTACTGCCCGAAGACGGCTGGGATAGGCTCCAGCACCCCCGCGACCCTTGTGAGGATTAAGCGGATTAGCAAATGGATGGATGGATGAATAATAATAAATTCTACAAAAAAAAAATTAAAAGATTTCACAGTGATTGCTGCTGGGGCCCCATTTAGTCAAGGTAAAAGCTCTCTCTGCATTCAACTTTCCTCCCGGGTCATATCATTTGCGGCAGTTGAAAATTTCCAAATTACATGGAAGGTCCTAATCATCAGTTACTGTATCGCTTTTTTCCAGTTCACATTTGTGCAGAAAATATGAAATCGGAAAATTAATTTTTAATTTTGTTTTTTTCAACAAATAATGAGAAAACAAGTAATTATTTTGGGTTTTTGCTTCCCTTTTTTGAAAAACGAATGAACAAATTATACATGTATTAAGATACTTTCACAAACACAATCTCCCAATGGGCGGCCCGGTAGCCCAGTGGTTAGCACGTCGGCTTCACAGTGCAGAGGTACCGGGTTCAATTCCAGCTCCGGCCTCCCTGTGTGGAGTTTGCATGTTCTCCCTGGGCTTGCGTGGGTTTTCTCCGGGTACTCCGGTTTCCTCCCACATTCCAAAAACATGCATGGCAGGCTGATTGACCACTCTAAATTGTCCCTAGGTGTGAGTGTGAGCGTGCATGGTTGTTTGTCTCTGTGTGCCCTGCAATTGGCTGGCAACCGATTCGGGGTGTCCCCCGCCTACTGCCCGAAGACAGCTGGGATAGGCTCCAGCACCCCCCGCGACCCTAGTGAGGATGAAGCGGTTCGGAAGATGAATGAATGAATGAATGAATCTCCCAATGCTGCAAATTCAGCAAGTGGCTATATAATAAATAAATAATCTATATACTGTGTGTACTGTTTGTATTTGGAAAAAAAGAATACTGTTGTCATTGGTAGGTTTGTTTAAAAACATTTACATTTTTCTCTTAATTTAAATGATGCCCTTTGCGTAGACTATTTATGAAGAGAAATCCTCCTCCTCCTCCTGGGCAATTGGCCCCCGTCAGGGACTTGCCCCCCCTCCCGGGTCCCACACCCGGCACAACTCTCGCTGGTGCCTCGCGAGGTTAACACCCAGTGCGGGCCCTGGAAGGGGCCTCGCCTGATTATTGTTTAAGGAGGGTTGTGGGGTGGCTACATCCACTCCCCTCCGTTCCAGCGGGGCAAGCGCTGGGCGCCTCATCTTACGGTGAGACCCCACATCCTTCCCCCCCGGCTGGTGGGCATTTAGACGCGTCTGGGGCCCAAGAGCCCCGGCGTTTCCCCCCCTCGCACCACTCGGAGGCATCCCACCTCGCGAGAGATAAAGAGAAATCATCATCATCATCATTTAGAACACGATGTGAGTGATTTAAAATATTTGCAGAAAAAAACCCCATCGTGTTTCTTGAGTTGATTGATTACTTATCGTGAATGCTCACATCTGTGTGATCTGCACTGTCAGCCAGATGGCAGATGGTCGTCCCTCTGAGACATGCTTGCAGGAGCACCCCCTCATCTTTGGGTTGCAGACAGAACTGCAGTTCAGTAAACTTCACTGATGAAACATGCGAAGGATTAAGGATCTGTTTTCGGCAATCAAAGCATTCTGAATCACTTTGAATTCAAACTAGAAAAAGACAAAATGATATGGGGTAGTGGTTGAATGCCCATAATTATCAAATATTATGTTAAAGACTATGTTTAGCACTAACAGTAGGTGTCTTTTCAGATTATATTTATGTACCTACAGTGTATTCTTCAATAAAAACCTTCTCCAATAATGTGAAAATACGTCTATGCAAACTTTTGAATGATAACGCATAGATTCCTTCCGTATATTTAACTCAAGTGTAAGAAACATCTGAATTCGATCCAACTCAGAATCAGTTAGAAAGTATTGTCAGGCTCCATTTCCACAACTTTCACATCAGATTTCGGTATCAAAGCAGAGCTTTCATGGTGACTACCTGGGTAACTTCTCACTTTGTGCTGCTGCTTGACTCTTCTTGCAGATACTGTGAATGGCATCTGTCAGGACGTTTCCTGCCCATTCAGATCTGGACACTTTTAGCGGGCAGCGAATGGCGTGTTGCTGGTTGCAGGAAAAGGAGGAGTACTGCCTCCCCTGGGTGCCCCTTGCGCCCCACCATATGGCCTGGCCTAGACATTCTAAGATGGGTGACTTGGTCCACGGACCACCTGAGGCAGTGGGAGCTTTCATAATCACTGGAGACAAGGGCCACTTGACACCAGCCTGACAGATGGTACGCCAGCACTGCTGCCTTGGACTGCTGTTGCTGCTACTCTGTGTATGTGTGTTCAGATTGGGAAGCACAATAAGGGTGATGATGTGTCAGGTGTAGTTAAACATGATGGTGGCAGCCAGTCTTCTTTAGTCTCAAGGGCAACCATAGCCTTAGGCCGTGGCTGCAGGAAAATTTCATCACATGGGAGGAGAGTAGTCAAAACAAGAGTCAAGCACAGAGCTGCATCATCGATTTCTTTTCTTTGTCGGACATTGCCGGTTGCCAGTTTTGAATGGAATTTTGACATTCAAACATGTCGGGCCATTTTTACCTGTGCTGCACAGATGATTTCATTCGCCTAAGTTTGATGATTAATAGTATCTCAAAAATGGACCAAATAGAATCAGAACTTGAAATCCCTGTAAATTGAAAATAAAAAATGTCTTATGAATATGACACACCACAGAAACAGCGTTGTTAGCAAACATATCAATGAATGATTAAAGAGATTGCCAAGTGTATAAAATGAGCTTTCAAAGCAGCGCAAGACCAAGCCCTTGTCTCAACTCTCAGAGGCTGTGGGCGTGTCTGCTGAATGCGCAGAAAACATACACCACTCAAACGTTAAGTGTCCATTAAATATGTGCGTACGTCCAGCAGCCTTCTTATGCCAACATAATCGGATATATTTGAATTAACAAAATATAAATACCGGTACTGAAAGCCTCCGGTAGCGCAACTATATCCCACTGAGTCATTGCAAGTGTTGCAACATGAGGCTCTAACCACCACTGAGCTTCTGGACACCACCATAGCCGAGGCTAATAGGACTGTTGTGTTTCTATTTCAAGTGGAAAGACCTTTTATAGTGTTATCCCCTGCAAATGACATTCTATTGAAAATGTTTACTTGAATAGTTATTGTCATTTTACTGTATGCTTGGGACAGCTGGTTGTTACATTTATAGGGTCTGATAATAATGATGATGATGATAATGATGCTGACGATGATGATGACAGGGAGGAGCAGGAGGAGGAGGAAGAGGAGTATTAAGGGTGGGTTTTTAAAAAAAATCGATGAATCTAATCGATTTTTTTTCATTGCCCCATATCGATTCATAAAACCATAAGAATTATTTTTCCCATCAATTCATGTGATTTCTCGTGTCACTACACGAGTGTAGCGTATTACAAACAACCAGAAGTGAGCAGGGAAATTAGCGCCAACAAGCCCGATCACAGATGTGTGGAAGTTTTGGGGTTTTCAGAGTCTAAAGCAGTAATAAACAAATTTTGTGAGACAATCACAGTACAATAATGTGAATGTCATGAGGTTTCCAGTGTGTTTTTGCAATTTTTTGAACAGCCTGCCCTGTGGTTGGAATTCATTAAAATCATTATTTATATGGCGGCCCGGTAGTCCAGTGGTTAGCACGTCGGCTTCACAGTGCTGAGGTACCGGGTTCAAATCCAGCTCCGGCCTCCCTGTGTGGAGTTTGTATGTTGCCTGCGTGGGTTTTCTCCGGGTGGTCCGGTTTCCTCCCACGTTCCAAAAACATGCATGGCAGGCTGATTGTGCACTCTACATTGTCCCTAGGTATGAGTGTGAGCGTGGATGGTTGTTTGTCTCTGTGTGCCCTGCGATTGGCTGGCAACCAATTCAGGGTGTCCCCCGCCTACTGCCCGAAGACAGCTGGGATAGGCTCTGCGACCTAGTGAGGATAAAGCGGTTCGGAAAATGGATGTATGGCATTATTTATATTGATCAGATCTTGTTCAATAAAACATACATGATTAATGGAAGCCGGCACGGTGGTCAACTAGTTAGCACATCCTCCTCACAGTGCAGAGGTGCAAGGGTTTGATTTCGGTTCCGGCTTCCTGTTTGGAGTTTGCATGTCCCCCCCTGTCCGTGCCTGTGTGGGTTTTCTCCGGGTTTACTCCAGTTTCCTCCCACATTCCAAAAACATGCATGGCAAGTTAATGGAACACTCTAAATTGTCCTTCGTGGGGTTTTGATTCTGCATCAAAAATCAGTCTAAGTGAATCGTAAATTGGACATTGCTCTATGCAACACAGACTGGTCAGTCAGTGACAGTGTGGCTGGAAGATCACCATATGAAGAAAAATTTGGTACTTTTCATATTTGTAACCTTATATTATTTAGGGGTGTGACTGTGAGTGTAAATAGTTGTTGGCTGGGAACCAATTCAGGGTGTCCCTCGCTTACTGCCCGACGACAGCCTGGAAAGGATCCAGCACGCCCGACCCTTGCGAGGATGAAGCGGTTTCGATAATGGGTGCTTATTATTTAGGGAACAACATCGAGCATTTGTGAATAATTTTGTACACATACAGTCTGCCCATTTTATGACAAAAGGTACATGCACAGTCCAAGTAATGGATATCTGGCAAGACTGTAAGATGTTGTAAGTGTTGTAATTTTACAAGTAGACAAAAGGATTAAACAATTCAAAATGTTAAAAAAAAAAAGACTTTTTGTTTTTTTACAATACAACTTCTTTAGAAGGGGTCATATGAAGGCTGGATTAAAATGTATGCAGTTTTTATAATACAAACCATAGAACACATCTTTATTTATATAGTGCTCATAGCAGTAGAGAAAAACGATCGTCTGGAAAAGATACAAATTGAAGCATTGGAGATGAATAATTAACCTAATGGGGTACATCATTGTGAATGACTTGTGCTCTCAAACCATGCATCATTCGTCTTTTGTTCCATTTTCTATTGACAATCGTTTTGTTTTGTTTTGTTTTTTTAAAGGAAAGGGTGGCTGATCATTTATTTATTTATTTACACACAAAAACAGGGAAACAGTAAGAATTTTCATGTTTACATTTTAGGCTCGGATCGAAATTCCGAATAGGATTTGTACAGACCACGGATTTGATTTTTAATTATTTGTAAAAGATTGGTGCTGGATCAAGATAATTGTGTTCACTACCACAGTCTGTCCAGACCAGGACCAAAATCGGTAATGTATCAACGATCCTGCCTCAGCCATTATTCGGACAAGCATGTTTCTGAAATCGGCTTTATACATTCCGCATGGAAGATGTGCTTCGCATTGTTTTGAACTCCTTCATGTTCACAGGGAACACAACAATGACTGATAGACTTGTGGCAAATCACTTCAACAACACGTTATTTTGATTCTTTTATCAATTATTGTATGATACACGAGGGACTGCCAGGGATTGGTTTTGGCTGCAAGCCTTAAATATCTTTCAATTTCAGGTATATTTTTTCTCGTTCTGATCTAAATGAAATATGTGGGATGGAAGAAAAACAAATGACAAAATCGTGCCTTTTTAATTGTTGATGACCAATTGAAAGTGTAAAGGACGAAGGAATGATGCACGGTTTGCCCTCCTGCTGATATGTTATTGGTCTTAGTTGGTTACAAACACAAGAGGGCGTGTTTGTTTTTGTGTAATTGCGTGCGTGCGCGCACGCGTGCTTGTCACAGGCCTGTCACTGCCGGAGTCCACAGCTGTGGAGTTGTGATCGCCCACTGCACACCACACGTTTTGTTGCCTAGAAAATATTGGAGAGTCCAAGCAGCGGCGTCAAAGGAATGCCATCCCCCCCCCAAAAAAAGTAAAGAAATTACCAGACAAGAGAATGGCTCACAGTACAGAGTAAAGCGGGTGTTTTTTTTTAAATCTTACATCGGTTGATTGATTCAGAATTAACAAGAAAGAAAGGAAGAAAGAAAGAAAGAAATCTGAATCTGCAGTTTGAACACATTCGTGATTGGATAACTCCCCGTGTCCACTATCATTGAAGTAAGCCGCTGCATATAAACTTGAACCCTTTTGGTTTACAATAGTAAAGGTAAGATAAGAAAATGCAACAAACAAATGATTTTGAGAAGCCCACCAAGTGTGCCACTGTGTTGGGGGGGGGGGGGGGGGGGGCGGTGTGTGCAGAGCTGCCGGGACTTTGCAGAGCCAATCAGCTGGGCATGGAGATGACGTGCTGTTGTCCTACGTCAGTCCCAACAGCACCGGAGTTTCACACACACCGTGGACAAACACACACGCGCACACACGCACTCCCTCTCTGAGCCGGACGGCGTAGCCCCTTCTGGCCCGGCAGCAGAAGACACATCAAGGAGTCCAGGCGTTGCAGCCCGCTCTGGCCGTGGACCTAACGTCGCTTTATTTAGTCAGCATGGGAGACATGGGGGATCCGCCGAAAAGTAAGTTGGACGCCCACTTGCTTGAACTCAATTATTTTCATTTTAGTCAACTTGTTGCGACGCGGAATTGTTCTTTTATTTTAATTCTATTTTCAATCAAACTTGTTCAGTATTTCTTTTCAAGTTTAACCACTGTACTAATACTCCTCGCGATCCAAATATACATTCATACTGATCAGTCGACTCACAACGGTCTTCTAGAAAAACGGCTGGTGTCTCTGTGTGTGGGCTGCGGAAACCAGATCCACGACCAGTACATCCTGCGGGTCTCCCCAGATCTGGAATGGCACGCCGCCTGTCTCAAATGCGCCGAGTGCAGTCAGTACTTGGACGAGTCGTGCACGTGCTTCGTCAGGGACGGAAAGACATATTGTAAACGGGACTACATCAGGTAGGATGACCACGGCTGGGCTTTCACTTAATTACAGCCATGACCGGAGGTGCAGTGTAATCCAAACAGATTGGAAATAAATTCCAATATTGCCATGCGTTGAAATGGTTTCAAATATTATTGCCAGACCTATATTTCCACTCCAAGTCGTTACACTGGCTGTTTCTTGTTGTAATATAATAATAACTAAACTATAACAACAGTAGTTATAGTCTAACATCCATCGACCCATTATGCGAACTGCTTATCCTCATGAGCGTCACGGGCGCCCTGGTGTCTATCCCGGCTGCCTATCCATCTTTAAAACCTACAATTTCAACAAGTGATTTTAGGCCTGGTCATGAATTTAAAAAAAAAGAAGAATAGACGGCATTTAAACATTGCGCAAAAAAAATTACAAACGTAT
Source organism: Hippocampus abdominalis (assembly GCA_018466805.1). Classification (NCBI taxonomy): domain Eukaryota; kingdom Metazoa; phylum Chordata; class Actinopteri; order Syngnathiformes; family Syngnathidae; genus Hippocampus; species Hippocampus abdominalis. The sequence goes on along the minus strand of CM031698.1, from coordinate 22,554,728 downwards.
ACTTGCTGTTAATCATTGTCGATTCTAATTGTTATGCACGTTTTTGGTTTGTCTCGCAGGTTATACGGGATTAAATGCGCTAAATGCAACATCGGTTTCAGCAAGAACGACTTTGTAATGAGGGCCCGATCCAAAGTCTACCACATCGAATGTTTCCGCTGTGTGGCCTGCAGCAGACAGCTCATCCCGGGGGACGAGTTCGCTCTGCGCGAAGACGGCCTCTTCTGCCGGGCCGACCACGACGTAGTGGAGCGGGCTACTCTGGGACACGGAGACCCGCTTAGTCCGCTGCACCCCGCCAGACCGCTGCAAATGGCAGGTAAAGTCCAGTCCATGCGGTGGGAGGCAGCCCGACAATGAGCTTTCCAACTATTCACTTTTGACGAGTCCGGATTTGCGCTTCCTGCCGGTCTGCTATTTTATTACTTTTCTTTCTTTTTTTCTGAGGCGATGCAATTTTGCCCACTCTGGTGTTGACTTGATAAAAACAAATGACAACATTAATTACTCATTCGGACTTTCTCTGAGTTGTACACTGACAACGCGACTGTCTATTCATGACACATTTGATACGGTCCATAGGGTTTTGCGGTGACCCAAAAAAATGCGGATGCAGTTGGTTACATATGTTTGCGTTTCTGAGCGTACGCGTGTGAGTGTGCGCGCGTGTGCGCGCGTGTGTCCGCATTTGTTTACGCGTGTCTGCGCGCGTGCATGTGTTCCTTGCGCTTGCATTTATACATTTTTGGTTCTGAACAGTCGACCAGTCCAGAGTGTACACCGCCTCTCACCGAAGTCAGCCGGGATAGTCTCCAGCTCACCCACGGTCCGAATGAGATTAAGCGCTCCATAAAGCGGCGGATGGTTTTGAACAGTGGATATTATAGTGTCGAACAAGTGAAATTAAATTGATATAAGTAAAAAAAAAAAAAAACGATTACGCAATGAGTCGCGATTTTTAAAAAATATGTCTTGATGCAACTGAAGAACGTGTACATTTGACAAAAGAGACAGCATTCGCTTGACAAAGACAGACAAAACAAGCAAGTGTTGAACTTCTTACGCGTATCATTTTCCCGATTGTGGTTAAAGTGGTCATTGCTTATTAAGAATGAAATGTCACGTATTCCTGGAAAGGAATAAAATCGCTTTTTGATTGGATTCTCGTGATTCAAACTGATGTGTGCTTCTATGGGGTTTTTTTTTTTTAAACCCGTCCATTCTCACAGCAGAGCCCATCTCCGCTCGACAGTCTGCACTTCGGCCCCACATCCACAAACAGCCAGAGAAGACCACGCGAGTTCGGACAGTACTAAACGAGAAGCAATTACACACTTTGCGAACTTGCTACAACGCCAACCCGAGGCCCGACGCTCTGATGAAGGAGCAGCTGGTGGAGATGACCGGCCTGAGCCCGCGCGTCATCCGGGTCTGGTTTCAGAACAAGCGCTGCAAAGACAAGAAGAGGAGTATTCTAATGAAGCAGCTACAACAGCAGCAGCCAAACGACAAGACGGTAAGGGAAGGTTTCATTAAACCGTACCTAGCCTTTCACGCGCAACGAACACTGCATACTTCCCATTCTCTATTTAAATAAATCGACCGTCACTCGGAAGACACGCGTTACTTATGTCACACGTTGAAAATGTTTTTTTTCCCCCTGCAGCTGGCACCTTAGCCGTGAACGAACAGTAATTAATGTAACAATAACTAAAATGAAAATTGCTTTCGGCGATTGCATGCGGCGGGTTGGTTACAGTTCCAATAGCGTCTCGCTGAGTTGACATAGTTGTTTGTTTGTGGGTTTATTGATTGTTTTGACTGAGAGGGGATTAATTTACGGTAACGCTCCTCTCCCCACCGGCGGTGCGAACAGCGCGCGCTCACACGCACACTAACGAGCATAACCACACCCAGTAACCAAACCCACAGTCATCAAATCACCTGCAGTGAATTTACTCTGAGCTGAGCATCCCTCTTGCAGAACATCCAGGGAATGACAGGCACCCCGATGGTGGCGGCCAGTCCGGAGCGGCACGACGGCGGCATCCAAGCCAACCCGCTGGAGGTGCAGAGCTACCAGCCGCCCTGGAAGGTCCTCAGCGACTTTGCTCTGCAGAGCGACATCGACCAGCCCGCTTTTCAACAACTGGTGCGTGATGTTTTCATTTTTATCCGGTTCAGTTCAAAGAAATAATACGCATGCATGTTCAGCACGCATATAGCTCCCCTCGATACAATCGACTGTGTTTGAATTGACACATAACAATTTATTCTGATTATTCGTGATTGTTTGTTCGTTCAGACGAACGTCTTTTTTTACTTACTTGCCCAGCCAGACAACGAACCTTCGATTACCTCTGGAGATGTTATTTAAATAATCACGTTCAATCTTTTAGTCAGCAACGCAGTGTCTTCCGTGGCTCGTGCGAGATCTAAATTGAACACGATCCCAAATGAGCTCCGTATTGAGGTGAGATTACTGTCTTTGATTTTCACGGATAAGGCGGGCATCGTTATTGTAACCCAAATCGTCCTTAAATAAAGGCGTGTCAAAATATTTATTAGGAATATAGAACTGGTTGTTTAAAAAATGCAAGCGACAAGACGGATGCAAGCGTTATGTATGGACTTTCGCTCATTGGTTATCCTTGTTCATTATTATTATTATTGTTATCATTATTATTATTATTATTATATTAAATTATGTCATTTTAGTGATAACCTATTGTAACATTAACAGACAGTAAAGAAAGACGTTGGCTTTCACAGAATTGTGTGGGTGTATGGAAAAAGTCCTTGTAAAATGAACACGCAATGCTTTTTAAAAGTGTATGCTGCTGCTGCTGATGTATTAATATTATTATTATTATTATTCGGAGTAGTGGTAGTGATAAGTGTGCGAGTTGCCTTCCTTTACAATTTGCCATGCGTTGAAATGGTTTCCACACGTCACCTTCCCCGAGTCGGGTGCGAGGATTTTCACAGCATGCTTGGTTTCCACAGGTTAGTTTTTCGGAGGGTGGACCGGGTTCGAACTCAACTGGCAGCGAGGTAGCGTCCATGTCATCTCAGCTTCCAGACACACCGAACAGCATGGTGTCAAGTCCCATTGATGCCTGAGTCCGAGTCTGTCTGGACAGACTGAACCTCCTTATGCTCATCTCATCCCTCCAAACTGCACCAAACAACCAAACGGGTTGTAATTTTTTATTTATTTTTTGACACTGTGAAGACAATCATGGGATATTTACCATCGACACCCAATTCCCAAATCCACGCTGGAGAGAAACTTGCAACCCCTCAAGCTGACGCTGTTTGTTCATATTTATTTATTTATTTATTTATTTAATAATTATAATTGCCAAAAGAGAAGACGCAAACCGGGCTCCGTTGTGACATTGTCGGACCTCTGAGTGGGAGTCGAACTCAATCTCGATGCTGTGCGCGACATCCAAGTGAAAGTTTTTCTTTTTGAATCGAAAAATCAACAACCCCCCCACCTGCCCCTGAGGAAAGCAGCACCGGTTTTCTTCTTGTTATTTCATGATTTCTTTCATGATCCAAGTACTAAAGCATTTGCAACAAGGTATACCTCTGTTTCGTCACAAGCTTCGTGGGACATTTGTGTGAGTTCAGGTCGCCTGAGAAAATTGTTTTCTTTTTCCAAAGATGTGTATACCTCTCACGTAATAAGTCAAATATACGTTAGGTCTTTGTTTCCATGGAAAATAATATTTATTATTTATTGTCAACAAAAATTGCCACGTTTTGTGTTTCTTTCTTGACTGGCGTATGGGAGGTTTGTTCAGGTTTTTTTCACATGGTAATTGCGACATTATTAGTATAATTATTACAAATGATTTGCAGCGTGCGCCATCTTTGCAAATGACCCCCCCCCCTTTTATTTCGAACAAAGAAAGAGCTAGCCCTCCGATAGCGGTTTTAATGGAATTTGGCTTCAGAATTTCAACTTAACTTTGGGATATGCGTTTCGAACGTTTACATCCTGAATTATAATTACGTATTTATCAATCTATTTAAATATAGGTTACATATTTTATTTATTTCAGCGAGACTTGTCATATATGGAGCTTTGATGATTGTAAAGCAAATGCAGGCACACATTTTGGAGTGATGTTTTACCTGGAGTATTATGTATAACATTGATGAACTTGATAACAACAACAAGGACGACAAAAAAAATGCTCCACTCTTTTTGTCTTAAAATAAACGGATTAATCCAGACACTCTTTGTGACAAACTAAAGGTCTGTTTTTCCATCATGACCCACTTATAACCACATAGTACGACCACTTAATTCTCTGCGTTCTGTTCTGTCCATGCACTTTTAATTCCTTTTTTTTTCTGTCCAAAGAATTCATACCCTGTCAACTAAGTACAAACGACTGTTAATGTCTCGGGATTTTTACTAACTGAAGTTTCATTATTAATTCAGCTGAGTGGACGCCAGTACAATAATGCCAATAATCATTGTACATGACCACCTTTTCCGTTTTCTCATGATTTGTTTGTAGACAAGAGACAAATGTATAAAGGAAAAGCTGAGACTGATGTGCTACTTATGATGTCGTCTAACAGCGAACAGTGATTTTCGATTGCACATGATTAAAATGGATTTAACTAACACTTATCATTTGTTGAGGAAAAGACGGGGAAAGGGCTTTGGTTTACCGCATTTTGAATTACGTCCAACCGATGTACATGTTTGAATTAAGTAAATCCAAACGATCTTTTTTCCAGTGAGTATACTGAAAAACATCGTTGAATGTAACACATGTTTTACATATATAATTCGATCGTTTTCGAAGAGAAACAGGGGGATTACGTCTGCTTGATATATTTAAATCACGCGCATCCCGAAATTAGGTACTTTTTTCGGTGTAAATGTTTTCAGTTGAAGACATTTATTATTCATATCCATTTCAGAATTTTTTTTAATGTTATTATTATTATTATGATTTTTTTTAATGAAATGAAAGGTCAGTGGCCTATGTTATCACCTCTCTTTTGAGGTGAACACAAATGTTTGTATCCAACGCGGCAACAAAGCCGCGTGCTTGATTCTTTGACTGCATGCGCGATGGGGCGCTCAATTCTTAATTCTGAAATGTAACATTTTCATGCGTGGGCAATTCGGTGCGCCAATTTATTGAAGCTGTACTGCAACGTTTGGAACTGACCACAGTCAGTTCAATGACATTGGAATTATTTCAACCCCCCCCCCCCCCCCCCCCGCCCCCTTTTTTTTGACGGGAACTGAATTAAACGGTGGCCAAACAAAGTTATTTAACCATACAGGCAATTTTATAAGTGCCATAGTTACACTCATTAAATATATATATATTTTTGAAAATTCTACAACAATAAGGAGCGGCGCAGTGTAGACTGGTTAGCACGTCGCCCTCAGAGTGCCGAGATGCCTTCCTGTGTGGAGTTTGCATGTTCTCCCCGAGCCTGCCTGGGTTTTCGCCGGGTACTGCAGTCTCTTCCCCACATTTCAAAAACATGCATTGTAGGTTAATGGAACCCTCTACACTGCCCCGAGTTGTGATTGTGAACGCGAATAATTGTTTGTCTACAAGTGGCTGGCAACCAGTTCAGGGTGTCCCAAGCCGACTGCCCGGCTACGGCTGGGATAGGCTCCAGCACGCCCGCGACCCTCGTGAGGGTAAAGCAGCTCGGATACTTGATTGATATACAACAATAAATTAAACACTGCATACAACTACAGAGGGAGGACTGCTGTGTACGAGCGACGAGTCTCTGCCATAACCACTACCCCCCCCCCCCACACACACACACACAAATCCATAGAAAAAGGGATTAATAATTTATATCCTCACATGTTTTGCTGCCATCGCCCTAATTTGATAATCTTCAACGGTGACTTTTTAAAGTACTGTATTTGTGCCATTGTGTAAGAATGATTTTTTTTTCTCTCGAAAATGTGGTTGAATTCTTTGAAAGGCTAATATAATCTTACCAGTCAGTGCTGTTACAGTAGAAATCTTTTTCCTTTTTTAATTTTTGGTTAATTATATGAATAGATTCTCCTCAACAGAACACACCAACCGAAACAGAGAAGAAAAGTTTTCAAGACCAAAGGGCAAGAGGATATTTGTTAGCGCCATTTCCCCAGGACACTTTGCACCAGGGTGGACATTGCAAAAGAGATTCAGGTCTCAATTTACTAATCACATGAAGAATAGCATCGTTTATGTATTTTCATCTATTTAATTTGATTTCAATCATACCATTTTATCATGAATGGATTTATTTAGATTCCTGAAAATTCACATCGAACTCCAACTTTCAAAACCAATGAAATCATAATCAGTTCAAACGAATGAACAGTGTTTAAATAGGGCAGGCTGTGGATTAACCAAAATTAATCTCTGTAAAATTCCTGAAAATGCGTTCCATTAGGTTGAGATAATCACTTCAGTCAGTCTATGTTCCACATTTCCACTCGTAAGTGGAAATGTAACTTGTTTGTCAACGGCATTTGAAATTGTCACGAACAACCAAGGAAGACTTTCAAACCCATGCAGTTCTCAGGGAAACTTGGAAATACTAGACGATCACGCTCATTCCATGAGCCAACTGTAGACAGAAGCATCATCCATCCATCCATTTTCCGAACCGCTTCATCCTCACTAGGGTCGCGGGGGGTGCTGGAGCCTATCCCAGCCGTCTTCGGGCAGTAGGAGGGGGACACCCTGAATTGGTTGCCAGCCAATCGCAGGGCACACAGAGACGAACAACCATCCACGCTCACACTCACACCTAGTGACAATTTAGAGCGTCCAATCAGCCTGCCATGCATGTTTTTGGAATGTGGGAGGAAACCGGAGCACCCGGAGAAAACCCACGCAGGCCCGGGGAGAACATGCAAACTCCACACAGGGAGGCCGGAGCTGGAATTGAACCGGGTACCTCTGCACTGTGAAGCCGACGTGCTAACCACTGGACTACCGGGCCGCCCACAGAAGCATCAAAGATAATTCATTATAGGTAAGTGAATGGTCAGGGGAGTCTTTAATCTGAACACAAAATGAAGTAATGATGCCACAAAATTATACATAAGAAGTAATAATACACACTAATACATTTTCCAAAAAAAAGAACTCAATTCAGCTGTATTCAAAGAGCACTTTAAAACAACCACCGCTGTATACAAAGTGCTGTACATGGGGCAAAAATAAATCATAAAAGCAATAAGTTAATTATGAACACGGAAAAAGCACAAAAATAGTCAAACCGAAACCAAGTCTCATCTGAGTCAAAAGCCAAAGAATAAAAATGAGTTTTAAAGCAAGTTTTAACCCTTTCGTGCACCCTGTAACTTGATCACATGATAAGCTGTCCACTGTAGTAACTGCTGATTAAAGATGGGCAGCGAGGGGGTTTGCCTAAGTTTTAGCGCAAGGTCATTTCAAAGAGAGGGGCCGGCAACGGAAAAGGCTCGATCCCCTCTGAGTTTAGTTTCGTTCTTGGTACCTCGAATAGTGTCTGGGACGCAGGTGCGTTTGGGGCTGGAGGAGCTCAGAGTGGTAAGGTGGGGCGGGGCCGTTTAAAGATTTGAAAACAAATGATAAACTTTTAAAAATACAAAACGAGAAGTAACATGATGCTAAAACATGTAATTATCGATAATCAAAGCTGTTAGAAGGATTTAAAAATGCAGTGAGGCTTGCTAGGATAGTCTTTCTTCTTGTCAATTTAAAATAATGAACTCTACGTTCAAGTATGCCCATTTTGTCCCCGAGGACTTCATCGATGATGAATCTTTGCTGTGATATCAGATATATTCATGATATAGGTCAAAGCAAGGTGGTGCCATTGCTAGTTAAAATTTGAGAAGGAATTGGTTGAAGATAGTTCTCCAATACATCATTTTTTGCTTGTCGTGTACAAATAAGTAGTACAGTCAAACCTCGGTTTTCGAACGTCTCGGTTCTCGTCCAATTCGGTTTTCGACCAAAAATTTCAAGTTTTTTATGCCTCGGATGACGAACAAATTTCGGTTCTCGAACAAACTGAGCGCACTTGAATGCACCATTTGACTCCTCTCGCCTTCCTTACACGAGGAAGTGACGCTTCCTCGTGTTGCTTTCCATTGTGAGCAGATGTGTTCAGGAAACATTTTTATTTTAAAAAGAGCGTGGTTTCGGTTTTCGAACAATTTCGGTTTTTCGAACAACCTTCTGGAATGGATTATGGACGAAACAGTCAAACCTTGGTGTACAGGAAGCGTCACTTCCTCGTCTACCCGAGGAAGCGTCACTTCCTCATGTAAGGAAGGCGAGAGGAGATTTGACTGTATTTCAAATACATTGGAGTAATTCATATTGAATACATGCACTCGATAATCACTTCAGTCAGTCTATGGTCCACATTTCCAGTCTCAAGTGGAAATGTAACTCTCTTGTCAGAAACTTGGGCGTCTGTCTCTTGGACAAAAAAACACACATGTTGGTTAATGTTCAATACATTAACTTGTCAAGTTTACTCAAAACACATTGGATTCATTCGATATTTTGCATAACTCTTATTGTTAATGAAGTAAATGTAAGTAGTACATATGGATGGAAGGAAAGTTTTACATACTGAGTGTATCTCTCTCTCTCTCTCTCTCTCTATATATATATATATATATATATATTCTCTCATCTCTCTCATCTCATCTCTCCGAACCGCTTTATCCTCACTAGGGTCGCGGGGGGTGCTCTATAGCCGTCTTCGGGCATAGGCGGGGGACACCCTGAATCGGTTGCCAGCCAATCACAGGGCACACAGAGATGAACAACCATTCACGCCCACACTCACACCTAGGGACAATTCAGAGTGCTATCATGCCATAGTTTTTATGGGAGGAAACCGGATACCCGGCGAAAACCCACGCGGCTCGGGGAGGCAAACTCCACACAGGGAGGCCGGAGCTGGAATCGAACCCGGTACCTCTGCACTGTCGAAGCTTCGACAGTGCAGAGGTACCGGGCCGCCCTCTCTCTCTCTCTCTCTCTCTCTCTCTATATATATATATAGGCGGCCCGGTTCGATCCCAGCTCCGGCCTCCCTGTGTGGAGTTTGCATGTTCTCCCCGGGACTTGCGTGGGTTTTCTCCGGGTGCTCCGGTTTCCTCCCACATTCCAAAAACATGCATGGCAGGCTCGATTGGGATCACTCTAAATTGTCCCTAGGTGTGAGTGTGAGGGCGTGGCATGGTTGTTCGTCTCTGTGTGCCCTGCGATTGGCTGGCAACCAATTCAGGGTGTCCCCCGCCTACTGCCCGAAGACTCAGCTGGGATAGGCTCCAGCACCCCCCGCGACCCTAGTGAGGATGAAGCGGTTCGGAAGATGAATGGAATGGATATATATATATATATATATATATATATATATATATAATCGATAATTAGATGAACTTTATAACATGTCTGATATTGATAACTGTCATTTACAAAGAGAGGAGATGCAACATATCCAAGAACTTCCCAATTAAAAAATTCCAATCTCCAGATTTTGGGTCCTGGCTAAGATCCTTGAATCTCATGTCAATTTGCAATTGTTGTTTCTTTTTTTATTGTTTGTTTGTTTTTTGTTTGGTTGGTTGTTTTTTAATCTGATAAAGTGGCCATAGTTCTATCACGGATCCTTTAGCTGTGACAAATGATCTCATTGTTGCCTTGAACAGAAAACGACATTGTGCTGCCTTATTTGCCGCGTGCTGTTCTTGTTTTGTTGGATCATGAACGGCTTCTCGACAAACAATGCTAATTTGAGTTCAAATTAAATGTAAACAAAATGTCTTAGTTTGGTATCAGTGTGTACAGGGAGACGGCCACAAATAAGACTTGTTTGACAACTAAATATGTGCCCTTTCAATAATCCATCCATCCAAACCGCTTGATCCTTAGTTTGAGCCTATCCCAGCAGTCTTCGGGCAGTAGGCGGGGGACACCCTGTGTTGCCAGCCAATCGCAGGCACACAGAGACGGCTCACACTCACACCTAGGGACAAGAGTGCCCAACGAGCCTGCCATGCATGTTTTTGGAATGTTGCAAACTCCACACAGGGAGGCCGGAGCTGGGATCGAACCCGGTACCTCTGCACTGTGAAGCCGACGTGCTAACCACTGGACTACCGGGCCGCCTTCAATATTGTTTATTCATTTATTTATTCAATGTTCATTTTTTCCATGCATGATTTATGAAAGACATTCACACAGCATTAAATTTGTATGTGACTATACACACTAGTATGTATAGTACTCTTCCAATGTCTTGGGCAAGCACTAGCTTGGTGTTTGAATGACCCCATCTGCAAAAATGAAAGAATAACAGAGTCAACAGAAGTTGGTAATAAAACCAAAATCTATTTCTATAAAGCTTTGTGGAGGCTGTTGTAGGACAAGGAGGAACCCATGACATGTTTTGAAATATCTGGACATGAGTGCAAATGCAGGAATTTGTTTTCACCATTTGAGTCACAGCGGCAGGAATGAAAGTGCCAAGCCCTCCAGATTCATAATGGCACCCACCATCTGTTCAAGATCCCTCTGGAACCAGGATATATGCCAAAACTAGCCAAACAGGTAGACAAACAAACTCTTATGTGACACTCCACAAATATTTTTTTCACGTGTTCACCCGAGAACAGTTAACAAGGCTAGGCTCAACTGAATGGACTCTATGAATTCCAGTTATAGCAAACAGCAGACCTAATGGTGACTTGACAGCATGCTCTACGATCTGTTCACTGCAGCACAGGCAATAGTGCAGCTCAGATTTCAGACGGCTTTTCACCAGTTCCAAACAGCTTTCAAGTGTCGAAAATTGTTTTTGCAGGCTAAGACAAAAAAAAAATCTCTTTTTTCTTTTCCCCCCAACATCTGATGGTACATTGAAAGGGTGTCCTTATAGACTGAAAATATTTCAGTAGATGGAATAATAAAATATATTCTCTGTCATGTTCATACTGTCTTGTTAATTGAGTTGAGATACTAAAAAATGGAGATTGGCTTTTATTTTTGGAAAGAAGTCACCTGTGTGCAAGCCGCCGTTCAGTATGTGACTTTGCATCTTACGTTATTTCAGGACCGTACTTTCCGCACTATAAGGCACCCCGAAAAGTCTTCGATTTTCTTAAAAGCTCACAGCGCGCCTTAAAATTTGGTGCGCCTTATGTATGGTCATTACGGTAATATGTCGACCCCAAGATAGCTCCTTGCTGGAGACATGCTTACAATGTTATAATTTGCTGTTGGTTCAGTGAACTGTGTCGCTGCTTTATAAAATACATTTTTGTTGCAGCTCTGAAAAAAGGAGAGATGTTGTGTTGTTTTTTTTTAAAACGCACACTTTATTAATGGTTTTCACAATCTCAACAAATACAGGTACGTCTTTGTCCGTCTCCGTGCCTTCTCTTCTTCCATTCGACTTGAGAGGCGTTCACGACTGCCTCGGAAAAAACATAAATTAACGATTCCTTCAATGAAACTATGAACATTGAAAATAATGCGTCAAAACTGAAAATCAAGCGAGGAAATCACAAAATAAATTATATAGCCCAACTACACAATTTATTTTGTGATTTCCTCGTTTGTGAATACTGTACACAACAAAGGAATAAATAACAAACACTTCTGAGACAGTCCAGTCTCTTACATTTTACTGACATCTGATCGTTCTGTTGCAGCTATGCTCAAGGAAATGCCTAAATAAATTCTGTCTGGGGGCTAAATAATTTATTTTGTGATTTTCTGTTTTGATGCATTCCATCCATCCATCCATTTTCCGAACCGCTTCATCCTCACTAAGCCTATCCCAAGTCTTCGGGCAGTCTGAATTGGTTGCCAGCCAATGAACAATCATCCACGGGGACAATTTAGAGTAACGAGCCTGCCATGCATGGAATGTGGGAGGAAACCGGAGCACCGGAGAAAACCCACGCAAGCCCGGGGAGAACATTCCACACAGGGAGGCCGGAGCTGGGATGTACCTCTGACTGTTTAACCACTGGGCTGTTTTGATGCATTACTTACTGTATTTTCAATTTTCGTAGTTTCATTGAAGTAATCGTTAATTGACGTTTTTTGGAGCTGGTCATATCCTTATAGTCCAGTGCATGCAATACAGTATATGAAAACAACTACAAAATAGGCCATTCATTGAAGGTGCGCCTCATAATCCAGTGCGCCTTCTAGTGCAGAAAATACGGTATATCCTTTTCTCTCTTACTGGCTACTGTATTTTTTTATGTGAAAGAGAGAGAGGCGGGGAGAGAGAGAGAGAGAGAGAAAGTTCTGTTCTCATATACTATAGTTGATTTTTGTTTTTGTAAAACAGCGATTTCCCACCATGCACCATAGTCATGGAACAATTAATTAACGATCAGTGCCAACATGTCCTTAACAAAAAATATTCATATCCATGATTTCACGAGTAGAATAAACAGTGCAGTGAGGGAGGATCCCCATTGTTTTTCCTGAGAGGCCACCGTGCTTGATGATTATTTTATTGTTGCTTTGTTTGTGTTGTACATTGGTGTATCATTCATTTGATTTTATTATTTAGATGTTGTGTGGCTGCCACCTAGGCCACAGGTATCCCTTTTAAAAGAAATGCTTTCATCTCAGTAAGGGCTTCCAGGTTAAGAAAAGGTCAAAACAATGGATTAATCAATAATTTAGGACTATCTATGAATTAGGACTATATCTAGTATTGTGAAGTCCAAATAGATTTGAAAAGAATGAGTGGTGTTTTTTTTTTTTTTTTGTGAGTTCAGTGCAAAGATAGATTGTTGGAAGTCTGAGTGTGTTCTTTCTGTTTGTAATTGACATGGAGCACTTGCCCAATTGCAGCAGGTCAAAGAGGTGGTGGGCATGGTGGTTGTTGTCACCGGTGATTGCCTTAAGCTCTTCTCAGACAAAGGGATGAAGATGCTCTTTGATGAGAGGATGGGGGTTAACCTATGATCCTCTGCATTGTCTTGAATACTCTCTGGAGCCTCTTGCATTCTACATTCGGAGAACCTCAGTGTGAAGCAGTATGTCAGAATGTTCTCAATGGTCGAAAGGTCGAAGGTCAAAGGTATCTTGGCCAATGTTGTATTTCCTGAGCACTCTCAGACAGTGCATACACTGCTGTGCCAACTTGTGGACAATCAAGGTGTTTCTAGAACAGGAGAGGTCAGCAGAGGCCATGCTCCACAGGCCAGGAAGGTGAAGGTGTGGACAATGTCAATGCCATCCCCAATGACAAACAGTTGGGATGGATCAGTTCTGTGCCTCCCAAACACCAGGATAATCTCCTTTGCTTTTGTAGTGTAAAGGGACACGTTAGCTGAGTATCACACAGACAGTTGGAGGACCTCATCCCTGTCGGTGGACTCATTCCCAATGTGATCAGTCTCACCAATGTTGTCATCTGGAAACTTCACAATATTGTTTTTGTAATGGGTGCCCTGAAATGTGCAATTGATTCCTTCAGTTTTTCATTGACAAGGTTTCTACAGCTAGGACTCTTTGTTAAACACCACGTTTGACTCCTCTGTCCATGTCCCATATTTAGCGCCGTTAAATTCTTTTGAAGTTGTTTCCTAGACATTTTAGAGGATGTGGCAGACCAAGCCATTTGGCTCCCCTTATGACTTTGTTCCTCTGCATTTCTTTTAGGAGGTTCTCGCAAGTAATGTGGCACCACCCGATGCCCTACCTGAGTTGTGAAAAAATTCCCGGTGGAAAAATCAAAATGATGCTAGATTTGCGCTGCAAGTGCAGGGTCAAAGGTCAGCTGCAGGGTTTGCACCATCAGAGCATGGTCGGAGGGTGGCCGCAGGGATTCCGCCGCCGGAGCAGGGTCGGAAGGCTGCTGCAGAGCTTGCGTCACCGGAGCAGTGTTGGCCGGTGGCCGCGAGACGTGCACCGCTGTATCAGAATTGGAGGGTGAACGAACGCGGCTGCTGGGCTTGCGTTACAGGGTGGTCACAGAGCTTGCATGGACACAGCATGTTTGGCAGGAGCGGTCGGCATGGCACGGAGGAGTGTTATGCTGCATGCTAAGGTAAAGATGGGATCATGTCTACCAAGATTGAAGTGCAAACTTGCTCGTTGTGGTGCAGTTACAGATTCGTTTGTTTCTATAAATGTATCCGCAGTGAAAGCGCGCGATGCCCACCAGTTCAATTCATGGCAGCGACTGAAAAAGAAACGAAAAACAATGGCATGATAAAGAAACAAAGCAAAATGGCATTATATGTACTTTTCGAAAATAAAAACATGTAATATGATCATTAAAATATACTTTGTGGTCTAAGGTAATGTTATCAAAAATGTTTTTACTATTCTTGAATATTATTAGATTTATTATAATTTGATTAATCGTTCATGATCACAGTTAAACAACAATATTCAGGGTAAGGCAAAATGATCTGGCATATTTATAGGTTAAATAAAAGGCAAATAAAGTAAAGAAACAATAAAGTGTTGTTATTTTGGAAAAGTACATATAATGCCATTTCTTTTTCATATAATGATATTTTACTTTGTTTCTTTATAAAGCCATTGTTTTTCGTTTCGTTTTCAGTTGCTGCCATGAAGTGGACTGGTGAGCATCGCGCTTTCATTGTCGAAATGTTTATCAAAACAAACGAATCTGTAACTGCAACACAACGAGCATTCTGTTCGCACTTCAAAAGATGCAATTTGTCACGAAATTACTGCCACTCCACATGAAATGACCCGTCAAGTTATAGACAACTTTTGTGAACGCCTTTCGACAGTGTGTGGACAATAATGGATCCCATTTGACTGATTAATTTTTAAGACATAATGAAACAGGAGGCGGCCCGGTGTTCCAGTGGTTAGCGCGTCGACCTCACAGTGCAGAGGTACCAGGTTCAAGTCCAGCTCATGCATGGCAGGCTGATTGAACACTCCAAATTGTCCCTAGGTGTGAGTGCGAATGGTTGTTCGTTTCTGTGTGCCCTGTGATTGGCTGGCAACTGGTTCAGGGTGTCCCCCGCCTACTGCCCGAAGACGGCTGGGATAGGCTCCAGCACCCCCCACGACCCTTGCGAGGATAAACGGATCGGAAAATGAATGAAGAAATGAAGGAACAGTGAAACAGAATGGTATTACATGCACTTTTCAAAAATAAAAACCTGTTTTTGTCTCTTTACTTTATTTGGCTTTTATTTAACCTTCAAATGTGTCAGCTCATTTTGCCTGAACCTGTACATAAAAAAACAAAACGTATTTATTTTCCCACATTTTATAAAATAAAAGTATTTTACAAAGGGACGTTTTTATTTCATTTTTAAAAAATATTATGTCCTTTTCAACAATGGCCTTTTTATTTCATAATGCTGTTGATCTGGCAATCAACGTCCGTGGTTTGGACTTCGGAGTGCGGTAACCAGTGTGATCATTTGGTTGATACTGGGCTGTTATGCGAACTTCCAGACACCACCTCATCAAAAACCCTCTGCTGCTCCAATCCTCACAGGCTGAGGTAAAGAAAACCCTTAGGTTACAATCCAAACCATTTGCTACTTCTATGAGTAACTCTGAAACTGACTTCTCTCCCGCAGCTATTCTGTCCTGTGGCCCTCAGGCTTCTCCGCATTAGTAATAAGTCTCTATGCTTGAATCGATACTGCAAGTGCTGCTGCTCATGTCTGTGTAAAGGATCAGCCAGTCACTTAACTGTCTCCTCCTCAAGTGATTTGATTGACAGACCAAGTCAATGTGCTGAAAATGGGAGGAAAAATGTTTTTTTTAAATGTTATAAATATTTTTAACAGTATGACATTGTTAATATAATTATTATGAAACATTTAATTATCCACCTGATTCCTGCTCATGAGCTTTTGTGTGAATTAGATGCACGACTTTGCTTTGCGAAACTGGTATTTTGCTTACATGAAAACTGTTTGTGCAAATCCAGTTTATGAGCGTTAACAGACTTTAACAAGGGAACACCAGTTGCGGCAGCTTAGAAGAGAAAACAGTGCAATTCCACTTCTTAACTACTTTCTGAACTCTTTTATTTCAAATTTGAGGCAATGAACAATCTCAAAAGCTCTGAGGCGTATCATTACCTACAGAGTAAGACAGTTTTATTTGTATTTTTAAAGAGGTTAAAGATGGACCCAACCAAACCTCCGACTTCTGCTGCAGATCTCATGCAACCCGGGGACCTTGCCACAGAGTAGCTTTTTAACCACCTCGGTGACTGCAACGCCAGAGAAAGGAGAGCCCACCTCAGAGTTTCCACACTCTGCTTCCTCATGGGAAGGGATGTCGGTGAACTTGAAGAGGTCATTGAAGTATTCTCCCCACTGACTCTCACCATCCCGTGTCAGCCATGCCTTATTTCCACTATACATAGTATTGTGACTGCATGGCTTCCTCCTCCGGAGATGTCGGATGGTAGTTCAGAATTTTGTTCGGAAATTGATCTCCTTGGCTTCACTGAAGTCCTCCTATGCCTCAGTTTTTACATCAGTGACCTACAAATCTGCATTCTGCTTAGCAAGCCAAGAACCATCAGCTGTCTCGAGAGTAACACAGGCCAAAAAGACCAGATTGAACTCCTTCTTCAGCTTGGTGGCATACCTCACCAATTGTGTCCACCAACTGGTTCACGGATTGGCATCACAACAACCACCTAATGGCCACAGCTCCTCTTGGCCGCTTCAAAAGTAGGGGCACATAACATGGAACATGCCTTATCTGAGATGTGGCAGAACTTCCCACCCACAGGGAGCATGTACTTGTCCGTCCCTCCGACAACCCAATGGTGTTACCTGCGCTGCTGCGTGTGTGGAGGACAAGGTCGGGCTGTCAGACAAGATGGTGGACAGTGCGCCAATGTGTGTGGCGACCCTTCTGTTGCCTTGGCTTTATTTTCTGTTTTCAGTGATGGGTGCTTTATTGGCGGAGTCTTTACTTGTTTATGATCGTCAATCTTTATTAGACTTTCAACACAATGGTGGAGGTTCGGGGGCACCCGTGCATGGTTGGGAGAAGACGTTGTCTTTGCTCTTGGCTGAAATACCAGCAGATCTCTATTCATGAGCGCTGGGGACAAATAGAGACACACCACATGTCTCGTGTGTTTGTTCGAGGGGATGAATATACACTGTGGTTGCTTCGGGTGGACTGCATTGACTCATCTCATTCCTCTAATTGTACGCTACTAGGTTCTCGCTCCTCAGTGCTCTGTTTACATGCTAGCGCCTCTCACCAGAAATTCCATCAAGGAGGGAGGAGGTAGAAATGTTTTGAGGGAATGAGACAATGGCTCCTCAATGTCATCATTTGATGGAGATAAATATGACGTCACATCATTGACTGACAAATGCACTGTCTGCAAGTTTAAATTGATATATTATTACTCTGTCGACAAATGTCAATTTTATGCTTTATGTTTCATCCATCCATCCATCCATTTTTTAATCCATTTATCCTACGAGGGTTGCGGGAGTGCTTGAGCCTCTCCCAGCTATCTTTGGACTGTAGGCAGTGTATACGCTGAACTGGTTGCCAGCCAATCGCAGGGGACACATAGACCAACAACCTTTCGTGCTCACAATCAAACCGAGAGACAATGTTCCATTAACCTGCCATGCCTGTTTTTGGAATGTTGGAGGAAACCGGGGTACCCGGAGAAAACCCACGCAGGCACGGGGAAAACATGCAAACTCCACACAGGACGGCCGGGGCCTGGAATTGAACCCTGCACGTCTGCGCTGAGGCGGACATGGTAACCAGTTGCCCACCGTGCTTATTATCTTCATTTTATCTACTGCTGTAAATATTATGGAATATCTTTTTTTAGTTCTCACAGTGTTCCATAATAGTTTTGGTTCAGCTTGAAATAGTGACAGACTGACGATGATGGATGGGTAGCCCGGCTGCTGGTGAATGACGAATGACAGACTTATATTTCTGGTACCGTCCTCACCCTTTCGTCATCATCCCTCCGTCCTTATTCATATAATAATCATTCTACATCCTCGTCCGTTCTCGTCCTGTTAAAGTGCTCCCGTCGCAGTCTGCGCTCCCCACCTCTGAAAAAAACAAGCATCCGTGCAGGAGGAGTCTGGAGTGGCTCAGGCTTGGTCGAGGATGGAGTTGGAATGGGCGATGAATAAGAAGTCGTGACGGGCGATGAGTGGCACATGGCGAGAGGAGCGGGGACTTTGCGTGGCGCCGGTGTGAAGACCAGCATGAAGTGCCGGGTCGCAGGGCGAGGAGATGACCAGAGGAAGCAGCAAAGATGGCTCGGCGTTGCTGGGCTTATGTGGGGGAAACTAAAGCAGGGATTGGTAGCCTATGGACAAGAGAGGGAAATCGTGCATGTCCAGGATACTATATTTATTTTCCAGATGGACGGTCCAATGACAATGTGTATGTGATGAGCGATTTCCTCTCCTGTTGCAAGAGTGGACCAGAGACCAAGGCTTGTGGAGGGATGGAGTTGAGCTAACAAATGTTTGTCAGCTCCGAGCCGTGACAAGGGGTCATCCTCGACGGTAACCGAACCAGGAATAACAAGCGCAGGAACAGCAAATGCTGGAACGGCAAGAGTAGGAACCGCAGGAGCAGTGGCAAGAGGACAGGGTGAACTGATGCGGTGATTGGTGTTGTTGGAGTGAGCTGGGCCGGAAATGATGGCATCCATTTGTCTCTCCTTTCCTGGATTTGATTTGACAAGGTCTGGTGATTATTCCTTCCAATTCTGTGATTTTTTTTCTGCCAGTTGGGAGCATCTGATGTAGTCAGATGGAAAGGTGGAGCCATGGGTATATGCTATTTGATGCTAGGCTGTGCTATGCTATGCTATGTTAGAGTATGGTAACATACTTTCTTACTAAGGGCACTCAACTAATAACTGTGCACTATGAAATAGTGGTTCATGCGCTTGACTTCGGTGCAGGTTGGTGGGTTCAGTGCCGGGGCATCATGGAGCTAACTCCCAAGCGTCGTGGAGCGTGCCGGGGAGGCGTGGAGCGAACGCCGGGGAGGATTGGAGCAACCTTGCATTAAAATTAACTACACGGATTGTGGACATGCTGTTTTGGTGAACTGTCCCCCTTCAATACCTCAAAATGGGCTATCAGAGGTGTACTTTAACCTGCAACTTTTTTTTTCAGTTGGCACGGACAGGCGAATAGTGGTGGATGCATGTTGCTGGATGTGTTTGTGAGATAGGCGTAAGGTAGAAGCATAAGCACAGGAATGTATACAACTTAAGTAAAATACAAGAAAAGTCATGTTTTTCATGTTCCTAGTAGAAATTGTGGATGTTATCTGCTCTAATGATAACCAAGATGATTGGATGGACATGGGTCCAGATTGACTTACTGTTCACTCAAGAAAAATAAAAATAAAAGCCCTGTGTAGTCCACAGGGCTTTTCTGTGTGGTACAATGTTTTCATTTGTGGAGATTCTTGCAAATTAAATGCAAAATACAGGGTGGCCATGGCTCAGGAGGTAGGACCGGCAGTCCAGTAACCGAAGGTTCCACTGTTCGAATTCCATTCTGTCCGAGTCACATGTCGTTGTGTCCTTGGGCCACACACTTCCCCCACCTTGTTTCCAGAGCCACTTACACTAGTGTCTGGCTAGGTGTGAATGTTTGGTGGTGGTCGGAGGGGCCATAGGCGAACACTGGCAGCCAGGCTTCCATCAGCCTGTACCTGGGCAGCTGTGACTACATCGTAGTTTACCTCCACCAGAGTGTCAATGTGCGAGTGCATGAATAATGTATCAATTGTGGACGCTTTGAGTGTGTTACAGAAAAGCACCATATACATGAATGAATTATTATTATTATCAGATTTAATATACAAACTGGTATGTACTGTAAAAATACAAAATACAGTACCAATTATCCTACTGTCATGTACTATAATTCAAAATACATTAGTACACTGTTAAAATCATTTTAAAATTATTAAAATTATTATTTAAAATAAGCAGTCGATGCAGAGTAAAATTACCACACCACCCACTGTTATCCAGTCGTAAGATATCGTCATTCAAAATACAGTAGTACAGTATACTATGGGTACATTTTAAAGTAAAATACTGGCATCCCTGCTGCCTTTTAAAAAATATATATTTTAACTGCTATTTTACAATGAAATTCTTTATAGTGTAGGGTTATACATTTACAAAAACTACAATACTGAGTTGAACTGAACTATGTAGAGGTGAACTATATTGCTGTTCTGTTTGGATTGTGGTTACAGATCATGTGAGTTAGTTTTGCAGAGGCTTCAGTTTGACCCATCAGACGTAGCTTAAATGCACAATCTGTTCCAATCAATGCTTAAAACAAGGCTGTGCTGCAACACTACAAAACACAACAGGTTTGGCCTAAAAACACTCAGGTTGATGTGTTAGGTTCTAACCTCCATCCTTTGCTACGATTGCTGCCTCTCTTCAGGTGACAAGGATAACACACTTGGCTTTCAAACACTTAGACAGGCAGAACACCTGAGAGTTTTGACCTTCCTTGTTTTGAAAGGTGGGGTGTGTGTGCCCGGGGTCACCAGGGAAATTGGCACAAACATTGGAAAGCAAAACAAGCTTGACTAGAAAATCGTTGAAAAGGCTCTTACCGGATACACGCAGAAAGATGATGGCCAGTGTACTGTTAGTCTTTTTTTTATGACTCAATGACTGTTTACAATGAAAAGGAAGTAACATCTGTTATTCACACATATCTAAATGTCCCAATGCCGTTTGATACCATTTGACCAATTTGCCTTTGTTGCAGATGTTATTTCATTGGTTTGCAAAGTTTCCAGCCTGTTTTAGATGTCGCCCTCGTCCAGCACACTTGATTCAAATGGTCAGCTCATCAGCAATCTCTGAAAAGCCTGAAACCGATCCTGATCATTTGAATCATGTGTTTTGGAAGGCGGAGACATCGAAAACCTGCTGGATTGGGGCTCTCGAGGACCGATTTAAACAGTGTGTTATAATTATAAAACATCATGATCAGCGTTGGTTTCTGGTGGGGAATTCCAATTCGTCAAAACAAATAAATAAATGAATGAATGAAGAAATACATAAATAAATATTGGAGTGAGGGACTCAAATTGAATTTTGCAAGTTGTTTTCTATGAATCAAACAAATGAAGCTATAACAGACAGTTGCAGGGTTATCTTTGAGAAAATGAAGCTTTGTGTTGTCAAAAAAAAAAAACGTAGAATGGGCATCAATGACATGAGGATGGCAACTAAAGACTTTTGACGGGGCTTTTAGAAAAAGAGTACTTTACATTATATTCCACACTGTCAGCAATGATGCTCAATGGAAGACCTCATTTGATGATTGTAGGGACGAGGCCAAGGCTCTTGAAGAGCCACTTTTCTCCAGCTCTTGAGTTGGATGCAAGCCTCTGCTCTCAGATGATGAATGGGCTCCTTAACTAGCAAATCTGTCATGAGGCATTCGCAGCCATGACAACTGGAGTCACAAAGGTTGGAGGTAGAAGAGAGAGAGGGGCTGAGAGCTCCACTGTGCAGTCATCTTTTTTTTCCACGCGTGTATCTGAAATGTATCTATCACTATCAACAAAGCCTTATTTACCAAATATAGAACAACCCTGATCCACTCAAGTTCAGTGTGCTGTTGTTTTTTTTTGGTTGTTCTTTTTGTTTCCTTGCCAATCATAATTTTGGTTATTCATTTAATTATAGTCTCTCGGGAGTCATCAGTTGCATTTTATATATGTATATATATATATATATATATATATATATATATATATATATATATATATATATATATATATATATATATATATATCGATTGATCGATCGATAGATAGATATAGATAGATACACACACACACACACACACACACACACACACACACACACACACACACAGATCAGCTTTATATGATTTGTTTAATCCAGACAGAAAATGTAAAAGAATATTGTATTCTCCCTCTTTGCGGATTGAAGAAAAGAAGACAGAAAACAAGGCCTGTATTTTTCTCTTGGTTATGGGTCTGCTCCTTGTGACTGCAGGGTGGTGGGAGGTGGTTGCCTGTTTGTCAAAGGCCCACTAGCCTTGTCCATTTTGACATTCACATGGGAGCAGTAATGATCCTAAAAGCTGCAATTAAGCTGACTGTCACGTTCCAGGGAAGCGCCTGGTGCCGGCACTGTGCTGCACCTATTATTCTCAGTGGGAATACTCCCTAAAGAACAGCATTTTCTCTTCACCGCAATCTTACTCTGTCAACTACTGTAACTTTTACTTAAATTAAAAAAGAAAAAAACCACACACATACACACACATTTCCAGGTGCAGATACAATATTATACAAAATAGTGAAAATAGGAATGATTATTAAAATTTATGATTGTCACAGCTGTAATTGATTAAAGGCGATTAAACTACTTCAAATACATATCTGGGTTCATGCCCCCAAAGTAGATTAAATATTGATAGTAGTATATAGTATGGCTACTAGTATAAAGTGATGCATGTGAGGCATTCTCATCTGTGGCATCATGCACATAGTAATCTAAAACCGACATAAATGTATTGTTAAATTCTCTAGTAGGGCATATTATATATCAATGTTATCATGTATGGTTGGAGTCGAACTCATGCGTTGCATTCTTATGCCCAGTAGTAAAATAGAAATGCTAATTTTTCAACATGCATGATGCTGTTAAGGATGATATAAAAATCTATTTACACTTTGAGCTGCATACAGTATTGCCAAATGTCAGTACATTTTTTAGATACGAGTTAACTATAATCTACCACTATTCACCATCTACCTATGTATCTATCTATCTATCTATTGAGAGAGAGAGCGAGAGAGAGAGAGAGAGAGAGCGCAAGAGAGAAAGAGAGAGATTTCCTCAGAAATATTAGAGCTCTGTGTATAGAATGTAAATGTTACAAGGAGGGCACCAGCACCGGGCACTATTTAAATTTAATATACGTGAGGAAAGCGTTGAGGAAGGGGTAGGGTTAAATAATTGTTAATATATCAGATTTGGATCCGGTTTGCTCACTGGAGTGAAATGCTTGAAGACTGTATTGGACAGCCTGCTGAATTTGTTGTTTGTTGTACAGCCAGCGTTTATTCAGTACAATTATTTGAGCTAAATAAATATGTTGACTTCTTGATTGATTCCCTATTCAAAAGACTGTTCACTACAATTAAATAAAGCATTGAGGATGGCCTGTATAATGGGGAGACATGATTAAAAAAACCAAACACCCATTGGGTGGGAAATGTTTCCCTCCATTTATCTATTTATTTATTTATTTGTGTCCATTTATTTGTTTATTTCTTATTTTACAGCATGTATGATGAATGCCCTTTGCAAACAAGTAAAAAGGGGGAAACCCTTTTCAATTAGCTGAGTGAATGTAAAATGCTGAATGGAATCAGAGCCAGACTCAATATTCCGCCCATTAAAATTGGTTTTATTTTCTGCTGTGAAAGGGGAAAAAAAGAAAAAAAAAACATCCAAACGGCTCTGACCAAAGTCAATCATGTTAAAAGCTATGGGTGCTTAATTTGATTTACCAATATAAAATGCAAATTAGGTGATCAAATGAAGTGGGAGCCTGGAAAAGGGAGGCTGCTTTGAGCCATCAAGTGAAATGGGAAAAGATAGAGGTATGGAATGATTTAGCATATTGGTTTGATTAGTGGTACAAAAATTTCATCTGTAGGGCTAATTGTTGACAAATTGCTACGGATCAGAACAACCCATTATATGCTGCATTTGAATACACCAAAGCACCCAATGTTCCAGCGACATATATGTTGCATTTGCAGCTAATACCGGGCTTTTGTAATCAGTCAAAAGACTAATTAAATAAATGGAAGATAGCACAACTGTGCCTTACAATAGTGAATGAGAAAATGCCTGTAATTGGACTCACACGAGTCTGGCCATATGCTTCTGTGCAGCACTTAGGCATGACTCGGCTGGGGTAAATATAATAACTGTGTGAAGGGAATGCTCCTGGGACTTGGCCTTCTTGGACTAACCTGGCTAACAAGCGAGCCATTTATTTTAGTATTGGATTTTACGCACCATTATGCGAAGAGAAGGGAAACAAGTCTGCACAGCACATCTCAGGACATAGTTGTGCTATATAAATACACTTGTAGGCTCAGTGAAAAAAAGCTGCTCGCAGCCATTTTCCTGCCGTACCATTTTCAAGTGCCTGTCGATAGACTACAGCGATTTGTTGCCTGGAAACAGATCTCAAATACCATGTACTACAGTTACACCCAGACTTTTAACATTCTGACAATTGACATGTTTCCCCACAGAGATTAAACAAACAATACAATCATATTAGATTCACTGAGCCTTTGTTAAAGGACAGTAATTTTATTTTTCATTTGAGCCACTACCGTATAGCAGCGGGACCAGTCCATGGGTCATTTGATATGCACAGAAAGAAAAAATCACTTCTATTACTTCAGTTTTATTTATTTTGGAATCTGAAAGAAAATTACCGGATTCTCTGTTACATCCATCTACAGTATGTCACTCTTGACGCAATTCAAGGCACCCTACTCGGTCACGTCATAGGTGACCGCTAAAATGAAACACGGGAGCTAGCAAAATGAGTAAAAAAAACAAAGGTCTTTGGAAAGTTTCTCTCACCGGGAGATTCCCACGCACCAAGCCCACTGTGCCTAATATGAGGCGATGGTGAGTCGAATTTTGGTATTTGTGGTGTATCCTATTTTAAAGGCGCGTTTAAACGTTACCTTAGCAACCTTAGGTTTGCGGCCAGATAGGACGAAACGGTTGGGGACTGCGGCCGTAGAGCACAACAAGGTCATCTTGTCATTCATCTCTCTCTCTCTTTTTTTTCAAATAAATTCACATGCGATTAAGTGCTGTGTACTGTACACCATGGGTGTCCAACTCCAGTCCTCGAGTGGCCCGATGCAACATGTTTTAAATGTCTCCCTCCTCCAGCAGCTGTTCATTTGAATCAGGTGTGTTGGTGAAGTGAGACATCTAAAACATGCTGGATTGGGGCGCTCGAGAACCGGAGTTGGACACTCCTGCTGTATACACATGCAACGCGCAACCAACATGCTCATAAATAGACATAAATTGTAGTGCAGTTTTGGGGATCGGGTGCAGGGTTCTAAATTAACACCAGCCAACCTGCCAAATGTAGATTAAAATTCATTTTGGCAGGTGTTAACACCATCCAGCCCAACCTGCTGGGGGACAAGCTGTAGAACGCCGGAGTGGACCACCACCTCAAATAATGGATTACAGATTATGTCACAAACCGGCCACAGTATGTGAGGGCACAGGGCTGTGAGTCGGACAGGCTTCTCTGCAGCACCAGGGCGCCGCAGGGGACTGTCCTGGCTCCATTCCTGTTCCCTCTCTACAACTCGGACTTCAGCTACGTCACTCCAACCTGCCAACTTCAGAAGTTCTCTGATGACTCCGAAATCGTCTGCCTCATTATGGATGGAGATGATCGGGAGTACACGGGATTGAGGGAGGACTTCGTGGACTGGTGCCTCCAGAACCACCTCCTGATCAACCCCAGGAAAACAAAGGAGTTGGTTGTGGATTTCTGCAGGAAACTGTCTTCACCTGCACTGATGAACATACAGGGTACGACATAGAGCGGGTGATCTCCGACAAGGACCTGGGTGTTCTGCTCAACAATAAACTAGACTGGTCTAACAATACAGACGATGATCAGGAAGGGGCAGAAAATTGAGGTCTTTTGGAGTTCAGGGGTCACTCCTTAAGACCTTCTATGACTCTGTGGTGGCCTCAGCCATTCATTATGGCATAGTCTGCTGGTCAGGCAGCATCTCAGCCCGGGACATAGAGAGACTGAACCGACTGGTCAGGAGGGCCAGCTCTGTCCTGGGCTGCTCCCTGGACACTCTGGAGGAGGTGGGCAACAGGAGGATGCCGGTCAAGCTAAAAGCTATGATGGATAGACCCTCCCACCCCCTCCAGGCCACCCTGACAGCAATGGGTAGCTCCTTCAGCCAGAGACTAATACACCAAGAAGGCTGCTGTCAGGCTATTGAATAGACAGACCTGAAAACCTGGACTCACCCCCATTTACCCATTTTTTATTGCTTATATCTATATTTTATAATTTATATTTCTTGTTATACACTTTGTTATTCTACTTCTCCGTTTCATAATTGTTCTGCTGTAAATTGGGAATTTCTCCATTGTGAGACAAATGAAGGTTTTCTTATCTTAAAAAAAATTAATAAAAAATCTTTCCAGCCAGTATGGCCGTGAATGCATGAGACAATTATGTCAGTCATATATACATAGTGTTGGGCATCAGGTCTCAAGAATTACTAAGTATTGTTTTACTAGTGGCTTTTGTTGTTTCTTATGTTGAATTAATTGTCTTAAATTATATCTGGGGCTGGTGGGCGACTGTTTTAGCACGTTGGCCTCACAGTCGAGAGGTGCAGGGTTAGATTCTGGCTCCGGCCTTCCTGTGTGGAGTTTGCAAGTTTTCAGTGTGCCTGTGTGGGTTTTCTCCGGTACTGCGGCTTCCTCACACATTCCAAAAAGATGCATGACAGGTTAATGCAACTCTCTAAATTGTCCCTAGGTATGGATGGTTATTCGTCTCTGTGTACCCTGTGATTGGCTGGCAACCAGTTCCGGTGTACCCCGCCTACTGCGCGAAGAGAGCTGGGATAGGCTCCAGCATGCCCCGCAACCCTTGTGAGGATAAGAGGGTCAGAAAATGGATGAATGGATGGATATATCTGGAGCCAAGCTTTAAGTTGACAGTAGACATGATGTATCTACTTCAGTCAAGAACCACGTCTCATACTGATGTGCAAAATTATTTTATTCCGCTTCCCTTGTGGAACACCTTGAAAACTAAAAAGACATTCCAAGTCGTGTATTAGTAAAAATCAATATTGACAAAAATCTGTTTGACCTAAAAATACAATGAATAAACAACAGATAACATGCAATGTGCATCTTGTACAGCAGGAGAAGATAAATTGAAGATAAAGTCCACCACACAATATTGTCCTTTTGTCTCTCTCTCTCTCTCTCTCTCTCTCTCTCTCTCTCTCTCTCTCTCTCTCTCGCGCCTTACGGCATACCTGACCCCAAACTGCAGGTGATCATTCACAAAAATATTCCAAATGATTCTACCAAAATTTTACAGAAAAACATGCACATCGAGTTTTGGAAACAAATTATACGCATTCATAAAATTATTTTAAAATAAATGTTTCAGATTTGAGTTGCCATGGCAACTAATCAAAGGCAATCCTACCTCCATCTACACAGGAATTGTTTTTTCTTGTTTTATGCACAGCAGCATCCAATTAGTTTTCACTGATTTTCTGACTTTTGTCATGGAGACCTCACTGCAAAATCCCAACACAAGTATTTTTCCAGGCATTACGGTATTAAATTGACATAAATTCCAACTGGGAAATAGTCTTTACTAATTTTTCTGGTGTTTGAATCACAAATCAGATCCCCCGCCCCCACATAGTCAATATTTTATGGGCTCCAGCTCAAAACACAACTGTGCCACTTCCAATCAGTTTCATGATGGAGGGTCACATATACATTCACTGAAATAAATTTGTGGTACTGAAGGTTCAAGGATGTCTTCACATTGCCTGTTTTTTAAAAATGTTTTTATGAGCAAATATATACACTAAACAAATAAAACTAAAGGACGACATAATCAAAATAAACTATCTCGTGAAAAAGTAAACATCTTTGCTTTTTGTCCAATTTCACATATATTAAGCATTGCCATGTATTCCAATATTGTTCCATTTTTTATGTGAATGCCTCAAGGAAAAAGTGTAACATAGAGTTCATGTATAGTTTCCATCTATTCAGAAACAATTGGTGTTTTTTTGTTGTTTCAGAGTTATGGCTTCAATCGCACCAGCCCAATAGGGTGAAATCTTCGTGCATGCCCCAAAAATATGGAAGTGGCCCACTGTTGTACAACCACATCTCCTCCAATATTTACCGTGTTCAGCATTTTTACTGTGAAATTCCTTTACTCTGGGGGTAACAAACATGATCATGAATTTGTTTATTCTTAACATTGTGTCTATCAATTCAGGGATGACGTTTTCAAGATGGCACACTCTTTTAACTTTTCATTAGTGATCATGATGGACTGGAGTTGGAATTTTGTTTTGTCAGTGAGTTGTTTGACAGCACTCACTGGGTTCACCGGTATGTCGAACGATGAGAAAGTCTTCAACAGTACTTTTGATTAGATGAATAGGGATTCCCACAAATTGGATCATCATTTGTATGCACTGTCACCACATTGACAAGAAGAAAAGACTGAAACAGTCCCCGGTGAGATTGAATGGTGTTCAGGAAAACCCCAGGAACTATCTTACCAGCAACGCCAGTCCAAGCAACTTTTGCGTAGTTATGAACAGATGGCATTATATTCAAAATCAGCCCCTGCTCAGAGAGTCGGGGTGATCCTTTCAAACTGAAAGAACACTGTACCGACTGTCATGCAAGGTGGAGACATCATCATGCTCTGAGGCTGCTTTGCTTTGTGAATGGAATAATGAAGGCGTAGGACTACCACCATATTTACCTCAAAACTAGAGTGTGAGAGTGGAGCCTTCACAGAATTGAGAGTTGCAACAATGACAACAACAAATAAAAGATTATAATTGGTGAAAGCAACTTCTGGAATGGTTTTCCAAAAAAACCTGACCTCAACCCTACTGAACATTTTCAGACAATTCTTTAAAGCCAGGCAAGAAACCAAACTTTAAAATGAACTTTATGAGAGAAGTTTGCTACAAATAAGTCGAACTGAAACGTTAAGTGGAAACTGAGCTAGTGGGTGTCATTTTAAATGTCATCACTGCATTTAGTGTCTGCTCCTAGGCTGTATGCCAAGGCCTGTAATCTGCTTGCTTCTACAGGATCTCTGCGCAATTAACGCAATTTGCCCGATCCACAAAACGAGGGGAGCTGTCATCTCTCCGTAAACGTCCAAGCACTGTTTAGCTTCTGAATGGAAGAGACAGTGGGTCTTCTGTGATTGCTGTGAAAGCTGAGCTCAGCTTTCCCCTTGAAAAGACAACCTCGCAAAGACGACGGCGAGGATTTAAGGTGGGAGAACAAAGAAAAGTAAATCACTTGCGTGTTACAGTGTGGCTCCTTTGAAAATGAGAACATCAAAGCTCGAAGCCCAAAATAGAAAGTTAACAGCTTGTGCTGCTCAGTTACTGACAAGCAGGGGACAAGTGACCTTGCTACTATCTGTATGTGTTCTATCAGCTTTCCTAAACAGGCTCCTGAAAGTGGAAAACAACAACTACAAGGGGGGTCCTTGGAGGCTATGAAGTGGTTACTATCTGCTTTGGAGAGAGTTCTCACAGTATACTGTGCCACTGTATGCAAACATAGCATGGTTACTCGCCCTTTGCCATAGAAGACACCACTCCTGGTTAATGCTATGTTCAGCACATCAGGAAAATGTGGACTGTATTTGCAAGTTCATTTGATCATGACCACAAATGGAGCCAAATCCGAACTTGGTATTGAAGGGATATTCCATCCTGATGTTGAGTTGTGAACAATAGTGTTTCTTTCCTTGCTGTTAGCTCCTTGTATATACAGTGGTACCTCTACTTACGAACGTCTCTTAATGCGAAATTTTCAAGTTACGAAACACCTTTTTTGTTACGAAAGAAATTTCAAGATACGAAAGGTAAAAAATACAGCATGGGCTGCTACTTGCAGCTCTGAGTTTTCTGAACGCAACATACGTATAGATGCTCTGCCATTGGCTACGACCGAGCATCATCCTGGCATCCCAATGTTAAAAGCCGACAAAAGCAAACGCCCTTAGATCAATTCTTTAAAAAATGCCAGGCAAAAACCACTTCTGAGAGAGAACATTCACGAAAGAGGGCATAAAACGATGAGGACACAGTTAAACGTTAAATTCCCATCATTTTTATTCTTTACTGCAGTGCTTTTCGAGCTAAGGCACATTTCTTTCATTGAAAAAATCCTGCGGCACACTACTACCTCAAAATGTGAAAAAAGGTTATTTTAACAATTAAGTGTTATATTGTTACTATAAGCGTTTTTTTAACATTGAAAATTAACGCAAAATTATAGCAAATTGAATAGGAATCAAATCAACATCAATCCAATATTTGGTGCATTCGTTTTAATGGCAAGTAAAATACAGTCAAACCTCGGTTTTCGGACGTCTCGGTTCTCGTACAATTCGGTTTTCGAACTAAAATTTCGAGTTTTTCATGCCTCGGATGACGAACTAATTTCGGTTCTCGAACTAACTGAGCGCACTTGAATGCGTCACTTCACTCCTCTCGGCTTCGCTAGCTCGTGTAGCAACGCTACCTCGTGTAGCTTCGCGAGGTAGCGAAGCCGAGAGGAGGTAGCAAAGCCGAGAGGAGTGAAGTGACGCTCCCTCCTGTCGCCGCGCTCCCTTGTGTCGCGTCGCGACACAGGAAGCGACCATTGTGAGCAGACGTTTTTGTATTGTTCAATAAAAAAAAGCAGACGTGTTTGGTGAGACGCTTCTGTTAGTGCGAGTGAAATCCCCCTCTTTTCATAATGGTTTGCCCTGGCAGCACGGGGAAGGAGGGGGATGGGGGTGCGTTTGTTTACGGCGCCGGCATTTTTCAATGCAGCGGCACATAATGAACACTCTGGTGTCCGGTGTCTCATTATTATGCAATAATCGTACAGAAACAGCTTGTGAGCAGACGAGTTTGTATTGTTCGATTAAGATTTTTTTTTTAAGTGTTTGGTGAGAACTACGTAATATCCATCCATCCATCCATTTTCCGAACCGCTTCATCCTCACTAGGGTCGCGGGGGGTGATGGAGCCTATCCCAGCAGTCTTCGGGCAGTAGGCGGGGGACACCCTGAATTGGTTGCCAACCAATCGCAGGGCACACAGAGACGAACAATCATCCACGCTCACACTCATACCTAGGGACAATTTAGAGTGCCCAACGAGCCTGCCATGCATGTTTTTGGAATGTGGGAGGAAACCGGAGCACCCGGAGAAAACCCACGCAAGCCCGGGGAGAACATGCAAACTCCACACAGGGAGGCCGGAGCTGGGATCGAACCCGGTACCTCTGCACTGTGAAGCCGACGTGCTAACCACTGGACTACCGGGCCGCCCAACTACGTAATATTGGACTGTTATTTTTGCATCGTGTATCAGCCCCTAATCATGGCACCAAAGAAAGCAAGTGGAAGTGGTGAACCTGGTGAAGAAAAGAGGAAAATAGGGCGCAAAACTATAGAATTTAAGAAAGATTTAATCGCAAAATATGAGTCAGGTGTGTGTGTGTGTCTGTGTTGGCGAAGGAGTTCGGGATGCCGAAATGCCCCGCCTACTGCCTGCTGACAGCTGGGAGAGGCACATGCCCCAGGACAGATAGAGAGAGAGATGTTCCTTCAATTTTTGTTACGATGTTAATGTTAAAATTGGTCATCTCCCATTACATTTGTACAGTTTATGGTGTGAAATTGTAAAAAAAAAAGTTGTTTAAAAAAGTTGTTTTCCTGACTTGGAACGGATTAAAACATTTTACATTGATTTCAATGCGAAACCTGGTTTCGGTTTCCGAACAATTCGGTTTCCGAACAGTCTTCTGGAACGGATTAAGTACGAAAACCGAGGTTTGACTGTATAGTCAATTAGGACTTTAACTTGCTCAGGTTTGGATTTTTTTCTGTGTGACAGCCGGTTCTTTTTCTCCCGGTCTTTAGGGCTCTCCCGCAATATTGTACCAATCCCTTTTCCCATCTTGAGTCTTTATATAATTCCAACATAATTGAAATAACTTTTCTGCTGAATATGTTGCTTGAGGTAGTCCAGCTTCCATTTAGTCCGCATCGGAAAATTTGCTGCATGCTGCATGTTTTGCAGAGCAGACCTTTCTCACTCGAAAAAGAAAATATCTCACCCAGTTTCAGTGCTTGTTCTTCTAATTGCACATACTCCGACAGCCATTCCAATATAAAAGAACTGCAGTTCATTCTTATTTTGTTTTGGGGAGTCGACGTATCACATTCACCGCCCGGTCGTTTTGCCACAATAAAGGATTCGCATTAACGTCACTTATCGCCGCTGCACTGTTATTGTTATGGAACATGCGCAAGTACTGTCAATGCCGTGATTGGCTGCAAAGCGTCATTGCATCGTATCGTGTGATTAGTTGGACACCTGTCACTCACTAAATTACAAAGCAAATGAATACAGAAAAAAAAGTTACTTATCTAATTCATTCACAGTGCGTTCACTGCGCTGAATAGGTTTTCTTGTGCGCTGAGAGTGTGCGACCAGTGCGCAGTTGCTTAGCTTCGAGGGAACACTGGTGCTGTTGCATCTCCGGTAAACGTAAATCTAAATGAAAGATACCTTTCATTGTATTGCCTCGCGTCGGAAACTTCGCTTGTCTCGATGCATAAGGCAATGTCCTAGCTGCTGCTGCTCTCTACCGGTATGGAAGCGTACTACACGATTAGTCTTCCAGGCGATCGACCGCAGAGGCATTATTATTGTATAATTTCCCACGGCACACCTGACAATATCTTGATTCACTTTTATTTGATTTAGATTTCTTTGATAATGTGTAATCAAAGTATTACCATTAATACTGTAATTTACTGAGGGTGCCGCACAGGGTTTGAAAAACACTGCTTTATTCTTTGTTTTTCACATTATGCACAACTCTAATTTATTGTGCAATAATCAAATTGTAACATGTATTTGTTATATATTTTGATGCATTTTATGCTTTAGAAAAAAATTAGGTCTGAATTGTGGGGGGCCTATTTACAAAATTTTCTAGTTGACAAATTTCTTCCAGAACCAATTAATTTTGTGAGTAGAGGTACCACTGTACAAAATAAAGAAATCCCTAAATCAAAGCCTGATGCTACACACTCTACAAATACATTCTACTACTATATTTGTGGCGACGCGCACACGCACACACCTCTTTTGGCCTCCACCAATCAGTGCTGACGCAACGGACGTTACATATCAAAGAGCTTTGAGGCTAAACTAGCTGAGCTCAGCTAGTCACATATTTTCAGATACACCGGAGCACTCTTAAAAGGGAGACGTGGCCCACATTCTTCTTCTTTTTTTTTTATTCCCCAAATTATTGGATAAATGGGGAAAAACTGCCAAATAAGCCTTTTCAGCCACCAAAAGGGAGTTGCCCCTACTTTTCAAAATTTTTCAAAAGAGCATTGGGGAAATGCGTGACTTAAAAGTGGACACATCCGGAAAAAGAGCTGCTGTTACATCACTGGTGATCAAATACAAAACAATCACTCATTTGTTTCAAGAGCAGAATTAGAGGTCAAATTGGCTATTCATATCAACAATGCTCAAGTGGATCAACAAGGCAGTGTGACTGTACTAAATGAGGATTATGGACCCTCAGTAAATTACAGTATTAATGGTGATACTTTGATTACACATTATCAAAGAAATCTAAATCAAATAAAAGTGAATCTGATCTTTCACACCCCAAGAACTAGTGAAAATCAGGAATGAATTAACTATACAGTCTTTAACCTCTTGATGCCAGAATTTACACACAATTACACTAACAAATGTGTTTGTGCCTTCAAGTAGATGCTAAATTAATGGGCAATAATGCTCATCATAAAGAGATTTATGATTTGGTTTATTTATAGCAGCAAACAATGTTCATGTAACACAACAAGCAAACACAATTCACTTTTGGAGTCTCATTCATGCTGAGGCTCTCTCAGATGCTGATTGCATTGGTTTCTGGGAGAGTATTTTGCCATTCTGGAACCGCTTTGTCAGACTCATCAGTAGCTTCCCGACGAGAGTTGGTCTCATTCTCTTTTTTTCGCAACATTTTAGGATAGTAGAGTCAATTGACAGACTTGAATGAGGGTATTTGTATATATCGTATACAGAGGCTGCTGTAAGTTGAGGACTACATATAGCATTCAACACAATGGCTAATTTCAGGTGTAACTTTAGTGTGGCAGCGATTTTGCCACAAACTAAAAAAATCACTAATATCCAAAAAATCTTTCAAAAGTAATCTTAAACAATATTGAGCTGTAATAGTAAATAACCAACGTGCGGTTTTATTTCCAAAAGATTTATCCCAGCTCGGACACATCCACACAGCCCCAGGTGACTTATCTCCTTGGATGATTATGACACACAAACCCCTCCACCATGATAAGGTGACGGCTTATGGATGGGGGTTCATCACCGTGATAGAATTTTTAGCGTCAGTATTAAATCCTTGCCTTTTGCAGATGATGTGTTTCTGCTGCCTTCATCTAGCACGGATGAAGCATTTGGGATGAAAATGAATACCTCCAAATCTAACCCCATTGTCCTATCAGTGTTCTCTCCAGGAAATTCCCAACAGTTAGACTGCGCTTTGTGCTAGATTTACGCTGGGCACGTAAAAAGGGCCCCTGTTCATATAATAAACTCTATTCATAGGGATCAGAGATGGGCACCCCCCGACTACAATGGTGCCTGACCGATCCGTAGGTGGGCTGAGAATATAGTTTATACAATGTAAAATAAAATGATAGAGTGTCTTAACTGGGGCTGCACAGATTTGTAAACCCCGCTGTCCCGCCTCCAAATCTAACCCCATTGATATATAACCAAATCCTGACAGCAGTCACACTCATCTTTGGAGATTTTCGATGGGCAACAGATGATTGTGTCAGTGGGAAGCAGTTCTCTCCTAGAGAAAATTAATTGTTTGTCGGGTATGAAATTCAAGGTACCATGCGCAGTTATTGTTCGGACTGCAATGTAAAATGCTTCCAAGTGAAAACAACTTTTAAACCACTTTTTTTTTTACAATTTCACACCATAAACTGCAAATGTAATAGATTTACGCTGGGAACATCTCTCTCTCTCTCATCTGTCGTGGGGCGTGCGCCTCTCCCAGTTGTCAGCAAATAGGCGGGGCATTTCGGCATCCCGAACCCTCGCCAACACAGACACACGAGACTCATATTTTGCGATTAAAGCTTTCTTAAATTCTATAGTTTTGCTCATATAATAAACTCTAACGTACTTCTCATAAACAGCTTTTTAAAAAAACATTCTTAATCGAACAATACAAACTCGATCAGAGATGCATAATAATGGAACCGGAACGTTCATTACGCCCCCCCCCCCCGCACCCCTGTGTTGCCAGGGCAAACCATTATGAAAAGAGGGGGATTTCACTAGTCCTAACAGAAGCGTCTCACCAAACACGTCTGCTTTTTTTTATTGAACAATACAAAAACGTCTGCCCACAGTGGTCGCTTCCTGTGTAGCGACGAGACACAAGGGAGCGCCGCGACACGGGGGGGGGGGCGTCACTTCACTCCTCTCGGCTTCGCTACCTCGCGAAGCTACACGAGGTAGCGTTGCTACACGAGGTAGCAAAGCCGAGAGGAGTGAAATGACGCATTCAAGTGCGCTCAGTTAGTTCGAGAACCGAAATTTGTTCGGCATCCGAGGCATAAAAAACTCGAAATTTTAGTTGGAAAACCGAATTGTACGAGAACGAAGACGTCCGAAAACCGAGGTTTGACTGTAGTTAGAAAAGCTAAGAGGGTTGAATCATACCATTGGGCGATTGGCAAGAAGGAGAACGCGTGGTGTCGTAAATTTTTCATGAGAAATGTCGCATTTCAGCAAGACACTGTGTCATATATTTTGAGGCTTACACTCCCGTGGTATGATTTTTTGTTTGTTTGTGTGTTTCTTCTACAAATAACAGGAAAAGACACGTGAAAACAAGTTTACAATCATGAGTAAATGGGTGTGGTATTAATAAGTTTGCCTACAGCAGCTGATTAGTTAGTGAAATGTACAAACACTGTTGTCATAAAACAATATGGTGTAATAGATAATACAAGAGCTACCTGTCACACACGCAGCGTTGTCAGTATCTATAACTTGAAGATAGCCTGTACACTAAATAATAACCCCCTGAGTTGTTATGTTAGGATAGACGGAAACTAGTTTTAATTTACATGCAGTATCTGTGCTTCCCACTTTGGGATAATTTGTCAAATTTATCCTGAAAAGCTTTATCAATAAAGAAAGTGATTTTTTTTTTCACCCGTGGAAAGGACTTGAATGTCATTTGAGCTTCTGTTCACTGCATGCAGGTTAATAACATAATGTGCCAATTGTGTGCAATTTGACTTTTGATAGATGTGGATATCCACATGCATTTGAAAAGAGTATTCCAGGCTGGAAATGACAAGTAAATTCAGAGAAGTCACAGAAACTGACACATAGCACTTTTCACTTCTACTTGAAATATATTTGAGAGAATCTCGAGTAGTTGGCGCTATTTATATGTAGATAAGCGTGTCCAATGTGTAACTCAATAGTTATCATTTGAATGCCACATTTTATTCTCCTGAGAACAAAGATCAAATTCCAAGGTCGTAAATATGTTTGGAGGCAACGGTGGCCGCCTGGTTAGCACATCTGCTTCATAGTGCAGACGTGCAGGGTTCGATTCCGGCTCTGGCCTTCCCGTGTGGAGTTTGCATGTGGTGCCTGTGCATTTGTGTGTTTTCTCTGGATACTACTGTTTCCTCCCACATTCCGGGCAGGTTAATTGAACACTCTAAAT
Source organism: Hippocampus abdominalis (assembly GCA_018466805.1). NCBI lineage: Eukaryota > Metazoa > Chordata > Actinopteri > Syngnathiformes > Syngnathidae > Hippocampus > Hippocampus abdominalis. Next base: position 22,517,972 of record CM031698.1, on the reverse strand, counting down.
TGTCCTAAAGTGTTTCAGTGTGAATGCTTGTTTGTCTAGTGTTGCACTGTATTTCCCGACCAGTTCAGGGTGTGACACACCATTTTGCCCAAAGTCTGCTACTACATGCTGCGGCACATCTGCAACCCAAGTAGGGATAAGTGAGACAAAGAACAGGTGGATGACTATTTTGACCACCATTTTATTCATTTATTCCTGTGAGGGGGCAAAATGCAAATCACAATGTGTAGCAGAAAAGTAACACATTGTGAAACATGCCGGTGGCGACATCATGCTGTGAGGTTGCTTTTCGTCAACATGGATAGGGAAGGTGATCAGAGTTGATGGGAAGATGATAGGAGCTTAATACAGGGCAATCATCGAAGACAACCTATTGGAAGCTGCAAAAGACTTGATACTGGCAAGGATATCCATCTTCTAAAAAGACATGAACCAAAACAGAAAGCCTTAGCTACAGTGAAATTAATTAGATCAGGGGTCTCAAACTCAAATTATGTGGGGGGAGGGAGCGTTAGTCATACAATCTGGCTGTGTCTTGGCTGCATCAAGTAGTCCACAAAAAAGGGGTTCAAATTAAAAAAAAAGTACAACGAATCAAATCTCAATCATTGTTTCTAACAGTTCAGAACATTAAGAGTTCTTCAGAATCTGAACAAGATTGATGAGGTGGCCCCCTCTTTCATCTCCCTGGTACATACTCCTCAACATGTCGAGATGAGTAATGATTTCTTGAGCACTGTAAATTTCTCTGTGCATTCAAAACAGGCCAGGGTGCTTCTGTGCTAAAAAAAAAACCATTACGTCTCTTGTTTTTCTTGAAAACGGCCGTTCTCGTTGCCAACCTTCCTCTTCAGGTTAAAAAGATATGACTGGGATCTGGTGACTGGTTTTCTCCTTTCACTACTTCAATTACCTTTCGCTAAAAACTGTCATGAGCTTGAGCTATGGTAGCCCATACGTAATTAAAAAATTCCCAGCGCACCAAAATGGCAAATAAGTTGTGTAAGGGACATTTCACCTAAAACCAGTAGGCATTTCAATGGCTTTATCCCTTCAGCTCCCTAAACAATTGATTCAACATTCCATACTGACATTTTGGAAATTTTTGCCAATATCATCCATCCATCCATCCATCCATCCATCCATCATCCATCTTATCCGGGGCCGGGTCGCGGGGGCAGCAGCTTTAGCAGGGAAGCCCAGACTTCCCTCTCCCTAGCTACTTCTTCCAGCTCTACCCGGGGGATCCCAAGGCGTTCCCAGGCCAGCTGGGTGACAGAGTCTCTCCAGCATGTCCTGGGTCGTCCTCGGTCTCTCCTCCCGGTGGGACATGCCCGGAACACCTCACTAGGCAGGCGTTCAGGAGGCATCCGAATCAGATGCCCAAGCCACCTCATCTGGCACCTCTCGATGTGGAGGAGAAGCAGCTCGACTCTGAGCCCCTCCCGGATGACCGAGCTTCTCTTCTTTGGTCATGACGCATAGCTCCTGACCGTAGATGAGGGTTGGAACGTAGATCGACTGATAAATTGAGAGCTTTGCCCTTTGGCTCAGCTCCTTCTTTACCACGACAGACCTATACAACGTCCGCAGCACAGCAGACACTGCACCGACACGCCTGTCGGTCTCTCGCTCCCTCCTGCCCTCACTCGTGAACAAGACCCCACGGTACTTAAACTCCTCCACTTGGGGCAAGATCTCCTCCCGACCCAGAGGGGGCACTCCACCCTTTTCCGACTGAGGACCATTGTTTCAGATTTGGAGGTGCTGATTTTCATCTCAACCGCTTCACACTCGGCTGCGAAACGCTCCAGTGAGAGTTGGAGAGCACTGCTTGAAGGAGCCAACAGTACCGCGTCATCTGCAAAAAGCAGGGATGCATTACTGAGGCCACCAAAACGGACCCGCTCAATGCTTCGGCTGCGCCTAGAAATTCTGTCCATAAAGGTTTTGAACAGAATCGGCGACAAAGCGCAGCCTTGGCGGAGTCCTACCCTCACTGGATATGATTCCGACTTACTGTCGGCAATGCAAACTGACCTTGGTGGTATAGTGATCGAACAGCCCGTATCAGGGGGTTCGGTACCCCATACCCACGAAGCACCCCCCACAGAGCTCCCCGAGGGACACAGTCAAACGCCTTCTCCAAGTCCACAAAACACATGCAGACTGGTTGGGCGAATTCCCACATACCCTCGAGGACCCTGCTCAGGGTGTAGAGCTGGTCCACACTGCTCCTCCTCAATCTGAGGCTTGACTTCTTGACGGACCCTCGTCTCCAGCACCCCTGAATAGACCTTACTAGGGAGGCTGAGGAGTGTGATCCGCCAATATTCACTAACGACTTAAGATCTTGACATACGTATATGTATACATGTTGCTGATCACTCTTCCACATAGACTGGATGCTTTAAAGTACTCAGTGCATCGTTTTTACAGTCATCGTCCTATCATCACAAGTGCACTACAGGCCACTTTAAATTGTGTGACCATTCTCTGCATCATCTGCACACCTGTCACTGTATCATAATTAGTGCACTACACTTATTTTTGGACGTTGTAAGTTGAATGGCCAGTTATGACATTTTCTCATGTTATGTATCTGAGACCTACTGTTGCAGGTTCTAGACAGTTAAGGGCCTATCGTAGTCTCCTTTTCTATTCATCTATAGTTTTTTTGTTTTTTTTCCTTGTGGCTTTGTTTTTTTCCCTTGTGGCTTTGTTTTGGCTCGGTTCCCATTCGGAGTGCTTGACAGTTGTAACTGCTGCACGTGGGGCCAGAATAACTTCTATCCTCTCAGTAAGTGGAGGCCCAAGCTCTCAAAATTGCAGCCAAAAACTACGACAATTTTATTGTTCATTACTATTACACAATTATACTGCTGCTCAGAATAATACTGTTGATCAACATATTGTTATTGCTACTTACAGTAATGTGATAAAAATGAAAGTGAATTGAAATTTGTGACATAACTATTGTGTGCTTATTTTCAGTTGAAATACACTATATGATCATTAAAAAATATATATATATTTTGATCTGAGCTTGTCCCATGTACCTTGTGTGTTTCTACTTTGCAAAGAGCCCGCTGCCTATCCAAGATGCTACCCCTTCAGAGATGCCCATTCTTTTCATTGTCATGGTTTCCAGTGGAAATATAATCTCGGTCACCAAAATCAGCGTTGAACAATTTAACACTCATTTTGCATGAGAAAAATCTCACGCCACAGCACCAAACAAAATATTCTAGTAATGTATATATTCAAATAATACATATATGTCCTATATTTATATCTTTTCTAATAATGTCAGCACATACTCGCAAAACTCCTCCAAAAAGCTCTGTGTGAAATTTTGACCTGTTTAATCAAATACGAAGCTAATATACTGCCAGGAAGCCATGACTTTTTTTTGGATGAATGTCAACAAGTGGATACACATCCATCCATCCATTTTATGATCTACTTTATCCTCACAAGGGTCGCGGGGCATGCTGGAGCCAATCCCAGCTGTCTTCGGGCATTAGGCGGGGTACACCCCGAACTGGTTGCCAGCCAATCGTCGGGCACACATAGACAGACGTACAACCATTCACGCTCACACTCATACCTAGAGACAATTTAGAGTGTTCCATTAACCAGCCACGCATGTTATTAGAATGCGGGAGGAAACCGGAGTACCCGGAAAAAAAACTAATGCAGGCACAGGGAGAACATCAAACTCCACACAGGATGGCCGGACCGGCTGCACCTCTGCACTGCGAGGCTGTGTGGACACACAGGTTTATTTGATTTTCTGAAGAAGAGCCTTGAATTCTTCCGCCTTTCATTTTACATCGCTGCCATGGATGGATGAAGAAAGATAGAGAATTAGCACTTGTGCTAAAACATTGAAGCAATGCATCTGGTTTGAGATGACCACACCAAATACATTCACTGAACAAATATATAAAATCTATTTGTAAATAATTTTTGCACAAATTAAGTTCGATTTCTTGCAGCACCCCTGATGATCTTGAACGGCACACTTGAGTTCCACCGTACCCTGGTTGGGAATCACAAACCTAAATTATGGGAAGTTTATATCAGCATTAAAGGGTATTGTGATGCATTGCTAAAAAGGAAGGAACCTCATGACTGATACCTCTCTCCATTTCACTGAAACCTCTGCTTCCATTTTAAAACTAGGGAGCAGTTGTTATTGCATTCTCTGTTTGTGAATACCTTAACTGCTAGTTCTGGGTAATGTCTGTTGCAGCTGATTGTCCGTCACTCATTAGTATTATCACTCTGATAGTGCTTGTGACAGAGGTGCCAGGATCACTGCTGTGGGAAAGCCCATTGGCAGATGACCAATGCTGTTGTATTCAATATTTTCCATTGACAAATAGTTGCACTGCAAAGTTTGCGTACACTCTTCATGGGCATGGATTTATCTACATTTTGTACACATGTATGCACACACACACACACGCAAGAGAAAAAAAAATGTCGACACACCCCTGTTCAAACACATGTTTTTTGCGATATGAATAAATCACACCAAGATAAATAGGGAAAGGGTTTAAGGTTTTCTACAATTAATGTGACCCATAACCCGCACTACTTGAGTGTTTTTTTTTTCATTCGGAAGGGAATCAAATATAAACAAGGGAAATAATGTCACTGCAAAAGTGTGCACACATTTTTGTAAATGGAGCAGAGCTGCATACTCTTGTTAAATGAGAGTCAGGATATGCCTGCTACCATTTCCAATGCCGCTCAAGAACCCCAAATAAAGCTCAAATGTTCTTATCAGGGGCGGCCCGGTAGCCCAGTGGTTAGCACATCGGCTTCACAGTGTAGAGGTACCGGGTTCGATCCCAGCTCCGGCCTCCCTGTGTGGAGTTTGCATGTTCTCCCCGGGCTTGCGTGGGTTTTCTCCGGGTGCTCCGGTTTCCTCCCACATTCCAAAAACATGCATGGCAGGCTCGTTGGGCACTCTAAATTGTCCCTAGGTGTGAGTGTGAGCGTGGATGGTTGTTCGTCTCTGTGTGCCCTGCGATTGGCTGGCAACCAATTCAGGGTGTCCCCCGCCTACTGCCCGAAGACTGCTGGGATAGGCTCCAGCACCCCCCGCGACCCTAGTGAGGATCAAGCGGTTCGGAAAATGGATGGATGGATGTTCTTATCAGTGTATGACATTTTTGTTGTCACATCTTACTCCACAAGCCATGGTCCCCAGAGACCATCCACAGCATTAGAGGGATGTCATTGTGTGAATGTGAGTATGAATGCTTATTTTTCTGTGTCTGCCAATATGTACCCTGCAGATGGCTGGATAGATGGGATTCCTCAAAAATGTTTTACTGTCTTCTAAATGTGTATCTGATATAATAACTAATAAACTGGACAACGGTTGTCATTAAGGAAAGTCATGAGTAGAAATCCTCTCTATGTCCGTCTTCCTAAAAATGGCTGATCGGGACCGAATTAAAACTTAAATCTATTAAAATTATTTGTTTTCGACTGATGTCCTGTGGGACCCCACTTTTATATTTTTAAGAATAATAAAACAGAGGCGTCACCATCTCATGGCGGAGGGGTCTGTGTGTCCCAATGAGCTAAGTTGTCTCAGGCTATATGCTCCTGGGGCAGGGTTACGGCTCGCAACGTTTTGTATTCCCTCCCACTGATTGCGAGATAACGCAAAGGGAACGCTTTTTTAAATGTGCCTTTATGTACTTCCGGGTCAACTTCCGGGTAAATGAAACCAACATAGATGGAGCCTTTTGACTCCTGGGCGAGTTGAATAGAATTTTACTTTGAAATTGGCTTGAAATACAAAGAAATAAAATCTGCTCTTGATCTTAAGCATGGTTTCCAAATAAGCAAAAGACAACTGAAGCATACTGTCGTCTCTCAGGTTGCGTTCCCTTGCAAAAACAAAAACAAAAAGATTATCTGGTAAAATGTACAAGGGAACACAAAACTTTGTGAGGGATTGCAACGTTTTTTTTTTTTTTTCCTTTTATGTCACCTTCGGGGTTCTGTCATGTCTCCTGGTTGGCCTTGGAAGGCTGTGGGATTCACCCAGGAGACCTACACGAAATGGCTGGGGAGAGGGAAGTCTGGGCTTACTTGCTAAAGCTGCTGCCTTTGTGACGTGACCCGACCATAATAAGCGGAAGATGGATGCATGGATGGATGGATGGATTAATCAGAGGGATGATGTGAAATCATTTGACAAATATTCAAGCACAGAAACCACAAAATACATTAATTAAGAGCTTGCCTCCTCCAAAACAAAACATGTTTTGTAAGTTTAGTGGTTCAATTATAATTTATTGTAATTTGAAATACTGTATGTTACTTGAAGATTATGGAGAGGGTGAGATGGTGGTTTGGTGGCTGCTCAAACCTCTTTGGGAAAAAGCAGATGACTTTTCCCCTACTCTACAAGAGAATAATTTTTAAGCACATTAGGGATGATCACACCACTAGCATGATGTCCCCCCCCCTCCCAATTCACCCAACATTTACACAACCAACTGCCGAGGACAAAGCGAACAGCGGACCTCTAACATGTCCTCGAGTGGAAAGGGCTTTGCCTCTTTATATCAAACAGTAACACCCCTCTTTGCCGAGACACAGTGGGACCTGGCCTCTTTTTACCTCTGTAGGGAAAAACCTGAGCATGAACAACAGAAAGTGGCCTTTGAATATAGTTCTGAAAGAGGGCAGCTGTAGTCTGAATAGGAGTATGTGCTTTTGTGTTTTAAATGAGCATTGTCTGCCAAACAGTATAGGCCACATTTTGGTGGGGGAAATATCTTACAACTACTGTATATTTGTCTTTGGCACTACAGGATATTGTTTGCACATTTCCAAATTGATGTAGACTATGTGATCAGAATCACTACAGTGGAGGCAAAAGTGTCCATGCACAAAGGCAGTGCATACTTAATAATTTTAAACATCATTTCAATATCTTAATATGAAAGAACCATTTCAGAACGCATGTATTTGCATACACACAGAAAGCTATTAACAAATGTATATTCAAATAAAAGTGATAGATAAATAAATGAATATTTGGATGGATAAATAAATAAACAAACGGAAATAAATGTGACAAAAGGATGATGTGATTTATCAAATGTGTTGCCGTTCTCGTCTTTTTGGCAGTGGCTAAAAAAATGTCCCCTCCTGGTGAAATGAAGTGCAGAATGTGATTTTCTTTGACATCCTGTCTTCACATTGTCCTTCATTGTGTCCCTGAAAACATAATGAGATTTTCAAGTGTACTGCCACCTGGTATATTTGTGTTATTTTCTGTGCTCCAACCCCTCTTCATAGCGTGTTGACTGCGGAAGTATGGGTAAAAGGAGTGGTTTGGCTGTGCCTGGTTAAAACTCCACTTGGCAACCTTTTAGACAGAAAAAAAAAGAATGTAGACGAAAGGAACAAAGACGGCCGATGCACCACTAATTGCAATAGTACAAGCTCGCACAAATGATTTAAAATTCACATGTAGATATAGTCCGGGGAAATTGTCTCCTAACAAAAAGCAGTTTGGTCTTGGTCCCTTGCTTTACAATATGTTTATTCTCAACCAGTGGGTCCTCTTAAATTATGACAGCTTCATCATCACATTCCGTAATACAGTACATGCCCAGGTAATAAGCAGCTACTGAGATTGCAACTGGAAATTTGTAGTCCAAAAGAAAATACAGAAAAACACAAGCAATTGATATGGTATCTGCTTAAAGCTGTTTGTTTGGGCTACTCATAAACAACTTAAGAGCAATTATCGTAAATAACTATAAGACATAATACAGAGAATCCCCGCCACATCTCCAATTATCTTTTCACACCAAATGCATGTCTGGTGTCCTGAGGACTTTCTAAGACTTATTGACTCCTTTAATTTGTGTGTGTGACTGGCCCAATACATGAGCAAAGTCATAGTTGAGACATTATTTTTGCTTATGTCAAAGTTGAAAGTCGTGGACAATGTGTTTTTCAATCTTATGGTTGTGCTCTTTGACGTCATCTTTTCTGGTGCTGTAGTTACATCTGCCACTCCTGAGGGGAGCTGTTGGATTTTTACGGTTAGACAGTTGTATGTATATGGCACATTTCATACATATGGCAACTCAATGTGCTTCACACAGGCAAAAAGACACAACACCGAAAAGCATTTTACAACATTCAGAAGCAAAGCCTTAAAAACAAAGTAGCTTTCCAAAATGACAAAGAGAATGTACATTGACAACATTTAAACACAATACTGTATCAGAAAATTAAAAAATCATTTAAAACAAAACTCAACTGTATTTATAGAGCACTTTAAAACAACCAACGCTGTGTACAAAGTGCTGTACACGGAGGAGAGATTTTATATACAACACCAAACAATGAAACAATAAATTAGTAACAAAGACAGTAGAAAGCACAAGAGCAATGAAACTAAAAATCAAGTCTCATGCTGAGTCAAAAGCCAAAGAATAAAAAAGAGTTTTAAGACAAGTTTTAAAGATGGCCAGTGAGGGGGATTGCCAAATGTTCAGTGGGAGGTCATTCCAAATGGAGGGACCAGCAATGGAAAGGGCTTGATCCCCTCTGAGCCTCTGCTTAGTTCTTGGTATCTCTAATAATGTCTGGTGCGCAGACCTGAGGCACCGGGCAGGTGTGTAGGGGCGGAGGAGCTTTAAAATACTGCTGGTTCGGCAACCAGATCACTGTTAAAGAGGCAAAAAGCAAACATTTGTCAACTCTTATTCACGCTAACCATCACAAATCATGTGTACTCTTCAAAGTTATTGACTGTTTTTTGACATCATTGGTAGCTGTCATATTTTGCGAGGTGGTAGTTGGAGGACCCCAAAAAGCAGGGAGGAGCAGGGTGGCTGACCAAAATGTATTTAACAAAAATGCAAACAGGAATACACTGGAGAAACTAACTCAAAAAGTCACTCAAATAAAGTCCAGCAAAATCACAAGAAATCAAAGTAGCAAAAAACCTGAATCAGAAAACAAAACATGACACGTGCACACAGCAACAATGACCCGGCACTGAGTGGTCGGGCATCAATTCTTTTAAAGTGGCAACTAATGACAATGACCAACAGTTTGAAGTCAAATGTTGGGCGTTAAACCTCTTAACTACGAAGCTCCTTGATAAGCAATGTACTGACAGAGAACGTGAAGGAATCACAACTCAAAGCATCAGCCACAACATTCTTCGGGCCAGTGATGTACTTCACCTCAAAAGAATACTATTATTATATCGTTTTGATATAACATTGCTGTATTACTTTGAGAGTCCCTTTTTGACAAGGTTCGGCAACGAACCAAGTGATGTCAAGATTGTGAAGAGATGGACCGATGAAGCAAAGCTAGCGCTACAAGAATGCTTCGACTCCACTGACTGGGACGTCTTTGAAACTTCAAAGGGCACACTGTAACATTATACATCAGTTTTTGTGAAGATGTGTTTACTAACAAAGTCCTTCTGCTCCTGCAACAATACCGACAGGGCAATGTACAAAGATGCCCGAAACCAATTGACAAAGGAAATTAACATTGCAAAGAGAAACTATGCAGAGAGGCTGAAAAAACTGTTTTCTGCTAACGACTCTGCATCTGTGTGGAATGGCCTGAAAGCAGTTACAAACGATAGGATACTGCATACTAACAAGAAGTGGAGCAGCAGGCGCTCTGGTGCAGCCAACACAACCTCGAGCTGAACACGCTCAAGACGGTAGAGATGATCGTGGACTTCAGGAATCATCCTTCACCACAGCTGCCACTCACACTAACATCTAACTGCCCTGTGTCAACCGTCAAGACCTTCAATTTCTTTGAAGGTCTATTTGAGAAGAACTGGTTTAGTCAGCCGTTGGCATGGAGGAAAATGTCTGCCACAAAAATGTAGTGTCTGGATGGCAAATTTCAGTTCTGGAAACTGAGTATGCTCAAGAGATGGATTACTTTTATGTAAAAAGTACACGGCAAAAAATGCTTTGTTTCCACCGAATTTACTTAATTCGGACATATACATCAGATGTGCATGATTAACCCTCCTGCAGTATTTTTAAGCGGCTGCATGAAGGGTATTACGTCCCAAAAATGTCCCTCTTCCATTGTGCAACAACATTTTTCACTTTTAATTTTTTTTCACTTTCAACCCCTCAAAATGTTCAGTGGGAATTGGCCAAGACATAGATATACATCCTATGCAAAATTTCAGCTTTGTGGAGTTATTTTTCACTGTTTTGTCTGTGGTGTCCATTTGTCCAACAGTCCAAAATCGTCCAAAGTGTCCGAAATGTCCAATTTTGGGATAATTACTGCATGGGGGTTAAAATGTGTTAAAATAACACATTTGAATTTGAAGTGCAGTACTTTTTTTCACTGTAACTTGAATAACGTCCTGAGCTCTACCCATTAGACTTGATTATATTTATTGAGAGCATTGGCAAGTCGAAGTTGGCTTAATTGTCATTCCTCACAAAATAGAGCTCCATCATTTCCACCCACTGAAAAACTGTAAGTTTGACACTAAAACCACTTTTTCAAAACAGGTGACTCTTTAACATTCGAATACATGACAATCTTAACATCATGTAAATTCATATCAGTTACAAGCACTGTTTACAGCATCTGTCACCATGGACTCATTGAGCCTCCTGTCCACTTTTAAATGGGCTGCATTAGACTGGATAATCTTATCAGCTGACTCTGTGACAAGGGAACTCAGCTCAACATTACATGAAGACTGAACACTTTGTTGGTTACATAGGGACCATTGTACAAGAATAGAGCTAAATCCCAGGGTGCCTGATTCACCAACTAGAGAAAACTCCTTGTTGGTTCTCCTAAGCCACATTGTGAGCAAGAATGTGTGAATAGAAATTGCAAAACTTAAAATTAAAAGTTGAAAAATAAACATCCCACCTATGTGCATAAACAACAACGAACGCAGTGTGGGACGCACTTGCAACATCCTTGCTGGCGGTCCTGAAAGCCAGAAACAATACGATCAGCGTGAGCAATATCCATAAACAAAAAAACGCCTCCAAAATGCCACTTAGCAAATATAACATAGCTCAAAATTCTGCAACATCTTTGACAATGTATTGATCAACATAGATGAACCCATCTTCTGGACAATGAGTTATATTACTATAACCTGCGATTGGCTGGCAACCAGTTCAGGGTGTCCCCTGCCTACTGCCCGAAGACAGCTGGGATAGGCTACAGCAGCCCCCGCAATCCTTGTGAGGATAAAGCGGATCGGAAAATGGATGGATAGATTATTATTATTATTATTATTATTATAATTATTATATTTGTTATGTTTTATTATGTTTTTAACAATTATTTAGTACTAGTTGTAGTAGTAGTTTTCTTGTTGTAGTTTAGTTGTTTTTTTGTTTTTTTTGTAAAGTGGCAGTGACACATCCTATGTCCATTGTCTCACTCACTGCCATATGAGGAACATTATTCCGATGGGACCATCCCGGGGGTCTTGAAAATCAAACTGACAACACTGTCTCTTTCATTTGTCTCCTCTTAACAGCCCAAAAGCTCCCTCTTATAATTCATTGAATAAATTTGTTCAGCCCGCAGAATCTCCCAGCCCCCTTCCTCCGCTGCTCTTTTTCATCAAGCTAATGGATGCAACAGATATTATATTGATTTCTACCCTGTGATGGTTTTCACAATGACAAGCCTTCCAAACATAGCACTTTCTCTATTTTTTTTCTTTTAGTTTACTTTCCTCTCTGCCTGTCTAACTTTTGATGTCTGAATAAGAAGGCAGAGAGAAAGCGCAAACATTTATCATGGTTGCATTTTTCTGCTCAACTTCACCCCCAGCGTGACTGATGTATAAGCCCTCAAAAGCTGAGCAATTGACCTATGAAGAGAAGGCTTTCACTCTTTCCCTTCTAATCTGGAGAGTTGGACGCAAGATGCGGAAGAGGTGGCAGGCCAATTCACAACTGTTGTAACAAATCGTAAGGCACCCAGCCATGTGTCACAAGAAACAGATGGGTAATAACAATTCACTTACCCCCTATGTAAGAATCAATTTTCCTACAATGCACCTGTCATAGAGCCCTTGGTGAGCCAAACCCTTATCTTCCTGCTGATGACACCATAATTGCATGCTAACATTTTTCGGGATGCCGGAAAATTGTGCAAAAATCGTGTGGCTTTTTTTGTTGTTTTTACTAAAATCTACTGAAAGGGTAAGAAGATAAGAAGATAAAAGTTCACAGGGACACTTGTTTTGAGCCCACCAATATGTGACCATTTATATGAAGTAGAAATATGTAACTGTGGTCTATGACAATATTAAAATGTGCTCTTGAAAGTTAAGCTCATAGAAATTCATCCATCCATCATCTGAGCAGCTTTATAATTTTATAATTACCATAAACATTGAAACCCCCCCGATGAAAACGGTTGAAGCATTATAGTATAAAGCAGTACAAACAACACAAACTACAGTACATATCAACCAAAACCCGCTGTTTTCACATTATGTAATTACTTTGGGTATTCACACATAAGTCAGCAGTTGGCTATCTTTATATAAAAATGTCAATACAATATTTCCTTCACAATCAGCTTTGTAGTCACATGCTTTCATGCCGTGTGACTTTAATGATGGACATGATACATTATGTCTAAGTTACTCTTTCTGAGTTACTTTCCTGAAAGACTCATTCTTGACCTCTATTATCATTTAACTGAGATCAAAGAGCAACATTAGTACCATTTTTTCCCTTTAAGTGACATAAATGTTGACCTGGGAGAATCCTTGCTAACATTGCCAGAAATCATCAGGGTAGTAATGTTCAATTATGTCCACTATTTGTTATATTCCACTGGGCCAAATTACAGTGGAAGGTTAAGGCAAGACAGAGGGCATTGCCATCACTTTGGTATCACCAACCCGAAAGGGAATGACCTCTCCATCAGATTATTGCAAAGAAACAGGTTTAGCATCATAATTCATCCCAGCAGGGAATATTTCATCCTGAAAGAGCTTTTACAGTTTTGAATAGCCTTTCCAACAGATTGTTGCTTTACCATAATATGAATACACCATCTCGAAAAAGGCCTTTTCAAATTAACATTATTGACTGATGTGTAATCAAAATCTTGTGTAATGGTTAATGGAAGGTTAATGTTAAAGTCACGAAAGAAGGTGTGGGGCTTAAAACACATTTATTGATTCTGTAGCTCAGCAGTTACTTTTAGACATGATAAGCGATAAATGCTTTTCTGCACATTTCCACCTATATTTCATTTTAGTACTCGACTCACATATGTTCACGCACAATTTTTGTATTTAGTGTGTCATCGGGACAGTAAGGCTTCTTCAACACTCTCTTGTGGACAACGGATATAGCAGTGCTTTTTTCTTTTTTCTTCCCTCCACAACGGGATGTGGTCACCGCGAAGCCCTAGCCTCTTTTTTCCTGGGGCACTTGGCCCGCAACCTCAGCAAAGTGCACCACTGGCGTTCACGATCATTACAGAGAGCTGGGGTGAATCAAACTGCGAATGGAAGGGACATTTTGTTGCCATTACAGCAATGGATCAGAATTAGAATCAGCTTCATTGGTCAAGTATGTAAAAACATACGAAGAATTTGTCTCTGGTAGTAAGTGCAACTCGAGTGTTAATGCAACAAGCAACCATAGCAAAAAGAACATTGAGAATGTGCAACACATATTCGTGCCGTTGTACCGAACAATGACGGCTATGAAAATTATGCTGATAAGGATGCCAAGTGGCAAAATGAAGTGACTATTAGCATACCTGTCAACTTTTCGGAGCGCCAACCTGTATAAACTACCAAAAAAATCCTTATAAAGAGAAAAAAATCCTTATAACATACCAAAGCATTTTATATGTCAAAATAACGGCAGAAAAAAACCCACGAAATGTTCAATGATATTTATTGTAGATCTCCATAATACAATGTCTGGTTAATGTCTAATCATCATTCTACTTAGTGGCACTACTCAGAGTTGTATTCCTGCGTTACTTTTTTCACCAACTCCAAATGCTGACCCATCGGCAAAAAAAACCCCCCAAAAAACAAAACAAAAAAACCCCAAAAAACCCCGGAAATTTTCAGAATCCGTATGATTTGTGCGATACGGCCATATACGTAAGATTCACCACAAAATCCGTATGAACTATGGCTAAACCGTATGAGTTGACAGGTATGCTATTAGTCTGGTAATTATGACACAATTAAAATTGTCCAGATGATGCACGTATCACACAATTTAAAATGAACAGTTGTTTCGCAATTTTGCTATATTGATGATTGTGCAAATGATGCAAAATTCTTAAACTCTTTGCATGAAGCCACTCTGGAATGATGGGTCAGCAGTTAAGGGTGTAATGGCAGGAGAGAATACGTTAATGGGCTGGCTTCTAGTTCGATTGCGACTACCTGGAGGAAAGAACTGGAAGAGAATCTGGAGAGTCCAAGAAAAGATTTGCCTGTTCTTGTCTTAGTTTTTGTAAATGTGCAAGTCCTCAAAAGTGGGTAGAGGGGTTCCAATGATCTTCTTGGTAGTCTGAACTCTGCTTTTTCCTTTGTTGTGGTGTCACCAATCCAGACTCTGATGGATGTTAACCCTATCAGGGACAGCAGTCACTACAGCGGACAGCCTATCATGTTCTCAGGTTACAGGTTTTTATTTTATTTATTTGTTGCCATTATTGGTGCATGAAAGGGTTAAACAATGCACTGATTCAGAATCAGATTTATTAGCGTAGTATGTGAAACAAGCAAGGAATGGTCCATTGAAGCTGCTCCTGTTGGCTGAACTTTGGGATAGATCAGAAATCTGACAACTCCAAAAAGCAGGATGTCTGTTATCAGAAGACGAATAATGTAGATGTCTGCCACATCCTCTATGGACAGTATTGACAGGCACACCATTCTCCACTCCTGCCAAAAATCTAAGGTGGAACCAGCATCATATGTCCCAGAGGGACAAGAAGGCTCAGTACTGCCTCCTCTTTTCGTCGAAAATATATCCATAGTGCTAAGAATACAGCTTACTAATTCCATTATTTGTTTTTCGGAGGAAAAAATAAGGAGAGTTTTCGCCAAGGGACAGCATATAACCAAGTCATCAGCAAGCAGGGAAAGGGGAGGAGGCTAGCAGGAGCAGAACAAGAAGTGTCCTTCACTCAGAGACAAGCAGAAAATATGTAAATATGTCCTCTGCTTGCCCTTTTACAGGATGGTGTTGATGTTCGACTTCTACTTCAGGAAGCAGGAATTCAGTGTTTGAAGGTCTCAATGGTTGATATGGGAGACTTGGACAGTGTGAGGAGCAACTGTCGCAAAAGATGTCTCCTGTCCACAATCATCACTACAGTCTTGTGCGCTTTCAGGCCAAGGTTGTTTTGGCTGCACCTGTGCATCAGCTACTCCACTAACAGTTGATATGCAGACTCATCACTGTCTTTGATGAGGTCGACAACTATGCTATTATCTGCAATCTTAAGGAATGTGACAGATGGATGGACCGAGGTGCAGTTGTTTGGATAGAGAGAAAAGAGTAGCGGGGAGAGGACACACCCTTAGGTGGTTGATTGTAAATGTTGTCCCTACAGCCTCACCTACTGTGTCCTGCCTGTCAGAAAGATAGAGATCCACTGGCAGGTAGCAGGAGATGCTGACATGGAGCAGCTGAAAGGAGAGAAGTTCAAAGACAATGTTGTTGAATGCAGAGATGAAGTACACAAACAGGATCCTGGGCTAGGTCCCTGCATCATCAGCCTCTCTCTCCATCCCATGCTTCAATGTTTATCTTTGATATACTCTTCATTGATCCATGGACTAGTTGTCAGTATGAATGCACACTGAGAAGCTCCATATGCATTGCCTCTTGTATCATGAATAAAGTTGTCTGAATCTGAGGTATTGATGAAGTGCAGTCCATGTTGACTGCATCATTCAGCGACCTGCTCAATAGGCAAACTGCAGTGTGTAAAAGGAATCTTTTGATGCTTTTTAGGTGGTCCAGCACAGTGATCAAAGGACTTCAAGATGACTGACGTCAGAGGTACAGATCTGAGTTCATTCAATCTCGGTATTGCAAGATTTTGGAGAGTGGGATAATGGTGTAGCATTTGAAGCAGCGGTTGGAACCTCACACCAATCCAATGATCTGTTGACTTTATGTGTGAAGCAAGCTGATCAGCGAAGACTTTCAGGCAGAAGGCAAACACTGTTCATTTTGGTGGTTGAGTGTTTATCTCGCATAAGGCAGGTTCTAACTTGAGGAGGTGGGCTACGCTGCTTGTAGTTGGATGGACCTCATGGACGTTGCTGGCTGCATGCCTTTATCTCGAGCAGGGCTAGACACCCAGGGACCAGTTCGCCCCCCCACGCCCTATTCTTCTGATTTAATTATTGTCTGCACTTGTATTGATCTTGTCAAAATGTTTGTCTTCATCAGAATAATGCAATATTATAGTATAACAGCAGCTCAAGATATCAAGGAATTGGCAATACAGTATTGGTCCCAACAGGGTATGTAGCCAAATTCACAGAGAAGCAGAAGACAAGGTCAATGTAGGTACCAGGAGCCCTACTGTATAACAATTGGTCCACATCACCAAATGTACACTATAACTACATCAAAACAATAGTGAAACATTGTGGCAAAGGCATCCTAATTTGGGGCTGTTTTTCTGATGCAGGAATTAGGGTTATAGTCATAGGGGCTCATTTCCGTATTCAGCATCCACATGGATGGAGTTTATTTCTTTTGGTATTTTGCTAGCCTAGCGCAGATAGAAGGGGATGTTTGTGCTGTTGGGAGGGAACGTAGCAAACTCATGGCCAATCGAAGCAACTCCCCTCAGAATTCAATTTTAATTCAGTGCAGAGAGAGGCACAAGGTTTACATTGCGGAAGAACTCGCTGGAGTCGATACAGGAGATCGAAATGTGCAAAGTACATTTACAGTAAAAAGAACGGCAAAACAAAATCAACATTTACGGTTATGGTGTAAAGTTGGCCAATGCTGTCGATTGTGTGTCCGTGTGACAACCCTCCCACCAACACCACCCGTAGTTGTGCCAAGTGCTCAGTCAGAGGGTTGCTATTGTTGTAGTTTGATTTCTCTCTGTTAGTTGGATTTGAAAGAAACAAAGAATGTAGAATGTTTTTGGAGGTATTTCCTGCTTGCTGTGATTACAATCACCTCTAGTGTCCCTCGACCCCCACCACTTTTAGGGGCCCCCTCCATAGGACTTGTCTTACATCAAAAGAACAACTGTTATCTCAAGTATCTGTGTTGCTGCTATTGAGGGACTGCGCCTTACTATGAGTACGATTGATCCCGGTCTCTTTCGTGGGCATCTGTTCGCTCACCTGGAGCAATGTATGTAGTGTTAGATTGTATCTTCTTCCCCCTTGGTTGATTAACGGCTCCCAAGTGTCTCCTGTTGTCCCCGACCCTTGGGAAGACCTTTTGTCTCAGGATGTATGCACAGCGGGGGTCTGCAACTTGCTATCACACCAAATGGTGGGTAGTGGTGTTCTGGTCACACCTCACCGCTCCCAACTTCCTCCAGCCACACTGGGTCAGATGACATGTTACTTTCTTTGTTTCCGGGATTTGCATGAGAGGCGTACCTCCCCACCTCTCATTATCATATTGTCTCTATAAAATCTCATGAACGTGTTTGTCCTGAGCTTCCTGATTCAAATCTGGACCCCTCAGGAGCCCGAATCGATTCGTAAACTGCAGTAAACTAAATTAAAAGCTTCGAAGATGACTGTTCATTGCCTCCAGCCTTTATTTGGATTATCAACATTCTCCTCGTCCGAAAGACAACGAACACGCGGGGGAGAGAAGGCCGCTCGTCCCCCAACATTTGGTGACCCCGACGTGATTTCGGACTGAGGTTTCTGCCAACAGACAGAACATCGGGCGCCCACAATTGACGAGGTAAGAGGACATTTATCCTCTAAATTGATCTTCTGTCTGTGGGCTGAGACCAAGGTAAGAAATACATCTTGAATTGATATTCTAAAAAA
Organism: Hippocampus abdominalis; assembly: GCA_018466805.1. Lineage (NCBI taxonomy): Eukaryota > Metazoa > Chordata > Actinopteri > Syngnathiformes > Syngnathidae > Hippocampus > Hippocampus abdominalis. The sequence goes on along the minus strand of CM031698.1, from coordinate 22,499,890 downwards.
AAAAAAAAGATAAATCGTGGCTGGATGAAAAGTGACATGCGTAATAGTAATTTTAAGAATATCTTTGAGAAATAAAGAAGGATCGAGTGCTTTTGCTAAATTAAGGATCGAGTACTTTTGTTTGGATTATAACAAGTACTTTTGAAAATAAAAGAGGATCGAGCACTTTTGCTAAATTAAGGTTCGAGTACTTTTGTTTGGAATTGTATCAAGTACTTTTGAAGGAATAAAAAGGATCGAGCACTTTTGAAAGGATCGAGTACGCTGTTCTTCGATGACGATCGGGGATCAGGTACTTCTGTAAAAAAGTATCGAGTGCTTCTGCTAAATTAAGGATCGAGTACTTTTGTTTGGAATCATATCAAGTACTTTTGAGAAGAGAGGGATCGAGCGCTTTTGAAAGAATCTGTTAAATTGTTAGGGAAAGTGAATGGTTTAATTTGCGACAAATACCAAACCATTCTGAATGAGTGTAACTGAGTGAACAAGTGAGAAGGTGTGTGTGTGCGCGCATGTGTGTGTGTGTGGGGCAAGTGTGTGGGCCTGAGAGAGGACGAGAGAGTGAGAGAGAACAGTGACAAAGAGTGTATGAGTAACTGTGAATGGAGGTTCGCTACCTCATCCGAAAATTTACAAAATCAGTAAAAAGGTAGAAACGCGGATGAAAAGGATCCTGATAAGAAATTAACGTGTATGGACAGGAAGTTCGTAAAGAGCCGATGTCCTTCCAATATATGACGTCTAAATATGTGGATAATATAATATGATTTTGCTGGCCAGCTAAAAACACATAAAATAGTGCACCTCCAGGATTGCATAGGAACTGTATAAGACTATATTGTTTGCTTAATTGTAAGTATATTGGACGTTTTCTTGTTGCTTCCTGTTGCAGGGAAGTCTTATTTTGAAGGGATGCGGAAAGAGAGAGCGACTTGTTTGACATTGATTTGATGGTGTATGTGTGTGTGGATGCAGGCACAAAATATGTTCTGTGTGTGTATGTGTGTGAGGGGGACATAGACAAGAGACTTGGGAAAGAAAGGGTGGGGGTGCGATTGTGAACACGTAGATGTTCGGTTTACTGTGTTGGCCTGAACTAACCTTATGTGCCAGTATGTGGGTGCGTTCTTAGATGAAGTTAAGTGGTTTGGCTGACGATGAGATTAGAAGTTTGAAGATACTTGATTTGGTTGAGAGTGATAGCGAGGTGAATATTTTAGTTTGTCTGTAGAGTTATGTCTGTGATGAGAATGCACACTTTATTAATCTTCCCATGTGTGTCAACAAGCGACTTGGTGTGACTCATGACTTCATGTTTGTTTCGTGATAACAATGATGGTGAGACAAGATGTAACTTGAAGAAGAATAAGGATCAGAACTAAAGAGGAGCAGACAGGCGAGGTTGGACACAGTGATGCTGCGAAAAAGGAGGTCATCATGTGTTTCAGTCGACATGAGCCAGAAGGTCATGGGACGTTTAGAAGGTTGTTTGTAATTCATAAGCACACTTTTGTTTGTCTTAAGTGATGATAGTGAGTGGTTGTATGTGGGATATTGTTGAACATGTATGCGTGCAGTGAAGGCCTTAATGTGAATTACTTGTGTTACATGTCTGTGGGTTTTTAATTTTTTGGTTTATAACTGCTCCTGTTATGCTGGTATTTGATGGGAATTTCAGGTTATGATACATTGTGTTGTAGATTACATTCACAAGCTGCGCATTTCTCTCGAAAACTGGTAAGAACCATCACGGCTGCTAATGTGAGAGTAATGATGGTCACGTGTTATGAAATTGTGCAAATTCGTTTTCGACTCTGCTGTCATTGAGTTGGGTTGTGCCTTTTGAATTAATTTAACACGAGTTTTCCAGCTTTATCAATGTATATGTTTAAGGGTTACGTGTGGGCAATTTGAAGTTGGATTTGTAAAATTCGTAATTCTAAATTCGTAATGACTGCATGTTTTAAGGTCGGCAGGCATTTTTGGAAACCACACCCAAGGTGGTGTTAACCAAGGACAGTAATAAAAGAAAAAGACAGAATGAATGAGCTGCAGCACACTAACATGACGTTTTGTCACCTACCAAACATTTATCTTGCATGAATATATTTTCGATTCCATTTAACACTGAAAAGATGCACAGGATTTAACTCTGTTACATCATTACAACTTCCTGGTGTTTGTTTGTTTGTGTATTTGTTTGTCTGTTTGTTTGTTCATTTGTTTGTTTATAAATAGATTGTCAGGAATTGGCTGAAGTAAAAGAAAAATAATTACATCTGAAAGACAAATGCTGCTCGGTTGCCACATCAAATTGGGATATGTAAGTGCGCAGCACACACAAGTGCTGATGACATATGATGCAGCTTCTAAATTTTTTGGGCGGAGAGAAATTACTGACTGTACAATTTGAATCCTATTTGATATGCGGAAACAAATTCCAATGAATAATCAAAGATAAAAGGGGGACTACATTGCGAGATGGGGTTTATGTCAGCACTGACAATGAACCCATTTTGCCCAAAATTCTTTTTACGTCATGGATTACCTCACGCGTTGGTGGGGGAATGGTGTCTTTGGTTCGGGAACAGTATGCAACCTATGGTTTTAACCTATATCGAGAACACATTGTGCGAACAGATTAATTGATGAAATTGAATACATGCTTCATATTGATTTATGACACCATTGCTCCTGCCATCCACAATCTGCAGGATGGTGGCGAGTATAGTTCTACGGTTAAATGTCAATTGAAGAAATGTATGGATGAAACACGCAGGCCCTGGGATTTATGCATAGATTTAGTTAATTTATACTAAGGTAATTAGGTTTTATAATTTGTGAAATTACATGAATATAATTTGTAAAAGATATATGTATGTAATCCTATTATTTGGTTGGATTAACTAATTTGGCTGATTATATGCAAGTAACTCTGGAAAAAAAAAATAAAAAAAAAATAAAATAAACAGAATTGAGATTGCCGGAGAGCATGAAAAAGGAAACATTGTAACTCTGAAGTGTTGCTGACCACACTGATTGATGTACATTGTAAAAAGGTCATCTATGTTTCTGTTGACATGCTAGAATATCGATGATTGTGTGTCCCCATTTCCTGTTATACTGTATGATCACACTAACATTTGGACAACTGCACTGATCTTCTTTTTCTGATATTTGTGTTCTCCTTCAGCACATGAGAGAGGGGATGTATTTTTGAAGGATAATCTACACTTTGCTCACAGATCTGGACCAGGGGTGTCAAACTCGTCTTTGTCGAGGGCCGCTTGGGGTTGCATCTTCCTTTGTTGGGCCGGTACGACGGTGAAACTTAATTGAATACTTGTACAACTCAACTCAACTGTGTTTATAGATTATCAATTTTGAAATCAGTCAAGTTAACTCTGATGGTTTGTTCAATTACTGTTTGAGTGAATGTTAACAGGGTTACGAGATTATCACAGAACCTCCACATTATTTGTTATAGATCAAAATTTGACATTTCGGTACTAATTTTAGCAAGGAACATGGAAGTTGACGCGCTTGATTTGCTTTCGCGGGCCACATAAAATGCTGTGGCGGGCCGGATCTGGCCCCCAGACTTTGAGTTTGACACCAGTGATCTAGATGATCTTAAAAAAAAAAAAAAAATGTTGGCGAGTTGTTTGATACATTTTTGTTTTGGATGGAAAAGTGTAATATCTATTTGATCTTTTCAATCTTATAAAAACAGAAGCACAAAAGCTTTTATTCATTTTATTTTGGAGGTCTGAGTTTTTAATGTATTGTGCTCCTGAATTAATGTTGCTGAATTGAATGTGAGTTATTATCGTTTATTGATTTGTTTGATTTCGTTTTTAGGATGGTGAAATAGTTCAAACGGTGCATTCATTTGATTTGAAGAAAAAAAAAACATATATATATAATAATAATACGTGAATTTTCATTGTTTACTTCATTTTTGTTTGATGTTGTGTTGTTGTGTTTAGGTTGTCTTCTGTTACGGTTTGAAAATCTATGTTGATATAGTTATTTTTCGCTCTGAGTGTTACTGTATTTGTTCTGTTCTTTAATGTTGATCAGGTTTCAATTTAATACAGAAGTATATTTCTAACAATTCTATAGGCAAATAACAATTATCGCGGCAGGATTTTTCTTTTTCTTTTTAATGAATAATGAAAGAAAATGAGGGGGAATTATAGTTAGTGCAGAAAATAATTGGAACATAATTGGAAAACAATTGAGATGCTATTTTTACTAATGACTAAGCTTCCGTCCACAGCAGAGGATATTTGAGATTCCACATACATTGGTGCAATTGGAGTTCCTCGTGGCGTACTGGGTGGGTAGAAATTGGTTAACCAGGTTGCTGACGGAATCAGCTACCTCCACTACAGTGTCCAGAAGCTTGCAAATTATACTGATGAAGCCGTTTTGGCTATTGGAAGTAAAACAATTGACAGTCACCTCTCAGATGACGTTCCGGGACCGCACAGCGGTGGATGTGCTCTTGGCTGAGGCCAATGGAGCGTGTGCGATATGTGGATGAACAGTGTTGTTCTACCACGCCCTGAGGGCCTCGTACACTGTACCGGACCACATGGGCATGACCACGCCCTCGTCGTCAGAAATAGTGGGTAAGACCTTTGTGACGTTTAAAGAAAAAAAAAAAGGAAAAAAAAATGACTTTTTGTCGGCTATGTTGACATTGTGTGGATGTTGCTGCCTTTCCTGTATCAAGGCTCTGCTTATCCAGTTTATCACTACGGCCGGTACGCCCACGACGTCTAAAGTGAATGGAATGTACCCTCTGCTGTGACTTTTGGATGGTAAAGGTTCTGATATAGAAAACATCGGCTAATGGAGACATGATTTCACATCAATAGCCAACTGTCATCGATGATTTGTAACCATCTTTTCCTGCATTATTTTGTTGATTATTTTGAAACTGGTGGTAACCTATTTTTTCCAGCCCCTGAGTATAACTATGACATGACTCCACTGAATAAAGTTTGACAAGAAGGTTCTATGTGACGATATGAGCAAATGTAGTATAAACACTGTTAGGCTGATTGTTTTTAGTTATCATACATTTGCATATTATTAATGATGTATTGATTATGCTGGCGATGAAGAATGCTTATGCCTGCAATCATTAGTTGATTATGCTGCAAAGAAGAACGCTTTTAACAGAGATATGATTATGCAAAAAGAGAAAAGATATGCTTTTTCTTTGTTGGAGTAATTATTGTACACAGATCCACCTTGGGCTGAGCGATCCCACCACCTGACAAGGACCAAAGACCCAAGTCTACTGATCCAGCCTCACCTGCCCCCTATTGGTGACACCATTCAACAGAGGTTGATTTCACGGTATACGGGCAAAATAACCCCGGTGAATATCAACCTGGGACCAGGTAGTCTATCCTAAGGTCCTGAAGAAAACAACCGATATAGTTCAATTCATCACTGACGAGCCACAACCCCCACCCCTCTCACTCACCATGACATTCCTTTCTCACACGTACAGCAGCCCCTCTCATGGTCATTCATCCAACTCCCCAACACAACGCTTTCGGCAATTCATTCATGGCCCTGCCCCGGAGAACATCTGACACACTATGGACAGGGACATCCCTCAACGATCAACATGTGGTCATTGTTGTGTGCTTTTGCGTCTTGTTGAGATGTTGACTTCCAATTTTTCCAACAGTCGCCTGCGATGATGATGCTGCTGGTACCGTTATTTGATTTCGTTCGCTTTCAGTGACGGACTCTTTCGAGTCCGTGAGGGGGGTATGAGGTGCGCATTCTGGTATATTTTGACAAGAGATTTTGACGCAGATGATTTTGTGATCACAATATTATTTGTGATCAAGAGAGGGATTGTTGTAGTTTGATTTCTCTCTGTTAGTTGGATTTGAAAGAAACAAAGAATGTAGAATGTTTTTGGAGGTATTTCCTGCTTGCTGTGATTACAATCACCTCTAGTGTCCCTCGACCCCCACCACTTTTAGGGGCCCCCTCCATAGGACTTGTCTTACATCAAAAGAACAACTGTTATCTCAAGTATCTGTGTTGCTGCTATTGAGGGACTGCGCCTTACTATGAGTACGATTGATCCCGGTCTCTTTCGTGGGCATCTGTTCGCTCACCTGGAGCAATGTATGTAGTGTTAGATTGTATCTTCTTCCCCCTTGGTTGATTAACGGCTCCCAAGTGTCTCCTGTTGTCCCCGACCCTTGGGAAGACCTTTTGTCTCAGGATGTATGCACAGCGGGGGTCTGCAACTTGCTATCACACCAAATGGTGGGTAGTGGTGTTCTGGTCACACCTCACCGCTCCCAACTTCCTCCAGCCACACTGGGTCAGATGACATGTTACTTTCTTTGTTTCCGGGATTTGCATGAGAGGCGTACCTCCCCACCTCTCATTATCATATTGTCTCTATAAAATCTCATGAACGTGTTTGTCCTGAGCTTCCTGATTCAAATCTGGACCCCTCAGGAGCCCGAATCGATTCGTAAACTGCAGTAAACTAAATTAAAAGCTTCGAAGATGACTGTTCATTGCCTCCAGCCTTTATTTGGATTATCAACATTCTCCTCGTCCGAAAGACAACGAACACGCGGGGGAGAGAAGGCCGCTCGTCCCCCAACACTATTAAAAGTCTTTTTAAGATGATAATGAGAATAATTTGTTCAATAAATTCTACAAGGATTCAGAGATGTTGTGATATTTCTGAATAAAATGCGATGACCACCACTACACAAGTCCACGGAGCTCAGAATCTGTCTGCCTGCACCTCGTTTGAATCCACCGCAATCACCACCTTCGCCACACCTTAGATATGGTTTTAAGGTACTCTAAGATATCATTTACTTTTGGTTGCCAAATTGCCAGATGCGCTGGGGGCATGCAATCGATTAGGCTGGAACACTTATCGGGATGTAGCATGATCTTCCAAATTCAAAAAGATGTTTAAGAAGCGCCGTTTTTTATGCAGAGCACAGTCCACTTTCTGTCATGAAGTCTTCAGGTGCGAGAACGGAATCTCTCTGAACACCCAGCAAGGCCAACGTGGTCCCAAACAAGGTAAATTAGGCTTGGCCCGTCACTAAAATGAAGATGCGTCTAGTGCAAAAACACATGTCTACGAAAATAGCTCCCATGGTGTTTAATTATGATTATGATAAGGAAGATGAGGAGGATAGTGGTGGTCACACTTCAAGTCATAAGACAAAAAATAATAATATATATATATATATATAGCACCCTAACTATGGTAGCCCGCCCACCAGACAAATAGCAACCCCGGGACCTGTTGCCTCTGCAGCTGCTGCCCATCCTGCTTACTTGTACTGATTGCAGGTAAGGCATAACATAAGTTAGAGTTCTCCCAAGATTTGCAAGCAGCTTAATTAGTACAATGTCAATGAATAAACGTCACTTATTTTCCTCCCTGAAAAGGTATTTTATTCTGCCCCCCCACAAAAAAAAGTGCCTTCACCAGACAAGGCTCACATTTCCCAGCAATGGGTGGACCGAAGAACAAGCTCCCAGTTCCATTATTATTATTATTTTTTTTGTTTGGAAATTTCCCGTGAAGGGTGACCTGATGTTTAAAAATTTGTTGCCTTTTTAAAGAGTCCACCATGGTATCTTTTTGTGTTTTTTTTTTAATTAAGAAGAACAATTTGCCATTTGATACCAGGTAAACTATCCCCAACGTTGTTGTACTAAAGAGATTTTTTAGATATTTTATCCGGGATTTTATATTGGGTGAAATATACCCAATGTTAGTGATAGTGTTACTAATTTTAATGTTCGTGTTTTTAGGGTTAGAATATTCTGCACGCCTGTAAGTGATAAAGAACATGAACGTGTTGAGACCAGCAAGAGCAAAATTGGTCAAAATTGTCTCCCTTAATCTAAAAGATGTATATTCCTTTGCAAAAAAATAGTTGACAAATATGTCAGGTATTGCTGAATTACCTCTCTAAGAAAATACATTATATATTACATCAAAACAAATTAAATAGTCAGAGCAACACGTTTGCCATTGGGATTAATTCAATTAGCTTTTTTTTTTCAACCAAAATGCCATCTTACTAATATTAGATTTTGTGTAGATTTTTTATTTTGATATGTAAGGGGGAGAAAGTTGAGAAAAAGGCTTTCAAAGGGAGAAATAAATGCTTACAATAAATAATTTCATCACATTTATTGTTTGTTTTTGGAGAAGTGAGGTGGCTCTCTGAGGTACAAAATTGATTTGCGAAAAGAGGCATCATATTGAGTGTAAATAAATTTTTTTCATTGATAATTGACTGTTTGAGAAAGAGAACATTTTCCCAATTCCAAAACTGATGAAAGAAACCCCTTCACGAAATCATACTTAGTTTTTGTTGGAGAGAAAAATACAAACACTAATGTTAGACATTTTATGGGATGTTGATTTTGTGCTTCAAAACACGGGCAAGTTTCATTGATGATATCAAAATACACACTATTGTGAACATGTATTTGGAAACTAGCTGAAATATGGACAAAAAAGCAGTGCCAGCAATTCGGCAAGATGAAAAGAAAGATGAAAAAACTGCTTGAGTGCTTCATTTCTCGACACAAAAGAAGGAGGTAAGTGCCTGCGAAGAGGGCTGGCTCCAGTCTCTACATAACCTCTTGCCCTAATACAAAGCAAAGGTTTGAACCTCTTACAGGAGCAAAATCAGATAGCCTTTCTACATGTTGATTCTTCGGATGCACACGTCAAGCACTAAAACCTACAATATCTACAGTTATTTCCAGAGACACAATTTGTCAAATGCAACGAGAGTGACATCAATGCTTATTAAAGAGAATAGTACAGAAAACTGAGTGTAAACAAAAAACATGCATCCTTACAAATATAAATATAGTATTTTATTTAGTTATTTATGGTGGCATTCAGATGACTTCATCTAAATGCCAAGGAATTGTCATTTCAAGAATTACAATTTACATTAATGACATAATTTCTCCATTGTTTGGGAACGTATCCATTGTGAGACAAATAAAGGTTTTGTCATCTTATCTCATCTAACCATGGATCTGTAGCGACGCCACTCGAGTGAAGCGCGACTCGGCAGTCGATAGTCCGCTGCTTTACGCTGTGCATGCATCAGCGCGGACGTGTACGCACACGCGTCTTTTGGTTTCAACCAATCAGTGCTGACGCAAGGGACGTTACAAATCAAAGAGCTTTGATCTACGACAACAGCTAAGCTAGCCTAGCCACGACAACAGCGAGGTTAGTTAGTTGAGTAGACACGACACTCGAGGTCGGATTGGACACGGTCTTTGGTAATCTGTGTTTTTTCCTTTTTCTGTGCAAATATATATTTTTCTACTACAAAAGTAGTCTCATCCACTGAGTCATTTTTTGTCCCACTGGGGTTTAGCCAGTGTGATAATAAAGAGACCAAAATCTCTTCAGATCCAGTAGACTTGAATAAAATAAGAACGCTGTGGCCATCCAAGGACCTTGCTTGCGGAACTCTGTGATGCGGTCTCCGTGCTGGCCCATCGGTTGGAGGAAATGGGTGCTTGTGTGGAGCACTCGGGTACTCGATGGGCATCTCCCTCAGATCCCTGTGCTACCCACCCCATTTCCCAGGAACCCAATTTACCATACCCGTCACACAAAGATGGAGAACACGGACCTTTTCACCAGTGTTTGCTAATTTTTGTCCAGCAAGCTTCTACCTATGAGTTTTTTGACTCGCCAGGCTGTCTCTCGGGCTATGGCAGTGAGCATGACGGAATCTCAGGTGCGCATTTGTGGACCTTATAGCCGAATTCTGCCATATGTTACACCATCCAGTCCAAAGTAGACAGGCCTGGGGGCAATTATTATACTGAGTGCAGGGTAGTCAGTTTGTGGCTGACTACTCAGTTTCACTTTGCATCCTGGCAGCAGAGACTGGTTTTGGTGACTGTGCGTTTTGCAGCATTTCCACCATGGACAAAGCTCTTCGGTAAAAGATGAGTTAGTTGTATATGACACCATGAGATTGGAGGAGCTAATTACACTGCTGATCTAGTTGGACATGAGGGAGAGACGCCGAGAACGCGGGCTAGAGTACACCCGAATGACTCCAGAGATCCTCCGTGTCGTCAGGAGGTGACCTACTGATGAAAACCCCCGAGCCCTACAATAAGAAAGGCCGACTGACAATGGGAAGTTTTATATGTGAAAAAATTCAGGGAAATGTGTACTAATGACGGGCTGTTCGGTCCCTATACTGCCGATGTCAGAGTTTGGTTCGCATTGCCGGCAATAAGTCGGAATCGTTCCCAGTGAGGGTCGGACTCCGCCAAGGCTGCCCTTTGTCGCCGATTCTGTTCATCACCTTTATGGACAGAATTTCTAGGCGCAGCCGAAGCGTTGAGGGAGTCCTTTTTGGTAGCCTCAGTATTGCATCTCTGCTTTTTGCAGATGATGTGGTACTGTTGGCTCCTTCAAGCAGAGCTCTCCAACTCTCACTGGAGCGTTTCGCAGCCGAGTGTGAAGCGGTTGGGATGAAAAATCAGCACCTCCAAATCTGAAACCATGGTCCTCAGTCGGAAAAGGGTGGAGTGCCCACTCCGGGTCGGGGAGGGGATCTTGCCCCAAGTGGAGGAGTTTAAGTATATTGGGGTCTTGTTCACGAATGAGGGCAGGAGGGAGCGAGAGATTGACAGGCGGATCGGTGCAGCGTCTGCTGTAATGCGGACGTTGTATCGGTCCGTCGTGGTAAAGAAGGAGCTGAGCCAAAGGGCGAAGCTCTCAATTTACCGGTCGATCTACGTTCCAACCCTCATCTATGGTCACGAGCTGTGGGTCGTGACCGAAAGAACGAGATCCCGGATACAAGCGGCCGAAATGAGTTTTCTCCGCAGGGTGTCCGGGCTCTCCCTTAGAGATAAGGTGAGAAGCTCGGTCATCCGGGAGGGGCTCAGAGTCGAGCCACTTCTCCTCCACATCGAGAGGAGCCAGATGAGGTGGCTCGGGCATCTGATTAGGATGCCTCCTGAACGCCTCCCTGGTGAGGTGTTCCGGGCATGTCCCACTGGGAGGAGACCCCGAGGACGACCCAGGACACGCTGGAGAGACTATGTCACCCAGCTGGCCTCGGAACGCCTCGGGATCCCCCGGGAAGAGCTGGAAGAAGTGGCTGGGGAGAGGGAAGTCTGGGCTTCCCTGCTAAAGCTGCTGCCCCCGCTACCCGACCTCGGATAAGCGGTAGAAGATGGATGGATGGATGGATGGTGTACTAATGATATTTTCAGCTTCCATACTCATCAATTTGAAGTGTCCTCCTTTAGACAAGACATCTAGAAATCCATCCACGTATTTTCCGAGCCAATTACCCTCACAAAGGTCACGGGTGTGCTGGAGGCTATCCCAGCTGTAGGCAAGGTACAATACAATTCAATACAATACAATACATCCTGATTTATATAGAGCTTTCACAACCGCTGCAGCTGTAACAAAGTGCTGAACAAAATAGTTAAAGTAAAATAATAAACAATACATAACATGAAACACGGACAGTCATGCAACCCTAACCACTTTTCTCTCATACGCTTTGTTGTTTGAGATGAAAGAGGAGAGAATCAAAGTGTCCTTTCACCAGTGGATCAGAGACGTCATGCTCAAAATGTACGCACGTCGGCTACAAGCTAATATATATATATATATATATATATATATATATATATATATATATATATATATATATATATATATATATATATACCAGTATATATACCAGTTTGCATATCGGCAGAACAGATCGACTGCAGACGCCATCTCCACCGCCCTCCACTCAGCCCTCACCCAGCTGAGACCAAGGACTCACACGTCAGAATGCTGTTCATCGACTTCAGCTCAGCATTCAACACCATCATCCCCCAGCAGCTCATCCACAAACTGGACCACCTGGGTCTCCAGACCTCCCTGTGCAACTGGCTGTTGGACTTCCTGACGGAGAGACCACAGGAAGTTCGGGTTGGCAGCATCACCTCCAGCACCATCATGATGAACACTGGTGCCCCACAAAATGTGTGCTGAGCCCCCTCCCCTTCACGCTGCTGACCCACGACTGCACTCCTTCGTCCAGCTCAAATCTCTTCGTTAATTTTGCGGATGACATGACTGTAGTGGGTCTCATCAACAACGGCGATGAGACAATCTACAGGAGTGAGGTGAGCAGGCTGGCCTTTTGGTGTAAAGGCAACAATCTCCACCTAAATGTGGAGAAGACAAAGGTTTGGACTTCAGAAAGACGCACTCCCAGCATGCTCCACTGACCATTAATGGTGCCACAGTGGAGAGAGTGAGCAACAGCAAGTTCCTGGGAGTGCACATCTCTGAAGACCTGTCCTGGAGGCACAATACCTCATCACTGGCCAAAAAAGCCAACCAGCGCCTGTACTTCCTCCACAAACTGAGGAGAACAAGAGCCCCGCCCCCCATCATGTAAACATTTTATACAGGCACCATTGAGAGCATCCTGTCCAGCTGCATCACTGTGTGGTATGGTGCTTGCACTGTGTCCTGACAAAAGACTTTGCAGTGCACCGTGAGAGCGGCTGAGAAGATCATTAGTGTCTCTCTCCCCCGACTCGTGGACATTTACTACTCCCGTCTGACCCGCCAAGCTGTCCGGATCGCAGGTGACCCCACCCACCCATCTCACAGCCTCTTCAGCCTGCTGCCGTCGGGAAGGAGATTGTGGAGTCTTCGTGCCAGAACCAGCAGGCTCAAAAACAGTTTCTTCCACCAGGCGGTCAGGAGACTCAACTCCCTCCCTGCTCTGCCCGCACTCCCCGCCCTCTGCCTCTGCCCGCCCCCTGCCTCCTGTCACAGACTATGACCCTCCCCTCATCATCCGACATCTGCGTATTGCACAATGCACGACCTCACTTTACCCACAATAGCCACAAGTGCCATTGTTTATGTTGATATGTTTAAATTGTCTATACTGTTTATACTGTTCAGATTACATGACATTAGCTGCTATCTTTTCTTAGCTGTGTGTGTTTAATGCACAGCATGTTTGCATGTTTGCACTGAGGACTGAGAGGAAGAAATTTCATCTATGCTGCATATCATACATAAAGCATATTTGACAATAAAGATAACCTTGACCTTGAATCGACAAATTGTACCATTACAACTTCGTCTGCCAAAAAACAGGGGAGAAGGTGGGTGGGGGTTCCGTCACCGATATACATAAGTTTTGTTTTCTGACAGCTTACTTGGAGGCCCAGCTTTGCTGTTTCTGTTTGGTATATGGAGAAAGCACTGCTGAGGTGTTGGAGGGAGTTGCTGAACAGGGTGGTGTCATCAGCGTATTTACGGTCGGTCAGGTGGAGGTTGCAGGCCTGAAACTCCAGTCATGAGGTGGTCAATGACAGTTAAAAATGTCAGGAGCGGCCAGGCAGCCCTGTCTAACCCCACTGTTAATGGGGAACCACTCTGAGTTTTTCCCATTCACAGAAACACAGCTCTCTGAGTTGTTATAGAGTCGCTGGAACAACATGGTTATTTTGGGTGGAACTCCGAGGTATTTCAGGATGTTCCAAAGGGAGAGGTGGTCAATTTTGTCAAAGGCAGCTTTCAGATCTATGAAAGCTGAAAAGAGATGTTGGTCCTTCCGAAACTCTCTGAACTTCTCAACAATGAGTCTAAGAGCGGAGATGTGGTCTATAGTGGACCGGTTGGGCATGAAGCCAGCTTGTTGAGGGCAGTGGTGGCTTTGAATGGCAGGAAGAGCACGGATGAGACGGATACGGGTGAACAGTTTTGCAGGTATGGAAAGCAGTGTGATGCCTCTGGAGTTGCTGCAGAGTATCCATCCATCCATCCATCCATTTTCCGAACCGCTTCATCCTCACTAGGGTCGCGGGGGGTGCTGGAGCCTATCCCAGCAGTCTTCGGGCAGTAGGCGGGGGACACCCTGAATTGGTTGCCAGCCAATCGCAGGGCACACAGAGACGAACAACCATCCACGCTCACACTCACACCTAGGGACAATGTAGAGTGCCCAACGAGCCTGCCATGCATGTTTTTGGAATGTGGGAGGAAACCGGAGCACCCGGAGAAAACCCACGCAAGCCCGGGGAGAACATGCAAACTCCACACAGGGAGGCCGGAGCTGGGATCGAACCCGGTACCTCTGCACTGTGAAGCCGACGTGCTAACCACTGGACTACCGGGCCGCCTGCTGCAGAGTAGCTTGTCGCCATTCCGCTTCCAGAATGGCAGGATGATGCCCCAGGTCCAGTCTGTCGGTGGGCTGCTCTGCAACCCACACATGGTTAATGATGTGGGTGAGCCACTGGGCCATGGAGTCATCACCTTCTTTGAGCATCTCTGCAGTGATGGCACAGATTCCAGGGGCCTTGTGATTTTTGAATGTTTTTATTGCGGCTTTGACCTCATTGCTTGTAACTGGGTCAGTTTTGCAGATGGGGCTGGATGTGGTGGAGTTGGCAGCAGTAACCAGACAGGGTTCGGTAAGGATTGGAAGATGATGGCTGAAGTGCTCTTTACAGTGTTCAAGGCAGTCGATTTCTGCAGTGATGTGATTTCCACTGGCGGTCTTGATACGTGGTCTGATACGGGCTTGGCGCAGCATGCTAAAGACCCGTCTGAGGTCATTGTTCTGTGCTGCTGATTCCAGGCGTTCGGCCTCTTCCCCTCAATCCCACTCCCTGTCAGCTGAAATTGCTGCATTACGTGCTGCATTCAGCCTCCGGAGACGAGCCTCACGGCGGCAGGCAATGATGTCGAGGGTCACCTGTGAGCTCCATGGTTGTTTGGGAGGAGATCTTGCTCTTCCCAATACATCCTGGGCAGACTGGTTGACCTTTCGTTTGAAAGTCTCCCAGTCCGCGATATCATTATCGGCCAGGGCGGTGAACGCATTGGTGATGGAGCGGTAATATACAGAGGCAGTGGTGGGGTCACAGATTCTGGCTGTAGACTGGTAGATGGGTCTGCTCAGATTTTAAGTCGCATCTGGGCAACCAACAGGCAGCTGGTCAACCAACAGGCGGTGATCTGTGTTGCCCAGCTGTGCTCTTCTGAAGACCCTGCAGTTGGTGATGGAGGATCGCCAACAGCGGGAGATGATGATGTAATCAATCGCCTTCAGGATTCTTCCATCAGGACTATACCAGGTCTAGTGATAGCTGTTTACGGGGTAACCAGGTGTCGATGATGCAGAGGTAATGGCAGATGAGAAGCAGACGTTTGCTGCTATTGTTCGTGGTGTTGTCAGCAAAGGTGGTGCCAATGGGTTGTGTGGGGGTTTGGTGAGATGGTCCTTCTCTGGAGGAGGAAGGGGATGTTGCATTGGCGCCTGTGAGGATGATAATCATGTCATGAGGTGGAGCTTGACTAACGACTTGGTCGAAGAAGGTGTCCTTGACTGTGTCATCAGCGACATCTTTGGGGGCGTAAGGTTGCCATCTTAACAGCTAACTAACTAACTAACTAACTAACTAACTAACTAACTAACTAACTAACTAACTAACTAACCACTAATATCCTTGGAGATTAAAACAGCACAGTTTAATCTACAGCGTTTTAAACCTGAATTTATAACAAACAACAAAACAAAATTGTTATGTTAAAACTATTGATGCACAGTGGGAAACGAAAATTAATTACTGAAATTGTAACTACTTTTGCAAATAATATAACGTATTTTCCGCACTATAAAGCGCACCGAAATGTCTTCATTTTCTTAAAAGCTCACGGCGCGTCTGAAAATCCAGTGTGCCTTGTGTATGGTCATTACGGTAATATGTCGACCCAAGATGGCTCCTTGCTGGAGACATGCTTACAATGTTATAACTTGCTGTTGGTTAAGTGAACTGTGTCGCTGCTTCTTTGAATACGTTTTTGTTCTGAAAAAAGAAGAGTTGTGGCGTTGTTTTGTTTAAAATGCATACTTTATTAATGATTTTCACAGTCTCAACAAATACAGATACGTCTTTTTCCGCCTCCGTGCCTTCTCTTCTTCCGTTTGACTCGAGAGGCATTCAAGACCACCTCAGAAAAACGTAAATTAATGATTCCTTCAATGAAACTACGAAAATTGAAAATAATGCATCAAAACAGAAAATCAAGTGAGGAAATCACAAAATGAATTCTATAGCCCCACTACAGAATTTATTTTGTGATTTCCTTGTTTGTGAATACAGTACACAACAAAGGAATAAATAACAAACACTTCTGACAGTCCAGTCTCCTCCAATTTACTGACATCTGATCGTACTGTTGCAGCTACGCTCAAGGAAATGCCAAAGTTAATTCTGTCGGGGGGCTATAGAATGTATTTTGTGATTTTCTGTTTTGATGCATTACTGTCTTTTCAATTTTGTTAGTTTCATTGAAGTAATCATTATGTACGTTTTTTGGAGGCGGTCATGAACGTCCCTTGAGTCTAATGGAAGAAGAGAAGGCACGGAGAAGGACAAAGACGTACCTGTAGCTCCATCTAGTGGATGTATTGTAGATTGTGCTTTATAATCCGGTGCGTGCAATATATGAAAAAAATTACAAAATAGGCCATTCATTGAAGGTACGCCTCATAATCCAGTGCGCCTTTTAGTGCGGAAAATAGTACTGTCATTTTTTATGAATCAGTACAATCATCACAAGATCAAAGCGACAGTGTTTGTCACATCAGACGCCAGCATTCATTCCAAGCTTTGACATCTTTCAACTGGACAATATGGTCAATCACTTTTGTCATGAGCTCTCCCATGAAATTAGTCCCATTGTGGGGGGAAAAATGGCAGAACCTGATATCAGATATCAATAATCAACAATCTGGCTGGGATGCCGTCCCCAACTCTCCTGGGCAAATCAGAATCGAAGACACTCAAATGCTAGATGCACACTATGTTGCAATGCTTTGATAGGGCCAGTTTCAGGCAGATATATTTACATTTGTCAAACACACTCTATACAAACATCAAGTCCAGCTTATCCATAAAATACCAAAATATGTATTTGTGTTAGGCGGCCCGGTAGCCCAGTGGTTAGCACGTCGGCTTCACAGTGCAGAGGTACCGGGTTCGATCCCAGCTCCGGCCTCCCTGTGTGGAGTTTGCATGTTCTCCCCGGGCTTGCGTGGGTTTTCTCCGGGTGCTCCGGTTTCCTCCCACATTCCAAAAACATGCATGGCAGGCTGATTGATCACTCTAAAATTGTCCCTAGGTGTGAGTGTGAGCGTGGATGGTTGTTCGTCTCTGTGTGCCCTGCGATTGGCTGGCAACCAATTCAGGGTGTCCCCCGCCTACTGCCCGAAGACGGCTGGGATAGGCTCCAGCACCCCCCGCGACCCTAGTGAGGATGAAGCGGTTCGGAAAATGAATGAATGAATGAATGTATTTGTGTTAATGGTAGCTTTGCAAAAATACACAATATGTACAGCGGCCCGGTAGTCCAGTGGTTAGCACGTCGGCTTCACAGTGCAGAGGTACCGGGTTCGATCCCAGCTCCGGCCTCCCTGTGTGGAGTTTGCATGTTCTCCCCGGGCTTGCGTGGGTTTTCTCCGGGTGCTCCGGTTTCCTCCCACATTCCAAAAACATGCATGGCAGGCTGATTGGACACTCTAAATTGTCCCTAGGTGTGAGTGTGAGTGTGGGCGTGGATGGTTGTTCGTCTCTGTGTGCCCTGCGATTGGCTGGCAACCAATTCAGGGTGTCCCCCGCCTACTGCCCGAAGACTGCTGGGATAGGCTCCAGCACCCCCCGCGACCCTAGTGAGGATCAAGCGGTTCGGAAAATGGATGGATGGACAATATGTACAGTGGCCTGTGGTCCCCAGTTCTTATGTGATTACAAGCCTATCCTCAGCAAGCATCTTAGGAAGACACATTTTGCTGAAGTGCAATTACTACAATTACTATAACACATTACTTGCAAGCTTGAATGAGATGAAATAATTGCAGCCTCCATGTGACATTCATCACTTCTTAGGGAAGCTGAAGATGACATGTTTGTCACACAATTATATATTTGAGCGTTTCTGTCTGGGGTAATTTATGTATTACTGTATACACTGGAATCTGATGAGGACTTCTAAAAGCTCTGCGTATGCTCTCCCCTCCCATTTAATTGAAATTCTTCTCCTTTGCAGTTTTCTACATTTTCTGCTCCGTGCCGCAAATTTTCTCCAAATTACAGTAATGGCTTGTGGGGAATTTGTCACATCATTTACAGACACCCTTTAACTCTAAATCCAAATGTAATAGGGAAACCATGGACAGCATTTTATTCACATTCTGTACTAGCTGATGGTTTTCTCCTCATCTACCCACAATTTGTGTATGTGTATAGCCTACAGGAAATATGCTGTGTACTATATCTTGTCTTTTCCGTCATGGGGGGATGGTGTTTAAGGGTTCTCTCCAAGAGGCTTAGAAGTCTAATGGTTCTGTGCAGTATATGGAAGTTCACTCGACATCGCTGATATTCCACAACAGTGGACTTTACTTTCTATACCTCTAGACATCAATTCTTTCTTGCTACTGTACTCTGTCATCGTTGTTATTTTTAACACTTGTGCTCTTATTCTCCTCAAGGTGCACCACATGAACAGGTTTTGAAAAAGACGAAAATAAAATAGGTTTGGTCCCACCATGTGCCACAGTTTCCACTCTTCTGATGGTGGATGAGACAAGAAAGACTGACTGACATGTCTGTTCCCATTTGCTCAGCATTCTCAGTCAACAAATCATGTCTTGTGCTTTGCTGCCAATGCTATTATTTATTTATGTTAGTTTTTTTGTTTGTTTATTCATTCAAACTTGAACAGATTCTCATTTGTCATGCTGCAGACAGCAGAGTAAAAAAAAAGCAAAAATCCACAATGCCTGGTTTAGGAAGGGAGTGCCTTATCCATTACAAAAGTCATTCAAAACAATTAAGGTGCTTATCCAAAAAAATCATCAAAGCCATCCAAAATTGAACCCAGAGCCACTTGACTGATATTTCTGAATCAATGTATCTGCCATTTGTGAAAGCACTACATTAGGAAAACATTTGCAAGAGCAAAGCAACATACAAAGAACATAAAACACAAAACAACAAGAAAATGAGGAAGGAGAAAATACGCCTGCACGTGGCAAAGGATGATGATCAACTTATACAAGGATAAAAACTGTACACAACAGATAACGGAAAAAAAGGTCAATTAGGCTAACAACACGACATCAAATAAAAAACAGAATATGTGCAAGCAGGCCTGGACTGGCGATTGGATTACCTTGCATTTACCCGGTGGGCTGACAATAATCATTGGGCTAACTGATGCCATTGATTCCCCCCCCCCCCCTTTATTTTATATGCATTCAGCCCCATTTTAGAGAGGGTAACCCACTGTTCCACTTGTACTATTGTATTGACAGCTGCCTGAACTAATCAAGCCTTAGAAGTGCCCAACCCCCCTAAAAATGTTGACTGAATGATGTTTCGGGGTGGGGGTGGTGGTGTGAGGGGGTCGGGGGGGTGATGTACCAATAATACATAATTTCTTGTGTTAAAAAAAAAAAAGAACAATGCATAAATAGGCATTGTACCTTCTATGTTCCAAACAACTTGTACAAATGAACGAACAGTGGGTGAAAGTGACAAAACACAACATGAACCTCACTTAGGGTGCAACAAAAGGATGCACAACAAGTAAGTAGAACACACACACGCAAACACACACACATGCACTCACAACAACTACTATTGTAAAACAAGGATACACTGTCATCCTTTTGATCTTTTGTCTGTTTGGGTTGCAGTTACTGCTCTAGTGGACTACTTCAAGACTTGTTTCTGCTCTTGTTCATGCCATGTTTTTTTTTTCATAGTTTAGGCAATATTTAAGTTACTTTGTTCATAGTGCTCATTTGTGTTTTCTCATAATTGGATTCCGTTGTCTTTTTATGAAAAGCGATTTACATTATTGCTTCTCCTTGACTTTTACAACCGTTTTGTGTTCATTACGTTTTGTCTTGGATTTGAGCAACCAGTGTCATTATTTGAAATTTTTCGCTAGTGTGCTTTTTGTATATACAGTGAAACTCCTCTTGAACGAAACCTACATGGGCGAAAATA
The DNA here is from genome assembly GCA_018466805.1 of Hippocampus abdominalis. Classification (NCBI taxonomy): domain Eukaryota; kingdom Metazoa; phylum Chordata; class Actinopteri; order Syngnathiformes; family Syngnathidae; genus Hippocampus; species Hippocampus abdominalis. The sequence continues at coordinate 22,479,736 of CM031698.1, read as the reverse complement.
CCCCCTAATGTGAAAAAATCTTCATGCATTAACACCATTCCCATTCTCCTGCCCCCCATACGACGAATAAACCCCCTGTTCGGTTATACAAAATCTTTTTCTCTGCTCTTGCCTCGCGAGAGACTCACTACAACGAAGTCTAATCCAACAGCGACGTGTATTGCTTCGTTTGGAAACCACTGGTTTACACAGCTCCGAGTTTCCTGAACGCAACATACAGTACTCATAGCTGCTCTTGCCATTGGCTTACCGAGCATCATGCTGGCCTCCGATTGGCCAAGAGGGACCTCACTGTCTATGTGTGTAGATACTGTAGCGAGATCCGTGGAAGATAGTGTGGAATGCACCCGATTAGCTGCTCAGGGTAAATTGCTTATGGCTCGACGGACATTCAAATAAACGAACGTTTCCTCGAATGCTTTACTTGTTATCATGCTAAAAAGCTTACGCTAACTGGAGCGCTAATTAGAGAGAAGGCGAGTTCCATCGCGCTAACTATGGCCATCGAGGACTACGAAGCGTCCCGTGGCTGGTTTAAAAGTTCATTGCATGACATCATCTGAGCAACGCTGTCTTGGGTGGTGATCGAGGCGAGGTCGAGTTAGAGACAGTGATATAGTGGATAGAAAAGCCAGTAAGTATCTGTTATTGTTCGATTCAGAGGTAGCATGAACGTTGCATTGCTAAAATGGCTACAAAACGGACCTTTGGATGTCAAGCAGCTAAAACAAGAAGCGCTCTGATGCTGGAAGAGAGGGTAAAAGTGATCAAATTGAAAGACGGAGGAAGCAAAATAAAAGACATTATCCAAGAAATTGATGTAAGTGAAAGTGAATGCTGATTGTAAATTTCGCATTTTCTTTCCTTTTTTTTCTTTCTACACTGACTATATGAAGTGTCAAATAAGTGTGTGCTCATACTTATGCACTATTGGAATAAAAATAAAGAGTACACATACGATTGTGTGTGCGTGTACACATGCGTTTGTGTGTGTGTGTTTGTGTGTGTGTGTGTTTACATCTGAGATCAAATTTGCGACAGTGAAAAACCCCCTGTTGTGAAAAATTTCTTGCTGCAAACATGATTTCGTTGTAGAGGAGTTTCACTGTACATGTAAACCAGGGGTGCCCAAACTTTTTTGACCTAAGATCTACTTTTCCATCAACCAACCTCCCGGGATCGACCCGTTACCGCGCACGCGCGCGCGCATACGCACACACGCACGTACACACGCATACCATGTTGAGCAATAGCCTGACGCTGAAGCGTGCGACGCAATTTTAAACTCTGTTCACAAGCTGCAACTGCAGACTGCTGAGCGCTAACAACTTCCAGTGACGCAGTCACACGTCACTGTGGGTTAAAGATAACCCGCTTTATTTTAGTTTCTTTTTTAAATACCTTTTGTGAAAGTGAGACTGATAGAATGATTAGGGTGCAGTGTACATTAACACAAAAAAATATATTAGTACCATGCACAGAGACGCAAATGTCTTTTTTTTTTCCCTCTACATCCTTTGGATCGATTTGGGACCAGTCACTGATCTACTGGTCAATCACAATCGACGTAATGGGCACCCCTAATGTAAACCTTTTTTTTGTGAAAAAAAATGTATCCTTTTCTCATTTTCGACGCCCACTCCTATCTGGATTATTCCAGATCGTAACACAAACAACAACATTAACAACCCTTGTGCTGCAGTCGATGTAAATAAGTTTACATAACGCAACATACAATTTTACAAAAATTGTAAAAGTATTATTCCTGAATATTTATTTTACTTTCAACAACTCAAGATGTTCAGTGGCATCAGCGCTACACATGTAGTTCTTATTTTTTTCTTTGTATTTTTGCCCTCTATGGACAATAAAAGTGGTACTGTATGTACCAAGCTCCGGCCTCCCTGTGTGGAGTTTGCATGTTCTCCCCGGGCTTGCGTGGGTTTTCTCCGGGTGCTCCGGTTTCCTCCCACATTCCAAAAACATGCATGGCAGGCTCGTTGGGCACTCTAAATTGTCCCTAGGTATGAGTGTGAGCGTGGATGATTGTTCGTCTCTGTGTGCCCTGCGATTGGTTGGCAACCAATTCAGGGTGTCCCCCGCCTACTGCCCGAAGACTGCTGGGATAGGCTCCAGCACCCCCCGCGACCCTAGTGAGGATGAAGCGGTTCGGAAAATGGATGGATGGATGGATGTATGTACCAATATATATATTTTATATATTTATTTTTTATAAAACATGAATTTGAATACTTCATATCACACACTTTTTATGCTTTGTCTTTGATTTAAAGATGACAATACGCAAAAATCTACAAAAAATTTGAAATTCTAACTCAAATCCCACCGGTCACATTTGTGAAGGACAACAATGATATCATTTACAGGGCTCAAAATTTTTTTATTACTGATTACTTAAAAGGGCTACCAATGACACCTGATTTTGACTTTTAAATGTCTGGGAAAAATTTGGGATTAAATGGGTTGAGGATAAAGACAATACATCCCTAACCCTAATAAGATAATTGCTGAAGTCACTTTTGAACATTTTCCAAAAACAAGAAAAAACACAACCAATTCAACAAACAAGCAGAATCCACTTGCCTCAATTTAATCTTTGTGGTTTACCATTATTTGATTACCTGATAATTAGAGGCATACTGATGGTCCTGACTAATTCCATGATTTGTTTTTCGGAAGAAAAAATATAGCAGGAGGCTAGAGGAATTGAGACAGAAGACAGCACACAGTCAGAAAGAAGGGAGGTAAGGGGGAGGGGAGCAGGAGCATAGCAAAAAGTGCCCACCTTCATCCAGAGCCAAGCAGAAAATCTTAGATTTTTATTGCTGCAACATGTTCCCAAACAGCTGGGACAGAAGGCAAAGACGTTGAGGAACGCTCATCAAACACCTGTTTGGAACATCCCACAGGTGAACAAGCTTCCCTGAATTGCTCAGTCATTCAAAAGCAAAGATGGGGAAAGATTCACCTTTTTGTGAACAACTGCGTGAGAAAATACTTGAACAATTTAGGGACAAAGTACCTCAAGGTACAATTGCAAGGAATTCAGGAATTTCATTATCGGCCACTTCTTCCAGCTCTTCCCGGGGGATCCCGAGGCGTTCCCAGGCCAGCTGGGTGACATAGTCTCTCCAGCGTGTCCTGGGTCGTCCTCGGGGTCTCCTCCCAGTGGGACATGCCCGGAACACCTCACCAAGGAGGCGTTCAGGAGGCATCCTAATCAGATGCCCGAGCCACCTCATCTGGCTCCTCTCGATGTGGAGGAAAAGCGGCTCGACTCTGAGCCCCTCCCGGATGACCGAGCTTCTCATCTTATCTCTAAGGGAGAGCCCGGACACCCTGCGGAGAAAACTCATTTCGGCCGCTTGTATCCGGGATCTCGTTCTTTCGGTCACGACCCATAGCTCGTGACCATACATGAGGGTTGGAACGTAGATCGACCGGTAAATTGAGAGCTTCGCCCTTTGGCTCAGCTCCTTCTTTACCACGACGGACCGATACAACGTCCACATTACAGCAGACGCTGCACCGATCCGCCTGTCAATCTCTCGCTCCCTCCTGCCCTCATTTGTGAACAAGACCCCAAGATACTTGAACTCCTCCACTTGGGGCAAGATCCCCTCCCCGACCCGGAGTGGGCACTCCACCCTTTTCCGACTGAGGACCATGGTTTCAGATTTGGAGGTGCTGATTTTCATCCCAACCGCTTCACACTCGGCTGCGAAACGCTCCAGTGAGAGTTGGAGAGCCCTGCTTGAAGGAGCCAACAGTACCACATCATCTGCAAAAAGCAGAGATGCAATACTGAGGCTACCAAAAAGGACTCCCTCAACGCTTTGGCTGCGCCTAGAAATTCTGTCCATAAAGGTGATGAACAGAATCGGCGACAAAGGGCAGCCTTGGCGGAGTCCGACCCTCACTGGGAACGATTCCGACTTATTGCCGGCAATGCGAACCAAACTCTGACATCGGCAGTATAGGGACCGAACAGCCCGTATCAAGGGGCTCGGTACCCCATACTCCCGAAGCACCCCCCACAGAACCCCCCGAGGGACACGGTCAAACGCCTTCTCCAAGTCCACAAAACACATGTAGACCGGTTGGGCGAATTCCCACATACCCTCGAGGACCCTGCAAAGGGTGTAGAGCTGGTCCACTGTTCCACGGCCGGGACGAAAACCACACTGCTGCTCCTCAATCTGAGGCTCGACTTCCTGACAGACCCTCCTCTCCAACATCCCTGAATAGACCTTACCAGGGAGGCTGAGGAGTGTAATCCCTCTGTAGTTGGAACACACCCTCCGGTCCCCCTTTTTAAACAGAGGGACCACCACCCCGGTCTGCCAATCCAGAGGCACTCTCCCTGATGACCATGCGATGTTGCAGAGGCGTGTCAACCAGGACAGCCCTACAACATCCAATTGAGGCCTTGAGGAACTCCGGGCGGATCTCATCCACCCCTGAGGCCTTGCCACCGAGGAGCTTTTTTATATATATATATATATATACGTACACACACACACACACACACACACACACACAATATAACCACATAACATCATCCAGTGAGGGTCCTCGGGCAAGACCCTTCACGCTACTACCTACCTCATACCATGTGTGGAGGACGCCATCATCTACCTCCTCCACTCGGTGCTGTTACACCTGGAGAATGCTGGGAGCACTGTGAGGATCATGTTCTTTGATTTCTCCAGTGCCTTCAACACCATCCAGCCCAACCTACTGGGGGACAAGCTGCGGCACGCCGGAGTGCACCACCTCACATCATGGATTACAGATTACCTCACAAACTGGCCACAGTATGTGAGGGCACAAAGCTGTGAGTCGGACAGGATTCTCTGCAGCACTGGGGCGCCGCAGGGGACTGTCCTGGCTACACTTCTGTTCACCCTCTACACCTCGGACTTCAGATACATTATTCCAACCTGCCACCTTCAGAAGTTCTCTGATGACTCTGTAATTGTAGGCCTCATAACAGAGGGAGACGATCGGGAGTACAAGGGACTGACGAAGGACTTCGTGGACTGGCGACAGCAGAATCACCTCCAGATCAACCCTGGGAAAACTAAAGAGTTGGTTGTGGATTTCTGCAGGAAAGAGTCTTCACCTGCACTGATGAACATCCAAGGACATAGAGAGGGTGACCTACTACAAGTACCTGGGTGTTCTTCTCAACAATAAACTTGACTGGTCTATCAACACGGACGCCCTGATCAGGAAGGGGCAGAGCCACCTCTTTAACCACATCGAAACTGAGGTCTTTTGAGGTTCAGGGGTCACTTCTTAAGACCTTCTATAACTCGGTGGTGGCTTCGGCCATCCATTATGGCATTATCTGCTGGTCAGGCAGCATCGCGGCCCGGGACAGAAAGAGACTGGAGCCACTTTGTGGAGCTTTTTTCCATGACTTCCCCATCCAGCCCTCCTCTCTGTTTTCCTTTTTGTATAGATAGACTCTATTTTTCATTGTCCGTGTCCTGTCTACTTCTGGGTTTAAATTCTGTTCCACGTGTGACAGTGAAACCACAGTTCCATAAAAGTGTAAGCAGAACAACTGAGTGTGTCCCTGAGTGTGAAAGCAAGTTGTTTGCATGTTTGTCAAAAATTCAAAAAAATTATTCAGCATTCATCTTCACTGCTGGGTTCAAGCTTTTTTTTTGTGGGAAAGAAGGACAAAACCCTCCATCTGTGTGTTGACTACTGGCGCCTTTATAACATCACTATCACAAAGAAGCACCTCTTGCCCTTGACTGCCTCTGGCTTTCCTCCCTCCATGAAGTCACCATTTTCACTAAACTGGACCTGCACCAAGTTTATCATCTTGTCCGCAATAAGGAGTGAGGGTGGTCTTTAACATGCACTAGGGTAGCTATGAATATTTGGTCATGCCATTTGGTTGACATATTTGTGAATGTGGAGGTGTGGTGAGTTCCATGTTTCAAACAGTTTGGACAGTGTGGAGTTTGCATGTTTTCACTGTGCCTGCGTGGGTTTTCCCTAGGTACTCTGGTTTCCTCCCACATTCCAAAAACATGCATGGCAAGTTGATGGAACACACTAAATTGTCCCCTGGTGTGAGTGTGAACGTGGTTGGTTGTTCGTCTGCAGCAGTGGTTCTTAACCTGGGTTTGATCGAACCCTAGGGTTTAGTAAATCAGTCTCAGGGGTTCGACAGGGCCTCTGCCATGGAGGTTAAGATGCACCCGACTCAACACGTCAACTAGTTATGACACGGCTGCTTTGCCATCTCTGGCTGGTTCATTTTGTGCACAATTAAAAAAAAAAGTATACTTTATGCTTATACTAATTGTGTTTACTTTTTTCTGTTTTTAATAAATGCATTTTTTAATGTCTTGAATTTGTAAAAAAAAAAAATAATAATAATAAAAATAATATTTGTATTTTTCACAAATGAAGGGTTCGGTGAATGTGCATATGAACTGGTTGGGTTCGGTACCTATAATAAGGTTAAGAACCACTGGTCTACAGGTATGTGTGCCGTGTGATTGGCTGGCAACCGGTTCAGGGTGTCCCCCGCCTACTGCCCGAAGACAGCTGGGATAGGCTCCAGCACGCCCCACAACCATTGAGAGGAGAAGCGGATCAGAAAATGGATGGACGATCATGTTTTATTTTTCTACAGAAAATCAACGGTGGAAATGGAGGCGAGCTCTGTTGTTTTACTGTCACGTTTGCATTTGCACTCTGCTTTATTTAAACAACTCATCGTAGCCAAACATCCCATTTTTTGCAAAATGATTAAGGTATGGCACATGTGCATATATAATGTTTACATGTACAAGTATATACTTTGTAATTTTTGTTATCTTTATATTACTTGATGTACATAAGAGACTGTTTTCTTTGGGCGGAGAATGGGAAGGATTGGGATTTTAAAGTATTGTAAATGAGGGCTGAAAATCAAAATGTCTGCTACTGAGACAGCCTACTTGTTGGTCCAACATGTTTACTATCTCCATGGCCTTCCTTCTATCATTGCATCAAACAGGGGTCCTCAGCTCAACCCACAGGTCTCGGAATCTGACTTTGCGCTAGACATAATAATTATTCCTTCCTCTGAAACTTGGGGTGCCACCCAAGTTTCTCTGCATCCTCCAGAAGCTGCATGATGGGATGCAAGCCATAGTGCTCATTGGAGGACTCCAGCCAGAGCTCTTCAAGGTGAACGTTGGGGTGAAGCAGGGCTGTGTCTCGGCTCCAGTGCTTTTTAACATCCTCCTCTCTGCCATCACATGCCTTTTCCACCGTGGCATGGGACATGAAGACGGTGTCCATATGGAGTACCGCCTAGATGGAAGCCTCTTTAACATCAGACGGCTCCAGGCTCACACAAAGACAAAAATCTGTCAGATCTGTGAGCTTCAGTATGCTGATGACTGCACTATACTAGCGCACAGCTCAAACTCTATGCAGCATGCCCTGAACACCATTTCCAGTCTGTATCAATCCTTTGGTCTTCAGATCAACATTAAAAAAACTGAGGTCATGTTCCAACTCGCTACCCCAACTTCCACATCCCCAGCTTTCACATTAATGGCACCCCACTGAACGTAGTGGACCATTTCACCTACCTTGGCTCCACTTTGTCCTCAAACTGCTCCCTTGACACTGAAGTCCACACCCGTATCAATAAAGCATCATCATCCTTTGGTCGCCTACACAGCAGGGTCTTCGAAAACCGAAACCTGAAAATCTGTACCAAGATTGCCGTGTACAATGCAGTATGTCTCTCCACTCTGCTCTACGGGGCAGAGTGATGGACCCCATACCGCCGGCACATTACTACCCTGGAAGCCTTCCACATCCGCTGCCTGCCAAAGATCCTTGGCCTGTCCTGGGAAGATCGAGTTCCCCATACAGACATCCTTAAAAGCACCAATTCCATCTGCATGGAAGCGGCCGTGGCGAAAAAAACATCTTCGGTGGATCGGACACACATTCGCATGCCTGACAACCGCCTGCCCAGCCAGGTCCTCTCTGGCCAACTGAGAGGTGCAAAGCGTTCTGCTGGGGGGCAAAAGCGGCGCCTCAAACACTACAGCAGGGACCTCCTAAAGCGAGCCAACATCAACCCCACGCAGCTTGAAAAACTTGCACTCAACAGACCAACCTGGAAAATCACTTTTGCCACTGCAGTCTCTCAGATACACCTAACTAACCAAGCCAGATGAGCTGAGAGACGCATTCAACGACACCAGTGGGCAGCTGGTACCCCCCTGGTATCCGGTTTCCCTTGCTTCATCTATGGTCGAGTCTGCGGCTCAAGGATCGGTCTCTATGCCCACGAGAAGTGGCACCAGCGACAGAGTTGTTGAACACCCCCCCCCACCCTACCCATTCTCCACTCCCTTGGAGCAAGCGTCATCATCAGACATGATGGACAGCTGTGTGTGACTGTGTGTGCGAGTGGCTGGTGGGTGGGGCTTGCAGGTCTGGACCCCAGTCAGATTGGAGCCAGTCTGCAGCTGCATGTCATCCAAATAATTGGCAGTTACCTGCATTTAAACCAGTCTTAGACTCAACCATGCCTCCACAGTGATTCAAAGTTTTATGCATCCAACCTTTCAAATAATTTGAGATTGCTTGATGTGGGGCCACTCACAATGGCACAGCTAGTATTATTAAATCAGCTCCTCGGGCTGTCCTCTCTTTTGCATTCTAAAGTCCCTATAGTTTTCAGGCACTGAACTTTGGGAGCACTGCTTGACTCACTACCCTTGTCCTGTCCTTTCCGATTGACCAGTTACTGTGTCATGTGCGTCTGTTTTGTTTTTCAGCCCCAGCTGGAGGGAAGGGTGCTTCCCTCTAGCTAGGGCACCTGTTCCGCATTTCCCAATCAAGCCTTGCCTAGTGTTTAAAGACTCTCACGTTTCCGTGTCATTGTTGGGTTATTGACCTCACTTGTGTCGTGCTTCAAGTGTTGTTTCGAGATCTCTGGATCCTCTCCACAGTCACCCGTTATTAATAGATTCTGGTTTGTAAGAATTTTTATTTTATCTTATTGCTCTTGATCTTTGGCTTTGTGTTATTGACCTCCTAACATTTAGTTTGTTTGGTCTTGCTATTCCCTCGTACTTTGCTTTTTTGCAAGTGCTTTTGTTTATGCATTTTTTCTCCTGGCTCCTTGTGACCAGCGATTTCTGTTGGTATTTTGTGCACTTTTCTGAAAATTAATAATTTTGTGATTGCACTTTGCCTGAGCCTGTATTTCTGGAATCCAAAAACATTATTCAGCTGGGTCCAGAATCTGACACCCTTCCTCACAGTTGAATACCTTTCTTTTGCAGTTAAGAACATGTACCCTATGCAATGTTGACAGCAGTCATATACCATTACTCAGCGACGTTCTCAATCATTTTCACTGGAAGTCCTTTGCGCAGATGTAAAAGTCAACCTAAAATGACATGCACAGATCCACCATTCTAAATGACCGTGCATCTCTACAGAACATGCACAAAAAATATAATTCCAATTTATATTCTGTCATATTCAACAGTCTGTTTTTAGTGTAACTCCTGCTTGTTTTTGATTCTGTTCCTTTCCTGATCAATCCATGTGGCTGGAATCCGCTGAAGCTCTTCAAACAGGAGCCTCTCCCTCCACCTACAGCCATAACCACACGTGCGATAAATCTCTGCTTCTTAATCAGCTGTCCATCTCTTCTTTCTGCATGTTGGTGTGACTCACTATTGGAATTGTAAAAGATGTCTTTGTTTATACATTTGAGTTTTGAAGTGAGAAAAAAAAAAATTGGTTAGTTTTAGTGGAGTCATCAGGGTGAGGGGACTTGCCCCCACCCCCACCTTTGCAACGCTCCCCCGATCACCCTTGCCATCTGCACCCATGTTGTGGTCTATTTGAGTCCTGACTTTTGCTTGTATGATGACAAATAAATTAGCATGTCACACATATTATGTTTTTTTCCCAGAATTATTATTTTAGCAATTCCCAGATGAGACAGTATTGTGGTTATTATTGTGAGTTGTTTTAAATGGACAAAATGTAAAAATTTCTGATAATAACTGGTTCAGGCAATCACAGATGCTTTTATGTAAATGCCTATCCCTAAAATGGGACCTGGAAACAAAGGCAACTTTGTGATGGGTGCACAGTTAAATGCATTAGTGGATCAATTAACACTAGTCTGCCATAATAAACAGCCTCAGCTTGAGTTGCTATAGTAACTGGCTTGCAAATGCATTGAAAATTTATGGAAAAAGGAATGCAAATTAAATCCCTCGTAGAACACCCTTTCAATGAATCTTCACTATGCTGATATGGCTCATTAAAACAAGAATTAACTTGGGTGTTAATGTCAGTGTGAATGGTTGTTATCTTTTTGTCGTGTAACTTGCTGGCAACCACTCTTGGCTGTTTCCCACTTTAGCCAAAAATTCAGATGGGATCGGCTCAATATCACCCACAATGCAAAAATGGATGGATGGCCAATGCAATACTAAAAATTCCAATTTAGGTCCTGGAAAAAATGGAACATTTTTTTTTCATGGTGTAACAGAACAGTCAGAGCCATTTATTTGGAAATCATTCTCCATAGCCTCACTAAATCTTTCCACACTCCTGATTTGAGAGGTCTAACCAAGTGATACAAATAATTTGCTCTGATTCTGAACACAAACAAAGAAACAAAATTTGAGAAAATAATAAATACAAACAATAAATTACTCTTTGCCAATTAAGTCTTTGACTTCAGATTCACGATAACTACCAAATATTAACTAAAAGGGTAAAAGGGGGTAGCCCAAGTGCCACCTAAGGCATCCATACTCAAACCAGTGCATTCGAACAGTAATAAAATTGTAGAAGGTTGCAATACATCCAAAACAGTGCTTCAAGGGTCCCGATAATGCTCCAGAAACATGAACATTAGAAAACCTCCATTCTTTTCTCACTGCATTGACTCCCTTTCCTATTCTGGATCAATTACAAAATGATATACTTCTCACCCACAAACAGACATGCACCTCCCTGCATACAAGAACTCATCAATCCACAATCTACCATCCGTACACTCGGATCTGCAGATGGAGTCTAGGGATCCACTTCTCCATGCAGCTGAAGGCTGCACAGAGTCTGGATGGAGGAATGGATGGATGGGTTTTCTTGGGGAGGGAGTGATGGGGTCTCCTCTAATTTCTAACTTTACACTGTTCAACTTTGGCCAAAATATTCAATAAACCTTGGATTCTTGTGTGTAGCTGTTCCCCATGGGGCTGCCATATTGGCCAGAATATTACACATACCTCAGATTCTTTTATGTAGGCATCGCTGATGGGGTGGCCCACAGTGGCCTTGCTTCCTTCCTTCCTTGCCTCTTAGTTTTCTTGTTTCCTTCCTTCCTTCCTTCTTGTTTCCTTGCTTCCTCACTTCGTAGTTTCCTTTATTCCTTCTTTCCTCTCTCTCTTATGTCCTTGCTTCCTTGTTTTTTGTACTGTTTGGTGCCTTCTACCTCATCTTGCTTCCTTGATTTTTGTACGGTTTGGTGCCTTCTACCTTCTTTGTTACTGATTTATTGCTTTATTGTTGTATATATAAGTTAAGTGTTCTATAAATACAGTTGAGTTGAGTTGTTTCCTTTCTTCCTTCCCTCATTAGTACATTGTTTCCTAGCTTGCTTCATTCCTTTTTTCCTTGTTTGCTTGCTTCCTCGATTCTTTGTTTCCTTGATTTCCCCTGTCCCTTAATTGTTTTTTTCCTTCCTTGCTTCCTAGTTTCCTTGTTTCCTTGCAGTTTTCCTTCCTTGGTTCCTTCATTCCTCACTTCCTAGTTTCCTTCCTTCCTTGCTTGTGTCCTTGCTTCCTTGCTTCTGTGTTTCCTTATTCCTTGTTTCCTCGCTTCCTTCTTTGCTTTCTTGTTTCCATCCTTCTGCACGTTTCCTTTCGATATTTTTAAATAAAAAAACAAAAATTTGCTTTTTTTCCCCTCATCTAATCTCCACACTTTTTGAACAATTCAAGCCGTTCCAACTTTAAAACTATTAGGCTTATTTCCACCACTGCGTTTAAAAGAAAATCCAGAACAAAAGCCATATATTATTATTATTGTTGTTTTTATCCTTTACTTTCTACACGTTTAGATTGATTCAAACCATTCCGCTTTCGACATGTTTTGGTTATTCCAGATCACTGTACATCATTCTATGTCATTCGGTAACATGCCAAATCATGACACGATCATGCCAAATCATGACACAATTTTTTCATTCAGCCTCTCAGCCTTCACATACAATTTCTCCAGAAATTGCATTCTTTAGTTATTATTATTATCACTAGCCGGGTTAAACTAAAAAAAAACTGAAAAAAATAAGAGATGTTGTAGTATCTATCGTGGATTTGTTTAAAATAAAAGATTTTAATTAATTAATCTAACAGATCTATGTTAGCAGGACTTAAACAATGAAATACACAGTTACAGCTTATATAGAATTTCTCATTTTGTATGGATTACTGGCTGGAACGGAGCACTGAGAGAGCTGGTTATTTTGTTTGCCCATGCAAAATGTGCCAAAGGACATAAGTATGCTAATTGTAATGATAAGTTCCCTGTAATTTTGTCCCTGAGGATGAGATAATTTTCTCAAACACTGCCCCCTTCAGATAATTCTGTGACAAGAGTGTCTCATCTCAGCTGAAGGACAAGGGTCATTAAGTGTTGTTGTAGGGATCCACCTGTGGAGATAGATGGATGGAGAGGTGGGGGTCAAATTGGGAGGGGGCTTTTCAACAAGAGACCTGCCGATGGATGTGATAAAAACTTTTCCACCAACTTTGCGAGATACACCATTACCACTGAAAGAAGCTTGCAACAAAGAAAAAAAAATAGCAGATACTGTTGGGTGCAGTGAGCGCAATCAATTTATAAAGAATCTTTTTTTTTTTTCATAGGGGAGGGAGTATTTATTGCTTGCCTCGAGCTGACGAGTGGATTGCTGAGCGCGGTGCTAGAGGCCCAAATGGATTTTCAACTACAACCCTAAAACCTTTTAAACCTCTGTTCTGCTGAATAGCAGTTGCAGGTTGCCATGCCAACCCCATCTCCAGAGGGACATTCAGCTACATCAGAGAAAAAGCTTGTACAGATGTCTTCAATGATTTGTCTGAAAAGATTCTCCAACCGCCCAGCTTGTTAGAGAGGTGTAATCAGAAGAAGAAGATATGTTCCCAGAGTCTTAGTGGTACATCTCTCTCCTGTTCTTCTCCCTTGTCAGAAAAAAAGAGGCACTTGTTCTTCTGCATGATTAGTCATATTTCCTAAATATGATGTGTCAAAGAGTGACACTGACATTGCCTAGTGGCACCAGAAACATCTGTTCAACTCACAGATTTTTTTTTACATTCGTTATCCATCATATAAAACTGATGACTAATACAACATCCAGAGGCAGACTCCCCACTTTTCCATGGGTGGCTTACATAACACGTCATGATATATCAAATTAACAAGTTGATTTTGCAATGGATTTTCTGGTTTAGTAATTACAGCAATAATAATAATAATAATAATAATATAGGCATACATACAGACATACATATTAAATTAAAAGTGAAAACAAATGTATTTTTAAAATCCTTAGAACACATTCAAATTCTATTTACTCATGCCTTTGCCCCTGAACACAGCCCTGTGAGCAGCCCTAATCTTGGTAGCCAGCCCTATTCATCCCTACTTCCTCCCCAAAGTGTTGATTTTCCGCTCCAGGTTTTTTTCCTCTCTCTCTAAAGAAGCCTTTGTTTCAGCTTTGCTCACTCTGAATATGTTCATCGCTGGGCTGCAGTGTTTTCAGTGTTTTCCTCCACATGTTTTTCAACACATCATTAGAGCCCAGAGGACAGCTAATAGATGTTCATTCGGCAATCTGATTAGATGCTAGATTTGCATTGTGCTACAACACTGGATTCATGTTGTTGGTCATTTCGCTGGAATTTACAAGATCATGATGTTGATAACAGAAAGAATAACCAAAGAAAATGGAGAATGCATTTTCTGTTGAAAATTTGTCTGAATTCTGAAATTATTTGATTTGCTGAAATGTAGAATGTGAGACGTATTGTTGGAATGCTTTGAATTGATCAAGGAAAGTGCAAAGAGGAGGTAATATGGAGAATAGTTGATTGATTGGTTGATTTGGTCATTTCCGTCTGAACGTGAGAATTTGGGAAATTTTAAAAAAGAACTCTATTTTTACTTGAATTGAGGTGAAAAGTTTGAATTTGGAATAGTTTGAATGAGTGAAGAAATGGGGAAAGAGGAACATATGGAATATATTTCTTTTCATTTTGGAATTTTATTTGGAAAATGTGGGATAGCCTCCTCTCTGAGCTGTGACCGAATTGAGGTGGAGGGCTTTGTGCGTCGGTGAGGGACCAGGTAAAGCGCAACTGAAAGTCCCCCATGATGAATACAATTATTGGCTGCCTTTTTCCCCATCTTGGTCACTGGGGCTCCCTCTGGAGCCAAGGTTGGAGATGAGGCTCATTGGTAAGTGCCTTGTGGGCGAGCCTGCAACCATGGGGCCAGGCCGGGCATAGTCCGAAGAGGCAATGTAGGTCCCCCTTCCCATGGACTTATCACATGTGGAAGGGGCCAAGGGAGGAAAGAGAGCTGGGTGATGACCAAGGTGATATTTGATTTGACTTTTTATTAGGTCTCCCGTCGGAGAAACTTTGAGCAAAGAACATACACACACACACACACCACAACATAATTAGGACAATTACATACAAGACAGTATCTACTCTACACACATTGGACACTACATTACAGTAATATGCAACCCCCCCCCCCCCTCTTCCCCACTGCCCTCATGTCCTCCTGCTTGTCTGTGTGCCTCCATCTAATTGTTTATTGATTAAGATGATAGCCTGCGGTATGAATTAGTTTTTGTATTTGATATTACTGAACAAAAACAAACAAAATAATTAAATCACATTTAGTGCAAGACTGGTGACTTTATCTTTGCTTGATGATTCTCTGCATTAATTTGCACAGCTGTCATTAGTGGTACTCCAGTACAAACGTTACCTTGACATTGCGTGAAGACTCTCAATACTCATGTCTTTGTCATAGTTGCCCGTTACTGCAATACTAGTGTAGCTCATACCTTCAGAGACAAAATCCTTCAGTGTTTCGTAAATAAAATAAAAATAAAATACAAATGATTTTTAAAAAACAAACAAACTGAAACTACATTTTATATTTATAAAACTTACTAAAGCTAACCATAATTACAGCCAACATGTCTTTCGTTCTTACCTTTGACAATTTAATGCATAAGCCCCTGAAGTTGATTTTAAAAGTGATTTTAATTTTTGGACAGTTATCGGAGAGTTGTGGTCTTTTGTATATCGTAGAGAAGTGACATCATCCAGCCAATAAAAAAGTACCAACTCAGTGACAAGTTTGCGTGTTTGACTTTTAGCACAAATGGCTCCCTTGCTGTTGCCATTTAACTGAGCCTGAAACGGTAAGGAAGAAGCACTTTCCTTTTTGAAAAAAAATATATAGAGTACCGTATTTTCCACACTAAAAGGCGCACTGGATTATGAGGCGCACCTTCAATGAATGGCCTATTTTGTAATTTTTTTCATATATTGGATGCACTGGATTATAAAACACAATCTTAAATGCATCCACTAAATAGAGCTATGCTCCTTCCGTTCGACCTTAGAGGCATTCATGACCGCCTCCGAAAAACGTAAATTAACGATTACAGTACTTCAATGAAACTACGAAAATTGAAAATAATACATCAAAACAGAAAATCAAGCGAGGAAATCACAAAATAAATTCTATTGCCCCCCTAAAGAATTTATTTTGGCATTTCTTTGAGCGCAGCTCCAACAGAAGGATCAGATGTTAGTAAAATGTAGGAGACTGGACTGTCTCAGAAGTGTTTGTTATTTACTCCTTTGTTGTGTACTGTATTCACAAACGAGTAAATCACAAAATACATTCTGTAGGGGGGCTATAACATTTATTTTGTGATTTACTCGCTTGATTTTCTGTTTTGATGCATTATTTTAAATTTTCATAGTTTCATTGAAGGAATCGTTAATTTACGTTTTTCGGAGGCCGTCCTGATTCAAACGGAAGAAGAGAAGGCACGGAGACAGACAAAGACGTACCTGTACAGTATTTGTGGAGACTGTGAAAAACGTTAATTAAGTGTGCGTTTTAAAAAAACAAAACCACATCTCTCCTTTTTTCGGAGCTGCAACAAAAACCTATTTAATAAAGCAGCGACAAAGTTCACTGAACCAACAGCAAGCTATAACATTGTAAGCATGTCTTCAGCAAGGAGCCATCTTGGCTTCAACATATTACAGTAATGACCATACACAAGGCGCAACGGATTTTAAGGCGCGCTGTTAGCTTTTAAGAAAATATAGAAAATAGGTATATAAAAAATATTACACTGTACAACCGGGTTGAATACTTTTCAATCGGAATTCACACCACAAATGCACTTTAGAAGTTTGCATCCTAGTTGTATTTAATTAACTTAGGAAGCAGTATTATGCACTGCACTTATTGAAATTCAAAGTCTTTGGTTCTAGGGATGTGGAATGTCACCTCTCTGGCAACGAAGGAGCCTGAGCTGGTGTGCGAGTTTGAGAAGCTCCAACTTGATACAATTGAGCTGGCCTCCAAGCTGAGTGTGAGCTCTGGTACAATTTCTCTTGAGAGGGGTTGGACACTCTTCCACTTTGGAGTTGCCCCCGATGAGAGAGGCCGAGCACGTGTCAGCATAGTTATAGCCCCCCTCCACCTTTGGGTGGTCGGAAGACGGGTTCTTACAGTATTTGTGTCTGTGCACCAAACAACATTTCAAAGTACCCACCTTTCAAGGAGTGGGACTTGGAGAGTGCTCCCGCTGGGTACTTCCTCATTCTGCTGGGGGAATTCAATGCTTATGTGGTCAATGACAGCGAGAGCTGGTCCTCTGCACCTTCACGAAGGCTCTGGGTGCCGAGTGAGTTTTTTATCTTGTAATGTCGGAGTCAGCTACGTTTAGCCCTTCGATTGATTGAGTTTAAAGATGTGCATTAAAATTGATTTACGGAGAGGACGAAGTTGGACAGGATTACAAATTCACTTTCATGGTGCATTTAAAAAAACAAAGATTTTATGGGGTACAGGTCAACCAATGCTGGACAAGGAGAGTTGCTGTGAGGGAGTTTCACAAGGGTGTAAGATACCCTTGTCCTACCTTGGCAGTCTTTACTAACATGAGTGGCATTTGTTTTGTTCACAAAATACATTTTCCTCCACCTCCCCGCAATAAAAAAGCATTAAGTATCCATGACCACATGAGAATATTACTGAGTTTTGCTATTTAGTTCCACAATCACAAGGATAAAAAATTTGATGGGGGGGATTTTTTTTCAGACAATATTCAGTTTCCTTTGCAATCTAAATTATTGTACAGTACATTCCATCTCAGGAAATACAGTTAAATGATAATGGACGGTCCTGACCCTAGGGATCCTTCATATAGACAATCAAATAAATGTCCTGATTAATGTTTCTTACGCGTTTTTTTTTTTTTTTACTTCAGCCAGGATGGACTTCCCTTTGTATGACAAGTTGAAAGACTGACACTTCCAGGTCATTTCCTCTATCAGAAATACAATGGTTTCTCATACACACATGACTAACAGCAAAAGTGCATCCATCCATTTTCTTCCACTTTGGGTAAAGGGTCCAGCAGGATTAACGGGAAACTCAGACTTCCCTCTTCCCAACCAATTCATCCAGCTTTTCCCAGGGGATCCTGAGGTTTTCTCATGCCAGCTGGGAGACAGACACTCCAGCATGATCTGAATCATTACCAGGGCCGCCTCCTGATGGGAAATTCCCAGAACATCACACTAGAGAGGCATGATTCATACATACATGAAATTGATGGTTAAACAAACTTTAAACAGAAGTCCCTCCACCCATTTTCTTCCATTGTGGGTAAAGAATGTAGCACCATTAGATTCTCGAGCAGGGGCGTGGCTGGGCAAAAAGCTCTACTGGAGCACAACCCCCCTTCTACAGTGGTTACCCCAACCACAAGTCCGTAGCCCGATACCAGTTTGCGGGCCACACGATATATTTTATAATCCTCAATAAAATATTCTGTACTGGAGTGAAAGGCTCCCAATGTACACTATCACCATGGCAGGAATTTAAGGGTTGCCTGTCCAAAAAAGATCAGTTGCATCATAGATCAGACCATGGCAGAAAAAGGTCGGGCATCACCGTCAGGGCTGGACGCTAAATCAAATTGTAAATCGTGATTTTTATTTTGGCTTATCTTGATCTGAAAACATTATTATCAATGAAACACGATTCAAGTGCAGAACCGCGGTGTTTACAAGTTCCTGACCTTGTGAAAGGTCCTTGAATGCACCATATTGCTTGCGTATTAGGAACGTAGCGTACGTGATTCTGCCGTCCCAAAGCATATTTAAAGCTGTTTCGTGAAACCCTAGTTGGATTTTACTCAAAACTAAACACACAACTAAAAGAATTATACACATCGTATATTTAAAACATGCTTCATTTTTTAAACATCGCTAGTGTTAATGTTAAAGTCAATGGAGGATCCTATTTAAATGCTAACAGGAAGTTACAACTTTGTGGTTATCCATCCATCCATCCATTTATCTGCTTATCCGGGGTGGTCGTGGGGGCATCAGCTTTAGTAGGGAAACCCAGACTTCCCTCTCCCAGCCATTTCTCCTAGCTCTTCCCGGCGGATCCGGAGGCGTTCCCAGGCCAGCTGGGTGAAATAGTCTCTCCAGCGTGTCCTGGGTCTCCTGCCAGTGGGACATGCCTGGAACACCTCACCAGGGAGGCGCCCAGGAGGCATTCTAATCAGATGCCCGAGCCACCTCATCTGGCTCCTCTCGATGAGGAGGAGAAGCAGCTACACTCTGAGCCCCTCCCTGATGACCGAGCTTCTCACCTTATCTTTAAGGGAGAGCCTGCAGAGACACCCTGCAGAGAAAACTCATTTCAGCCGCTTGTATCCGGGATCTCGTTCTTTCAGTCACGACCCATAGCTCTTGGGTCTAGATGAGGGTTGGGATGTAGATCGACGGTAAATTGAGAGCTTTGCCCTTTGGCTCAGCTCCTTTTTGACCACGACAGACCGAAACAAGGACCGCATCACAGCAGACGCTGCACCGATCCGCCTGTCGATCTCTCGCTCCTTCCTGCCTTCACTCGTGAACAAGAACCCAAGATACTTAAACTCCTCCACTTGATGAAAGATCTCCTCCCCGACCCGGAGAGGGCACTCCACCCTTTTCCAACTGAGGACCATTGTTTCAGATTTGGAGATGCTGATCCTCATCCCAACCGCTTCACCCCCGGCTGCGAAATGCTCCAGTCAGAGTTGGAGAGCCCTGATTGAAGGCGCCAACAGTACCACATCATCTGCAAAAAGCAGAGATGTAATACTAAGGCCACCAAAACGGACCTCCTCAACGCTTTGGCTGCGCCTAGAAATTCTGTCCATAAAGGTTATGAACAGAATCGGCGACAAAGGACAGCCTTGGTGGAGTCCAACCCTCACTGGAAACGATTCCGACTTACTGCCGGCAATGTGAAGCAAACTCTGACATCGGTGGACCGAACAGCCCGTATCAGGGGGTTCGGTGCCCCATACCCCCGAAGCACCCCCCACAGAACTCCCCGAGGCACATGGTCAAACGCCTTCTCCAAGTCCACAAAGCACATGTGGACTGGTTGGGTGAGTTCCCACATACCCTCAAGGACCCTGCTAAGGGTGTAGAGCTAGTCAACTGTTCCACGGCCGGGACGAAAACCACACTGCTCCTCCTCAATCTTAAGGCTCGACTTCCTGATGGACCCTCGTCTCCAGCACCTCTGAATAGACCTTACCAGGGAAGCTGAGGAGTGTGATCCCTCTGTAGTTGGAACACACCCTCCGTTCCCCCTTTTCAAACAGAGGGACCACGACCCCGGTCTGCCAATCCAGAGGCACTCTACCCGATGACCATGCCATGTTGCAGAGGCATGTCAACCAGGACAGCCCCACAACATCCAGAGGAACTCCGGGCGGATCTCATCCACACCTGGAGCCTTGCCACCGAGGAGCTTTTTAACCACATCGGGGACTTCAACCACAGAAATAGGAGAGCCCACCTCAGAGTCCTCAGACTCTGCTTCCTCCAAGCCAGGCGTGCTGGTGGAGTTGAGGAGGTCTTCGAAGTACTCTGCCCACTGACTCACAACGTCCCGAGTCGAGGTCAGCAGCACCCTATCCCCACTGTGTACAGTGTTAGTGGTGCACTGCTTCCCTCTCCTGAGATGCCGGATGGTGGACCAGAATTTGCTCAAAGCCGTCCGTAAGTCGGCTTCCATGGCCTCACCGAACTCTTCCCACAACCTAGTTTTTGCCTCGGCGACCACCGAAACTGCATTCCGCTTAGCCAGTCGATACCCATCGGCTGCTTCTGGGGTCTCACAGGCCATAAAGGCCCGATAGGACTCCTTCTTCAGCTTGACTGCTGGTGTCCACCAGCGAGTACGGGGGTATCTGCCACGACAGGAACCAACCACCTTACGACCACAATTCAGATTGGCCGCTTGAACAATAGAGGCACAGAACATGGTTGGACTCAATGTCCCCCACCTCACCAGGGACATGGGAAAAGCTCTGCCGGAGGTGGGAGTTGAAACTCCTTCTGACAGGGGAATCCGCCAGATGCTCCCAACAAACCCTCACAATACGTTTGGGTCTGCCAGGTTGGAGCCTACTCACTACCAGGTGGTGATCAGTTGACAGCTCTGCTTCTTCACCCAAGTGTTCAAAACATGCGGCCACAAATCTGATGATACAACCACAAAGTCAATCATGGAACTGCGGCCAAGGGTGTCCTGGTGCCAAGTGCACATATTTGAACAAGGTGTTCGTTATGGACAATCCGTGACGAGCACACAAGTCCAATAACAAAACACCACTCGAGTTCTGATCAGGGGGGCCGTTCCTCCCAATCACGCCCTTCCAGGTCTCACTGTCATTGCCCACGTGAGCATTGAAGTCCCCCAGCTGAACAAGGGAGTCCCCAGCAGGAGTACTCTCCAGCACACCCTCCAAGGACTCCAAAAAGGGTGGGTACGCTGAGCTGCTGTTGGGTGCATATGCACAAAAAACAGTCAACCCGTCTCCCCACCCGAAGGCGGAGCGAGGCAACCCTCTCGCCTACCGGTGTGAACTCCAATGGACAGGCACTTAGCTGGGGGGAAATGAGTATGCCCACACCTGCTCTACGCCTCTCACTGTGGGCAACTCCAAAGTGGAAGAGAGTCCAACCCATCTCGCAAGAACTGGTACCACAACCCAGGCTGTGTGTGGAGGCAAGTCCGACTATATCCAGTCGGAACTTCTGGACCTCGCACACCAGCTTGGGCTCCTTCCATGCAAGAGAGGTGACATTCCACGCCCCAAGAACTATCTTCTGGATCCGAGGATCGGACCACCAGCCTTTGGCTGCTGCGTAGCTCACACTGCACCCGACCCCTCTGGCCCCTCCAAATCGTGGTGAGCCCATGAGAAGGGGGATCCACGTTACCTCTTCGGGCTGAGCCCGGCCGGGCCCCATGGGTGTAGGCCCGGCCACCAGGCACTCGCCGACGAGCCCCACCTCCAGGCCTGGCTCCTGAGAGTGCCCCTGGTGATCCGGGTCCAGGCAAGGGAAACTTGGATCCATTAATTTTATTCGTCATGAGGGGTCTTCGAGCCGTGCTTTTTCTGGTCCCTCACCCAGGACCTTTTTGCCATGGGTGACCCTGCCAGGGGCTTAAAGCCCCAGACAACTTAGCTCCTTGGATCATTGGGACACACAAACCCCTCCACCACAGTAAGGTGACAGCTCACGGAGGGGACTTCGTGGTTGACATCAATAAAAACAATACAATGATTTGCTCAGCGTGTTGAAATTATATTTAATTGAATACATGATTAAGACTAGATATTTAATGATCAAACTAATCCCCTTTATTGTTTTTAGCACATAATGATTAACTTTGAATATCTTGGCTGCAACACACTCCGTTGAGCCCTATGGTGGCCGCCCCAAAGCCGCCGCCCCCAAGGCGGGGCCACGACCTTTGGGCCAAGGGACCGCAGAGGTCTGTGGCTCTCATTCGTGTGACTGCTGGGAGCCAGCTAGCAGGGTGTACGCTGATGGGAAGTTTTACCGCAACTTTATATTATAAATAAACATGTTTTTTAGAGTCGCGGAGACTTCAGCTTGTTTTACGTGATCAACCTATAACATGTTTTAGTGGCCACATTGAGAAATTTGGGTGCAGTTTATAGCCCTGATACACAGTATAAACGCATTTTCCAGAATTAATTTGAAAATTCTTACATTCACTACTTTTTAGATATTTTAAGACCCGGCAAGAACCCTTTTTCAGCATTTTAAAATAAAGCCCATGGTTTCACCTCCTTCGTTATGTACGGTGATTAATGAGCGTCTTTGTTCCTTCTGTGGCTATGCAGACATTTGAGTACCTGAGTGACAGCTGAAGTTATGCAGAGCGTATTTTCAGCACCTGCCCAAGGTGCCTGACAGCCTGGGGGTGGTCTCCATTCTTCATAATTTTGGAGCCTCACTTTATATACTTAGCATTTATTTTCATTAAAATGTGGCAGGCTTGTTAACAACAACACTCTTTCCTATAGTGTGTTGAATTTTTATATTTTTATTTTCACTTTGCATGGACTTCAATGTTGTGAAATTGATGTCGCTTCCCTGCCTTTGTGGGTTTTGTATTGAGTGATAAAGTTAGCTGGCCCATTTGTTGTGTCGATCTCCTAATTTTGTCTGAAACATAATCCTTGAATCCAAAAGTAATAATCTTTATGGAATACTTTTAAAACAGTTGCTTCATGAATTTGCCTTCAGCATTCCGCATTATATTGAAAATAGCAGATTTTCAGCAGTTGTCGAGTTTCAAGTTATCAGCAAGCAAATCCCCATTCTTAAAAAATGACTTGAATGTGACGCCAATCCCTTCAGCCCCTCCGCCCCAACTATCTCTAATGTATAGTTTTCAGTTTGCCTCACCTGTTTGTTTTGGGAAATGTGGGAGGAGACTAGAGTAACCAGAGAATACCCAGGGATAGGAGAAATATGAAAAAATCCACACAGCGAAGGTTTTAATGAGGATACTGACCTTGATCTCCTGTGAAGCAGAAGTGTTAACCATTATTCCATCAGCCTGTCTGTAAAAAAAAAGATATATTGCTAAACAGATTGTCATTGATGCACATGTTTATTTTCTCTCAAAACTGGCAGTAGTTTTAACTGCGATGATATGTTCATGCATATTAATGTGGAACAAGAGGAATGGGCTTCTTCTGCATCCAATGCTGCCCCTTCGAACCTAACAAAACGATGCAATTGCAGTAAAAACATCCAATACATGTGTTTGTCCATCAGCTGCTTCATCCTAGAAATATGAGTGACACACACTAAAAGGCACACTAAAAGGCTACTACATGCTATTGTTTGAGTGCAAAAATAATTATACAGTGTGCAGGAAAAAAAAGGAAAGCTGATACGCTTCTCGCCATTCTCGCCGCTCCAAAAATCTTGCCTTCTAAAGTCATGTCGCTGCCTTTTCTTCTAAATTTGGCTACAAATAGACCAGCACAGCATCTCACACCCTGGTCTTGTGGCTAAGATTCGGTGCTTTCACCGCCGTGACCAGGGATTGATTAAGGGTTCCTGGCTATGTTTCAAGTTTCACTGGCCCTTTGTATTTATTGCTTACTATACTGTACTATTCAGTAACTACCAGAAGACTATTTTCTCAGTTGAACTATTAAAAAAAAAAAAAAAAACACATTCTGGTTGCCAGATGATGAAAACATTTTCATAATTAGGGAGGACAGAATAGTTGGCTGCATGGTGCTCGACTGGTGAGCACATCCGCCTCACAGTGCAGAGGTGCCTCCGGCCTTCCTGTGTGGAGTTTGCATGGTCTCTGCATTGGTTTTCTATGGGTATTCGATTTCCTCCCACATTCCAAAAACATGCATGGCAAGATAATGGAAAACTCTAAATTGTTTCTAGGTGTGATTGTGAAGGCCAACGGTTGTTCGTCTATGGATGCTCTGCGATTGGCTGACAACCAGGTCAGGGTGTACCTCGCCTACTGCCCAAAGACAGCTGGGATGGGCTCAAGCACACCCGCGGCCCTCGTGAGGGTAAGCGGATTATAAAATGGATAGATGGATGGATGGATCGATGGATGGATGAAAAGCCATGAAAATGCCAATGAAGTGCCTCTTCCGGAACGCTAAGCACTTCATTAACAAACTGACTGCAAATGAGGGAGTCAAGCAATTTGTCCATGGAAATTTTGACAACACTGAATGAGAGCCAAGCCTTCAACGCTGCCACTTTAAAGGCATCCAGCCATTTTCTAGTCACTTGTTGTCTTCATGGTCTGACACAGGTGGAAAGGTGGCATACTGTACAGCCTGGACTAATGTGTAGTGATGTTGAATGGTCAGATATGCGAGACAAGATTCAGGTTACGAACAGGTTACGCCCTTACAATCCCATCCATAATTAACACAACAATATGGAGAACGGTTTTGCTCTTTTTCATATTTTCAACACAATGTTAACTCCAATTGAGAATACTGAGATTGTGTTACTTCTTACAATTGGTGTACGCTGGCAGATATTCGCACAACCGTCTGTCTTTTTCCTGTGTCAGTTGCCTCTGTCAAAGGGGCAATCTTGAAAGTAGGGGTGAGAGGGGGATACTTGAACTTCCTGGCTTCCGAGCTGGTTGCAGAAACATCTTAGTAGCTGAACAACAGCTGTGTGAAAGGGAATATCACAAAGTCAGAACCGATCGTGTTTAACATCAGAGACTCATTTCATTTTATTTCATTCTCCTTGCCTTCATGTAGAAAGCAACTGTAGTTGTTTCCATTGCAATCGACACCATGTCACCACCACACACGTGTTGACGGGAAGCAGTTCACACAGCAAACAAAGCAAAAGTTCTGTGTAAAATGGGATGGGTAAATTAATGCCAACTCACCTATTTGAGTATGTGTCTGATGTGTCCATTTTTCATATTTGTGGGGAAGGGGTTATACTGTACTTAGCAATAGTAATATTTTATCCCCACCCTGATAGATGACTTCAACTGTGAAGTGCTCGGCCGATCCTCCTAGAACAGGGGTGGGCACACCTTTTGGCTTGAGGGCCACATTGACTTTTAAAATTTTACAGATGGGCCGTGTCAACACAAGATACGGAACATGTAAAAAAAACTGCATTTGTTGACAGTCCATATCAAACATTAACAGAACAAAAGCATTAAAGTATTAAGATATTTTTTAAAACAAGAACAGTGTTGTTGATCACCCATTTTAGCCAGTGCATTGCTGCAGATGGGTTGTGATCTGACCAGTAGAAGTAGAGCGATACAGTAAGTAATTTCTCGTAAAGAATCATATTTGTGGTGTCCAATCTTTCCTTATAACAGATATGGGATATAACTAAGGTATATGTCCCGTATGAATGTCCAAGTATGTTAACAACAAATGTGTGACAACACAAGCAAGAAATTGCAACAATATATTGCCCAAAAACTGTTTACAACACAAAAACTGCATCATAAAGTACAGCTATATGAACAAAATATAACAAAAGTAGGACTATTTGCTTAAAAATGAGACTAGTAACAGACCTAGTAGCTTTACTTTCCACTCACTCACTGTCTCTGACTTGACCTCCCCTCGATCACCACCCAAGACAGCGTTGCTCAGCTGATGTCGTGCAACCGACTTTTGAAGTCTGACACGGAACGCTTTGAATTCCTGGATGCTCATAGTTTGCGCCATCGAGCTCGAGCTCTTCTGGTGTTTGTGGAAGGTTTTAAGGACGATAACAGTCAAACTCTTCCAGCAAATGTTCATTTACTCGACTGTCCGTCGAGCCGCAAGCAATTCACTCTGAGCAGGGAAATTGCCAGAACCGCATTGAGCAAAAATCGATTCCTTGCTTTTTAAAGTCTCATAGATTTGAATCTTTCCGACTCCAAGCGTCTGTCTTCTTAATATTTCGTACTTTCTAACCCGCTTTGCTTAGTCGGATGCGTTTCACTTCTCTTCCATGGTCATTACCGTTGCTCTTCGTTTGGATGCCATGATCTACTGGACGAAAATGAAAATGAATGAAATTAAAATTGTTTGCAATTCCTGTAAAACTCACTGCAATAAAGAGTTGAGTGGTACTTGCTTGAGTTTGTGCTACTGTGGGCTTCCGTATGTGTTCCATTGTTTTGAATCAATCGTTAATGTAACAGAGTAGTAGAAAGTTTAATGCATATGTTGTTTTGATTTTTTACCGGGTTCGTGAATTTCCGTTTGACAGAGGTCTGTAAGTGGTAGAGAAGATCTCTCCCCTGACCCCTCCCTCCCTGTGCTCCACAACCTCAAGTCACTGCGCCACCAGGGGTTGAAATACCTGTCATTACAAGTCCAAATGAAATGAATGCAATCATTCACATCGAACCTTAATTGTGTACCAATCTTCGGTGCGTTGGATTAAAAAGGCTAACGGGCCGGATCCGGCCCGTGGGCTGTACTATGCCCATCCCTGTCCTAGAAGGAGTCCTTTTTTGGGCACCGGTGTTATTGACTTGGAGTCTTACCGGGGAAGTAATTAGCAATATAAAGGACAGAAACTCAAGCTCTACGCTTAGGCACAGACAATAAAAGCCAACGTTGGGCAAAAGAGGAAATTTGAGTCTACATTCTGTCTGACTTTTGTGCTGATAAGAGATATGGCTCTGCTGGCACCTCAGCTAGCACAGACTGTAGTAAACACACTGAGAGCAAGGGTAGGACACTGAGTCTACCTCATCCTTGGGCTTAGCATGACACTGAAGCACTTCTACCAGAAGAGAAAGAAAAGGAGAGACTGCACACGAGACAAACTGCCTCTATTCTTTGTTACCGGCTGAAATGTCAGCACCATTCTTTCAGTGCAGAGGGAAGGAGTAGGATGGAGGTGGGCCAGACAAAAGACGAGCGAGTCGATGATTTGTTGCTTTCATCCCACCCACTTTTATTCTGCTGGAGAAGTAATCATGGATCTAAACAGGACTGAAAAGTACATTTTTTTTCTCAAGTGTGAAAGTCAAAAAACTCCTTCTGTGAGCTCCATCTGAAGCAATATTTCACTGCAAGATCATTCCTACTGGGGACAAACCACAAGACAAGATACACAATTTCAATGTCTTGAAAGGAGTCAATCCCACCAATAAAAGAAACATTGACAAGAGAACCTCAACAACAAAACTAATATTCTGAAGAAAAAAATGATAATTGGGAATTGATCAGAATCAAACAACTTCTTTACCAATTTATAGGTAAAGCTATATGACACATTGAGGTTTGTATTCTACATTGAAGATAATTATATTTAAAGAGATTCTGTGAACTGGTGCCATTGCAGAAACATTACAGAATAGTATTTTTGGCAGCTTTTAATTAGTGCATAAAGAGCTAATACATGAGTGACATTAAGATATGTAATTAAAAAATATATATATTGCAGCGCTTGCCAATATAAATTACAAATACACAATATTGATTAATCAGTCACATCAATTGCCAACAAAAGTTTTGCAAGTGTAAAACATTTGCTAATTGTTCCAATTAGAAAACCTGTTTTTAGATAGATTTGTTTTATTGTCATTGCATAAAAACACAATGAAATTGCACATGCCCCCTACACATAAAAACCACAATAACATTCAATCATCAGCAACCACAGAGAATGTAACATAACATTTTAAAATGTATGTTAATGTAATAGAATATAAATAAAACATGTATACTTTGTACTGAAAAACGGAATCCAGGCATGATGTTGGAATTGTCTTGGATTTATTAGAATCTGCTATTTTGTCACACAATGAGAGAGAATAAAAGGAGACAAGGAATGAGATGAAACTGGACCTAGTCAATTTCAGATAATAGGCTAACAATGCCAAGTCGAGAGACATTTTGCCTCTTGAGCCACTTTGGCCGCGCAGACAAAAAGGTGAAACAAATCCTGTGATGGCAACAAAGCTCCATTCCCTCTCAGCCGAGACAGCTTGAACCCCCCCCCCCTCTGCTCTTCGCCTGCAGCCACCACACTTTTGGATTGCTCATGTTGATTATACCTTGAACCATGAGGCACGTCGGCCGTGTGATTAGTCGCCAGCCACCATAACCAACCCATCACTTTACTCATGGGCTGAGTAAAAGCTAGCATATGGCATCTGTTTTAACTCTATCAGTTAATCAATATTCAAGAAGCATGATAGGTAAATATGGGCAATGGCAGTGAAGTGATGCAAAATTATGCTTTGGACAGTACCCACGGATGTTCTCTAATATATGCCCCAAGTCTGGGTAAATAGGTGTGTTTTTGTGGGATGGGGGAACTGAACGTAGCCACTCCGGATGGCCAAGAATCATGACCTGAACAATTATGAAAAGTGAGAAACTTTATATTTCATCACATGAAGCAACACATGAAATAAAAAAGCCACTCTTTTTTGATGCACAAAGTATAAAGTTAAGGTATTATTATGATTGCTCTTTGAACACTGCACCCATGGAAAAAAATACAATACCCGCCGACTCCTGTATTCAGAGTTGTCAGGCACTCTGCTGATTGAGGCTGTGCTTTGTTTAATTAATTTCAGGCTTGATGGAATGACTAGGGCTTATGCCTCTGGAACCAGGCTGTCACATCAGCCCTTTAAGCCTCAAACTCATTGCCATAATGTGCTTGCAGGAAAACCCTACACAGAGAGTCTAAACAGGATGGCCTTCGATCTTATCGTGCCCCCCCCACCACCCCTCCCACCTCCCCCAGATTTAGACCAAGGTAAAAAGACACCATTGTTGTGGAGATAAATCTAGAGGAGTTGTGGATTGTTATTGATTAATATGCAAAGGGTTGAATGAGCGCACAAACATACACACAAAACTGTCTAGCTGCTCCTCACCACTCAAATTCACCTAGGTCGGGGGTCGGCAACACGCGGCTCAGGAGCCGCATGCGGCTCTTTAGTGAGGCCTAGTGTCTCCCTGGAGCTTTTTAAAATGTTTGATAATGGAAATAGATGGGGGAGTGAAAATACATTTTTTGTTTGAATATGGTTTCTGTCGGAGGACAAACATTTTTAAAATTTTCCAATGCTGTAAAAATATGTTGAATAAACATTACATTTCAACATTTCTGTCAATGAAGATTTGCGTCATAGCCTGCGTTTCTATTAGGCAAGTGGCTGTTGTACGAAGTAAAGGCGTTTCATGTCCAATTCACCGAGGGAACTGGCAAAGAATGGCAATCTGAAGGACAGAGAGAAGCATTTTAAAACGGTAGACATCAGCTACGGAAGTTAACACGCTGCAAAAGTGCGTCCCGTGCATCGTTTATCTTAGCCGCCGTTATGGCTGTTGCTTATTATGGCATGCGTGTGTAATTGTGTGCCTATGCGGTCACGGGTCGATCGCGGGAGGCTGGTTGATCGAAAAATAGAGCTTTGGTCAAAAAAGGTTGGGCCACCCTGCTGTCCTGGACGCACTGCAGGGGGGAAAAAATGTTTAATCGGGAAGGCTCATTGTGTATTTGTTAGGGTTAGGGTTAACCTAACCTAACCCTAACCCAACTTAGTCATTTTGATAGTAGGCTAATATAGCTAATACAGATACATACAGCGTGTGTTGCCTTCTTTCTGAGGCTTTTAATTTGTTGCGTCTCCAGACACATTTGTTTTTCCTTTTTTTGGTCCAATATGGCTCTTTCAACATTTTGGGTTGCCGCCCCCTGACCTAGGTAATGCATCCAGAAGAGTTCAATTCCTTTTAATAAACGTTTGACAATATCGAAGCAAAAATGAAGCACTTGCAAATGTTAATGATATGCAGGTGTATTTTATTCTAAATGGTTTATGTTTTTTTTCCCCATCCCATTACGTATTTGAAAGTCCGCTGGCTATACATTTCTGTGGAATATTCTGTGGATTTAGGACCACAGTGAACGTCATCAATTTCTAGGGATAGAAACTGTTTGCCACTGTCAATCCAAATTACTTTTTCAAACCATAGTAAGCAAACAAAATAGCTGAGAAGTCAATGTTTATCGTACCATCCAGAAGTCATGGTTTCATTCGATAAAATGCACACATGACAATTTTGATATGACACATTCATAATACTGGGGCGGCCCGGTAGTCCAGTGGTTAGCACGTCGGCTTCACAGTGCAGAGGTACCAGGTTCGATCCCAGCTCCGGCCTCCCTGTGTGGAGTTTGCATGTTCTCCCCGGGCTTGCGTGGGTTTTCTCCGGGTGCTCCGGTTTCCTCCCACATTCCAAAAACATGCATGGCAGGCTCGTTGGGCACTCTAAATTGTCCCTAGGTGTGAGTGTGGGCGTGGATGGTTGTTTGTCTCTGTGTGCCCTGCGATTGGCTGGCAACCAATTCAGGGTGTCCCCCGCCTACTGCCCGAAGACTGCTGGGATAGGCTCCAGCACCCCCCGCGACCCTAGTGAGGATCAAGCGGTTCGGAAAATGGAAATGGAAATGGACATTCATAATACTAGCAGGAAAAAAACGAAAGTAAAAGAGCAATGTTTAGAATTGTGAATGGTATAAACCGATTTTGCCACTTGCTGTGCACTGAAAATGACATCACAGTAGCTAGGGCTTAGGTAACGACCAATCACGGATCATCTGTTTTCTGAGCTTGGTCATCTAACATTTGCAAGCCGAGCCCTAATTGGTCATTACCTTAACCCTGAGAAACTGTGACGTTATTCTCAGTCGACAAAGTGGCAAAATGGTTGCCCTATTTGAAGTGGAGAAAAACGAGTGGATTTTGCTGCATAATTCATATTTCACAATTGCAATATTAACCATAATGCTGTGTTTAGAGTAATGGGGCCACATAGAACATATTGTCAAGATTTTTTTGCGTTGAGTTCCCCTTTAAGAAATTTTCAATAAATGGGCCATCGATTGCAGTGTGCAAAATGGTTTGTGATTGTCCAGGGAGTTGAGTGGCTAGGAGAGCCAACGCAGAGAGTTTGTGTTCTCTCAGACATGTAGGCTGAGAGTTGCGTGAAATACATAGCCAAATAAAAATAATTTATTATTTTGAAATGAGATAAGTGTCTTGGTAACTCACTACTCATCCTGGTTCTTTTCCCCAAGATAAGACACGCAACAATAGCAACTATGGCTACAGTACAAATGTATTTGAAACCCCTGCTAAGCAGCGGTGAATGAATAGCACACGTCAGTGAGAAATTATGCCTTTTACTATTGTACACAGGTAGCTAAAGCTTTGTTTTATTTGGAGTACGGCAGAGAAAGATTCCAATGCAGAGTATGTGTTGTGTGCAGGGTCGCCATTACCTCCTCATAGGCTCGAGGGCTAATCATCAAATATAGCACTCCCACTCTCCAACCCTTACTGAGTGGCTCAACTCATTTTTTAACATTGACAATCAATTAGCAACTACACATATCAAATTTGCACACAAAGTGCACTTTTACCCCGACAATACTTGCTCAGATCAAATTATTATTTAAAAAGTAATAAAGTACAAAAATGTAAAAAACACGAGCTCTGGATGTCATGCACCCCACAATGCCCATTTTGGCAAGAAAACGTCACTAATTTGAGAAATGACACATTTTGACAATGGTCTAGATTTGTGTTCACCACGGTGCCAGAACATGACAGGACAAGTATTCTACAGGAAACAAAAGTTTACAGTTAAGTTGTAGCACTGGTGTTCAACCGCACGGCTCCTCCCAACTGCTGGTTACTCTCCAGCGCCCGTTCTACAGCGAGACCGAGACACCCCACATCGGCATCCTTTCCTCGCCTACCCGTGGCCTGTGGTGGGCAATCCGGTGAGTGCCGCATTTCTCCAGGCAAGGCTGATGCGCCTTCTGTCAAAGATTAAAGCCATGCAACTCCAACAACATACAGCCCATAACCTAAAGTCTGTAACCATCCAAACCTGTATGATTGTAAGGACTCACCAGTGCAGAAGGCCCAGGTTTGACTGACTCACAGTGACCAATAAGTGTCGATTTACAGGATGATCGAGCAGGTCTCGCAGAACATGTAGCCACCCAATGAGCCTGCAGGCCGCAATAGAAGCGTGAACGCCACTCCCTCTCCTTGGGATGAAATTGCCCACCACCGAGTTGCATAGGTTTCTCGTGTGCGCTCACACAACCATCCGCATTCACATTCACACCTAGGGACAATTTAGAGTGTTCCATTAACCTTCCATGCATGTTTTTGGAATGTGGGTGGAAAACCCACACAGGCCCGGGGAGAACATGCAAACTCCACACAGGGAGGTAGGAGCTGGAATTGAACTCTGCACCTCCGCACTGTGAGGTCAACGCGCTAACCACTGGACTGATTTTGATTTAGAATATAACAATTAAACAGAATCGATCATTTTTACTAATACTTAATACTTTGAGAACCATTGCGCAACATGCAAATGCATGAAAAACACTGTACATATCTGTACAATGAACTTCACATTGTCTAAAGAGTCTACATCCTTTGTCCGACTGTGAGAATTTCATCACTCATATTATATCACTTATGATTGTGTCTCAAAAAATGGTAGTCTTTTAACTCGTTAAATCGGACGTGGGTGGTAGATGGAGAGAAAATGGCGTGAATATGCATTCCATTACATTTGGGAGAATTTAATTCAGTGCAAATAATGCTAAAATGATGGTCTATGTGGACCGGTGACCATTTAAAATCTCAGGCAAAGCTAAGACTAATGGATTGCTTTATATGCTGCACATTCGGAGAATGGAAAAGGGATTGGGAGAGCTTAAGCGCCTGAAGCACCCAGCATGTAGATTCCAGAATAAATAAATCATTAAAATTTCAAAATCACGGTATACCGCATGTGTCGGACACTTACTTCTTTATGTAGACAGAAAGCTTAGCAAGTGAAACAGTACGTGGATACTGTGTCGATAAAAGTGAACATTATTCCAACTACAGTTTGTCATTGTGGTGTTGTGTACATGAAATTGTAATGCACTTGCCGTAGTACTACATGTTGCTTCTTATCACCATTCTGAACAGGCAAAACTGATATGGATATACATTTGAATAAAAGCCCATTTTACTTTACATGTGAAGTTTGTCATGATCTTAGGTTATTTATTTATTTATTTATTGTTGTTAACACTGAAGCATAATTTTCTGTTTTTGTCTATGGGTTTTGAAGTGGTCAGCCTTCTTTGTCTACTCAGCAATATCTTTGTATCCACCAGGCCTAGTCAGCCTTACTCCATGTCACCCAGTGAGCTTTCTCAAGCCACTCGTGCCTTGTCACGGTGCTCCTCATCTCTAAATTCTCTGTGTACTTAGTACCTGGGTTCTTTTATACTCTTTCATTAATAGTCGTGTGTTCTGCGTAGTGAGCCTGTCACCATTCTTTATCCATCCATCCATCCATCCATCCATCAGATTCCCCTGAACCTCTGCCTCTCCTTGCCTTTGGCTGCTTCCCTGCACTTGGGTACACTGCCATGTGTTTGCAGACCACACCCTTTTATGACAAGGATAGAGCCGATAGTAGTTATGCAAAGTAATGCTTTTTTGTTTTTTTTAATGATATGAAGTTTCACCCCCAAGGGGAAATTATATTTTACACTGCTGTCAATGTATGTACCGGTACACTAAAAGAACAAGGTCACACATGAGCAAAGCAAGGGAGACATGTCAGAGTAATGGAGTGTACTTGTAGCTGTGCTCTCGAGGTGAGTTTAACCCCCATGCAGTAATAATCCCAAAATTGGACATTTCGGACATTTCGGACACTTTGGACGATTTTGGACTGTTGGACAAATGGACACCACAGAAAAAACAGCGAAAAATAACTCCACGAAGCTGAAATTTTGCATAGGATGTATATCTATGTCTTGGCCAATTCCCACTGAACATTTTGAGGGGTTGAAAGTGAAAAAAGATGTTGCACATTGGAAGAGGGACATTTTTGGGACGTAATACCTTTCATGCAGCCGCTTAAAAATACTGCATGAGGGTTAAATTGTATATCTATGGGTGTCATCCATGGTTGTGTGTCTATTTGTGTCCTGCGGTCGGTCCAGGCTAAATCCCGTCACTTGCCTGAAGTCAGCCGGGATAAGAAATTCAGCATACACGCAAGGTGGTGGCAAACTGTGTGGTTATAAACGCCATTAAAGATGGGTGGATGGATACTCAGAATTACCTTGTAAACATGTTGTTTGACATGACTTCAGCCATGGACGGTTGAGTAAGCTCTGATGGTAGCTGTGAAAGACTAAGAGCACAATACATTTTCTTCATACAGCGACTAAAAAGAAGTGTGTGGCATGTACAAACATTAATAACTGCTCACTCAATATCAATACAATGGAACTGGCAGGGCAGCTTTATTTTCTTGACTACAAAGACATAACTGTAAATGCCCGCCCGCAGTTGACAAGGATAATGTTATCGTATGTGAATCAATATTGCAGTGTGGTTCAGCAGCAAGAGAGAAGCACAAGAAAGCATTATCATAGGGAAAGCCCCTGGACAAATCTGATTAGCAGCCATTTGGACGGGTTGTTCCCAGAAGGACCTGCTGTCACACTGACCGTGCTTAACCCTTTGACTTTTTGGGTTCAAGTCCAATTAACCTTCAGGATGAAGCAAGAGTGTCACCAGCAGTGCAGTCAATAGAAGCCCAATAGTAATCATTTCATTTTCTGGTTCATTAAACACATACAAGCCCCACCTTACTTATCTCAATCCAAAACAGCAATTTGTCATTGTAGACACCCAGGACAACAATGCAACCAGGGAGGGCCTGTTGCAGAGTCCCATCTGTGCTGTAGTTACTCATCTGGCATCAATTTCTCACTCACAAGAAGTTAGGCTGTATTGGTCTGTCTTAAACAAACCTCTAAATGCTCTTGTCTCTCCACTGTTCTGATAATTTGATTTGTGCGGATCAATACTGAATGAACAACATGTCCGATACTAGAGCTTAATGCTCTGAATTCAATTTTCAAATCAAAATATAATTTTTTTTCATACATCGGGCACTTAAGGTAATACATATAATTAATTAAGTCTCAATGGAATCTGTACCAATATGGTACCACATTGTCCACTCATGAATAATGGAAAACATTTATCTCATAAAGCACACAAATAGCCATCTGACCTCTGAAATGCACCAAAGGGGTTCCTAAACTATGCCCATGTTTGGACTTCCTGATTCATATGGTAGGCTTTGGACACCACGACCAAAACAGCCCATCCCTCCTCTCAAAGGGTGGACGACATTCTTAAAGAAACCAAGGTCTGAACAGCCACACTTTTGCTGCTGCTGCCTTATAGTTTTCGTCTATTTTTTTATGGACATATCAATTTGTTTTGGGCAAACGTATAATCACGCACTCACCTACAGATGATATCTAAATATTGACATCAGGTATGAAAAAAAAAAAAGCACCTCACAATGCATTGCGCCATGTGTAAACATCACATTGCTCTTTAACACCGTAGTGGGCAAAAAGAAACCAAGGTGCAAGGTTTGTTGTATGTTAAGTAAATTCAAACAGATGGCCACATTTTGCTTGAGAGAGAGAGAGAAAGAGAGAGAGCGAGAGAGAGGGAGCGCACTTGCAATGCACCAGGGCACGAAAAGTCACAATGAGTGCCGGGTGAGGAGGCAAAAGAAGGTGTGAGCATCAGCCGTCATTCTTATAGCTCAACAAAACACCTTTATTCGAACAATTGCCTGATTAGCATTCAATAGCAAAAGCCAGCACTTCGAAGGGGAGTTTCTTAAAGGTGAGTTAGAGACAGCAAGTATTTTATGTCCTGAGAGCAAGAACAATTACTGAATCAGTCATTATATATGGTAAAGGACACCGCCCAGATCTTAATTTTTATCAGAGGGATTAATGAGAATCAATTTGGAATCCCTGAAAGGACAAACACGAGGAGAGGATTTATTTACACTCATATGGAGTGTACAAATTGCTGAAGAGAATTCAGGACAGGGTGAAAGAGGACAACTGAGCAGGAGGTAATTTTCCTTCTAAGACGTTGTATAATCACAAGCACTCACTTGAAGAAGCAGTGTAGACTTATTGTACCATTCTAAGAGGGAAATTCGACCAGATTTTTAGAGCAATTGACAAGTTGCTATCTAAATTGGCTCTGTATTGCAGATCATATGAACAGGATATTCTCCCTAACTGCTGCAATCGTTGAAAAAAAAAAAAAAAGCATTCTGCCGTCGCTTTTGTGATTTTGGAAAAATGACAGGGCACTGCGGCTCACAAGACCCGGAAACAGTGCCACAGGACGGTAATATCCAAGCTGGATGAGTTTTATGTCATTAAATGCAGCTCCAAACATCCAGAAGTGCGGAGAATGTATCTCATGAAGTCTTTTTGAAGACTAACAAGCACCCCACAGATCAAAGTGAACACCTCAGATCTGTTTGAATTGCGACAACACTTACAACCAGACTTTGATCGGCTAAAATGGGTCGGCAACACTGCTCCCATTAAAAAGTATGTTAATACTTTAAGCTTTTGTTCTGTTTATGTTTAATAGTTCTGAGTTAATAAATCCGCATGCGGCTCTTTAACACCGCCTAGATCTGCCTGGAGCTTTTTAAAATGTTTGAAAATGGAAAAAGATGGGGGAGTGAAAATACATTTTTTGTTTGAATATGGTTTCTGTAGTAGGACAAACGTTATTAACATTTTTCAATGCTGTAAAAATATGTCAAATAAATATTACATTTCAACATTTCTGTCAACGAAGATTTATGTCATAGCTTTCTATTAGGCAGGTGGCTGTTGTAAGAAGAAACGGTGTTTCATGTCCAATTCAATCGCAATCTAAAGGACCGAGAGAAACATTTTAAAATGTTACACGTCAGCTACGAAAGTTAACACGCTGCAAAAGTGCGTCCCGTGCCTTGTTCATCTTAGCCACCGTTATGGTTGTTGCTCATTATGGCATGCATGTGTAAGTGCGTGCGTGTGCGGTCACGGGTCGATCGCGGGAGGCTGGTTGATCGAAGAATAGAGCTTTAGACAAAAAAGGTTGGGCCTGTAGAGCAGGGGGGGCTGTACAGGATGCACTGTGTATTCATTGTGTATTTGTAGCCAACTTAGTCATTTTGATAGTAGGCTAATATAGCGAATATAGATACATACAGGGTGTGTTGACTTCTTTCTGAGGCTTTTGATTTGTTGCGGCTCCAGACAGATTTGTTTGTCGTTTTTTTTGGTCCAATATGGCTCTTTCAACATGTGTCCGTCCCACATTCAGCTCGGGTCCTCTACCAGAGGCCAGGAAGCTTGAGGGTTCTGCGCAGTATCCTTGCTGTTCCCAGCACTGCGTTTTTCTGGACTGAGATGTCCAATATTGTTCCCGGGATCTGTTGCAACCACTCATCTAGTTTGGGGGTCACTGCCCCGAGTGCTCCGACCACCACAGGCACGACTGTCACCTTTACCTTCCAGGCTCTCTCCAGTTCCTCTCTGAGCCCTTGGTATTTCTCGAGTTTCTCGTGTTCTTTCTGATGTTTCTATCACTTGGGACCGCGACATCCACTACAACGGCTTTCCTCTGCCCTTTATCTATGATCACGATATGTGGTTGGTTCGCCATTATCATCTTGTCAGTCTGGATTTGGAAGTCCCACAGGATCTTCGCTCGGTCATTCTCCACACCTTCAGAGGTGTATCCCATTTTGACCTTGGGGTTTACAGTCCATACTCCGCACAGGACTTCTTGAGATCAGCCACTTCAGTTATGGTCCAGTGGTACATCCCGTGTAGGGGCTTGTCCTCCCATGGTGGTCCCTCTTCCAGCACCTCATCCTCTGTTCCCCATTGTCTGAGACATCCTCTCAGTACGTCATCCGTTGGAGCCTTCTCCTTGATGTATTCATGGAGCTTGGATGTTTCATCCTGGACAGTGGCTCTCACACTCACCAGTCCCTGGCCTCCTTCCTTTCGGCTTGCGTACAGTCTCAGGGTGCTGGATTTGGGATGGAACCCTCCATGCACGGTTAGGAGCTTTCGGGTCTTAACGTCCGTGGTCTGAATCTCTTCCTTTGGCCACCTTATTATTCCTGCAGGGTATCTGATCACTGGCAGGGCATAGCTGTTTATTGCCCGGGTCTTATTCTTGCCATCGAGCTGGCTTCTTAGGACTTGCCTCACCCACTGGAGGTATTTGGCTGTAGCCGCTTTCCTTGTTGCCAGTTCGAGGTTGCCATTTGCTTGTGGTATACCGAGGTACTTGTAGCTGTCCTCAATGTCTGCTATTGTTCCTTCAGGGAGTGAGACCCCTTCAGTGCGGACTACCTTGCCTCTCTTAGTCACCATCCGACTACATTTCTCAAGCTCGAATGACATCCCGATGTCACTGCTGTAGATCCTGGTTATGTGGATCAGGGAGTCTATGTCCCTTTCGCTCTTAGCATACAGCGGTGACTGATCGTAGCTCCATTTCTGAGGCGGTATCCATAGCCTGTCTTGGCGATTACTTGACTTCATAGGGGGTTCAGTCCTATGCAGAACAGCAGTGGGGAGAGTGCATCACCTTGGTATATGCCACATTTGATGGACACTTGGGTTAGTGGCTTGCCATTGGCTTCAAGCGTGGTTTTCCACATCCTCATCGAGTTCGCAACGAAGGCTCCTAGGGTCCTGTTCACCAAGCATTCTGTGATCCATGTATGTGGCATCGAGTCGTAGGCTTTCTTGTAATCAATCCAGGCTGTCCACAGGTTGGTATGTCGGGACCTGCAGTCTTGTGCGACTGTTCTGTCAACCAGGAGCTGATGTTTGGTTCCTCTGGTATCCCTACCAATACCCTTCTGTGCTTTGCTCATGTATTGATACATGTGTCCACTTATCTTAGCCGCAATGATGCCTGGATCGTTCGCCCTTCGGTTAGCCATCCTGGGTGAGTCCCAACCCTCAGCAACTGGTTCATTTGTGCTGCTAGGCGCTCATGGAGTGCATGGAGGTATTCATGACCGCCTTGGAAAAACGTAAATTAACTATTCCTTCAATAAAACTACGAAAATTTAAAATAATGCATCAAAACAGAAAATCAAGCGAGGAAATCACAAAATAAATTCTACTGCCCCACTACAGAATTTATTTTGTGATTTCCTCGTTTGTGAATACAGTACACAACAAAGGAATAAATAAACACTTTTGATACAGTCCAGTCTCCTCCAATTTAACTCAACTCAACTGTATTTTTAGAGCACCTTCAAACAGCCATTGCTGCATACAAAGTGCTGTACATGGAGCAACTAACATATATACAACAATAAAGCAATAATCAGTAACAAAGATGGTAGTAGGCACCAAACAGTAAAACTAAGACATTTACTGACATCTGATCGTTCTGTTGCAGCTATGGGGCTATAGAATTTATTTTGTGATTTTCTGTTTTGATGCATTACTGTATTTTCAATGTTTGTAGTTTCATTGAAGTAATCGTTAATTTACGTTTTTGGAGGCGGTCATGAACGCCTATCGAGTCAAACGGGAGAAGGCACGGAGACGGACAGACGTACCTGTAGCTTCATCTAGTGGATGCATTGTAGATTGCGCCTTATAGTTCAGTGCATGCAATATATGAAAAAAAATAAAATATAGGCCATTAATTGAAGGTGCGCCTCATAATCCAGTGCGCCTTTTAGTGCGGAAAATATGGTACTTTAATTTGAACATGCATACCAAGCTGCAACATTTTAAAGAAATATAAAATGTAGTGGGTGTGCCGTTTTCCTTGTTTGCTTTATTTGGA
This sequence comes from Hippocampus abdominalis, assembly GCA_018466805.1. Taxonomy (NCBI): domain Eukaryota; kingdom Metazoa; phylum Chordata; class Actinopteri; order Syngnathiformes; family Syngnathidae; genus Hippocampus; species Hippocampus abdominalis. The sequence continues at coordinate 22,439,707 of CM031698.1, read as the reverse complement.
ACCATTTTGACAGAAAAAATTAATATAACAATAGCAATGATGCTGTGGTTCAACCAAATGGTCAGTAGTCTTCTCTACTTCTGGTACCTACAACCCTCTTTGTAGAGTAACAAATCCCAGAAAATAAATACACATAAAAAAACAACTACTAAACTTTCTACCGCGTACTGACCAAAACTGCGTTACCACAAATATGAATATAGATTTTGCTGGTCTTTCATGACTCCATTCTGCTCTACTTGTGCTATTACCAGTATAATGGACTGGATCAGCACAGTCTCACAAAGTACTAGAGATGCTCATCGTGTGGCTTGACCACCATCAGACAGGGAGGTCACAAAGTCAATATAGGGGCTCGCTGGGTGTTCACAATGTTCTGTGGAGAAAGTGAAAGGAAAATGAACAGGCTTTGTGGTGCCACATGGCTTCCAGGCTGAATATGGGCCAAGAGAGAGTTGTTCACCCAGTTATCCCAAAGACATACACCCACCTCCATTTGTGTTTAAATAGCAGCAACCACCCCCACCCCCAAACCACCCACCCACTTGCCAGTGACAGATGTATCTTCATGCAAGGATTTGTTCTACTTTTTCTGTTTGAACAGGATTAGGATGTTTTAGACAGGATTAATGTTATTTTTATGGATAATGTTAACTGCGATATTCTACGTTGACTGCCTGTCTGAAATTTTCCATCAGATGTTTGTTGACATTTTGTCAATCTGCAGTAAAGAGATCTCTTTTTTGTTTCCTACTGTGAGAAGGAAACATTCACATATTGGTTGCTCATGTGGATGATGAGTTAGGGCACCTGCCATAAACCTGTTTCATATGGGAAGTACTCAGAAATAAATTGTGATATATGAAATCAGGCGCATGCAGGGGGGTGGGGGGCTAGGCTTTTTGGTGCCCTAGCACTGACCCTTTTGGCACTAATGACCAAAGTAGTCCCCTTTATCACTTTTTTTTCCCTTTTTGTGGCTGTGAAAGGAATGTTTGCCTTTCAACAAATCAACAACATAATTCAAACAAATGAAATTAAATCGTTATTATGCCACACTTGGTCACAATATCGTCGCAGATGACATATGACATATACTACTCAATGCACCACTCTTTCCAAGCTACTGCACCTGCTGTCAGTAAATCGGTCGCTGCTTGTGTAGCCACCCTAGGTGCAGCACAGTCTAAACAAGTCTGGGTTACACTTGCTCCATTTTTAATTGTTTGATTAACTCATTCACTGCCAGCCATTTTCTGAGCATCCACTTGTGGAGGATGTTCACTGGCCTTTCAAGGTGCACAGAATATTGCGTTCTACAGCAATATGAACACTTTCTTTTGAACTTTCGAACATTTTATAGAATCAGCAGTAGAACATAGCCAAGTTTCATCAGTGTTTTCTTTTGTGACTAGAAAACAGAGAACATTAGGTTTTTGTAAAAAGATTCATTTAAAGCTGAACTTTGATGGTAATATTTGTTGCGTTTGTGACATCGAAAACAAATTAAAGCAGGATTTGAGTCGGGCTTCCAGGGTGAGAGGACGCAGGCGTGTATGTCGCCACTTCTCAATCCGAGATCTATTAAATTCAGATCTTGTTTCAGATTTTTCTTTAGCCCTTCTGCTTGGACTGTGGGTACTGTGATTGATACAACTTGAATCATCACTTAATCTGATCAATCCAACCCCATCGTAATTGAGTCCACGGGCTACCGGCGGTAGTTTATGCTATCTTATGCTAACCAGCTGTCACCACACCGGCTTTCCTCCCTCGACATGGGGCGCAAAAACCTCCTCGCCGCACCTGCTCTTATGTCCATACTCCCGACGTTCTGCCATCATCCAGTGGCAGGACTGCTCCAATAGTCTGTCGCGGATCTTCTCCTGATCCGGTGCATTGCACCGGAGCCTCCCCCATTGTAGCTGCACCATCATCCGGACATCGCTCATCGCCGCTACATCCACTGCGGGTCGCGCAGACGTGTCGAGCACAAAATCTCCGGCTCAATCAACTCGACCTGGTCCACTTCTCGACGCCCTCCCAGAAACTCCGGCCGCAATATCAACTACCATGCATTAGCCCGCCTGGCTAGGTGGGCTAGCCGCACTGCTGCCGTCAAACATGACACCTCCGCCGTCAACTTTGGTCTGCTGAACATCCGCTCACTCACGAGCAAAGACCACCTCATCCAAGATGTCCTCGCCGACCACCAACTCGACTTTCTCGTTTTAACAGAAACCTGGCAACAGACGAACAACTTCTCTGCTTTGAATGAATCAACTCCTCCCGGCTTTGTTTACATTTGCCGTCCCCGTGGCAATGGCCGTGGAGGAGGTCTCGCGGTTATCCACCGCGAGAAGTGGAAAGTCCTGCCCGTCTCCGTTCCTGCATCAAGCTTTTTTGAATGCCTGGTTTTTAAGCTCCCTGGACCCTCGCCTACCATCATCGCTACAGTTGATCACCCCGCCAAACCACATAGTGATTTTATCAGTGAATTTTCCAGCCTAATCACACTTCTATCCACTCTCTCGGAAATTTAATTTTGCTGGGAGATTTCAATATTCACATGGACAACCTCAACCTGCCACTCACCAGATACTTCGCATCTTGTCTGGAGAGCCTTGGGATACATTGTCTCATCGACTTCCCCACCCACATCAAAGGCCACACTTTGGACTTGGTTTGCTGCTCTGGTCTCTCCCCCTCCAACCCCACTGCTGATGCTCTTCCTGTAACTGACCATTTCCTCCTTATTTTTAACACCATACTCCGCCTTCCTACAATCAAAACCCCCCGCCTCATTTCTTTTTGTAACATCAAAAATATCAACATTGACACCTTCTGCTCCATTATCGACCGTTCCCTGCCCCCAGACACTGTTTTAAACCCGGACGACCTCATCACCCACTACAACACCTGCCTCTCAAATATTCTTAATTCTCTTGCCCCCCTAAAAACCAGGACTGCTTCATTCTCCACATCTGCCCCCTGGTTTACACCTGCTCTTAGGTCCATGAAATCAAAAAAACGCCAACTTGAGCGTCTCTACAAGAAAACTGGTCTCACCATCCATAAGGACATGTACACCACCCATACCACTCAATATAAGGACCTAATTGCAAAAAACAAATCCAGCTACTACTGCGGTCTCATCCTCTCCAATGAAAGAAACTCAAGAACTCTTCTCTGTCATGAACAAAATCCTCCAGCCACCTAATTCTCTCCCCCTCCACCTGTACTCCACAGCAACCTGCAACTCCATAATGGAGTACTTCAATGACAAAATCCTCAAGATTCACCATCACCTCCATTAAAACCTGCCAGCTCCCCCCCCCCCCCACCTGAACCGCCTTCTCCTTGTCATCCCTTTTCCAGTTTTGTTGCACCTATGACTGCTGAAATATCCAACCTCATTCACAAATCCATGCCCACCACATGCCAGCTTGATCCCCTCCCTTCATGCCTCATTCAAATCCTGCCTCCCTTCCCTGCTTCCCCTTATATCTGCCTTATCCCACCTCACTTTCTTCTGGAATTGTCCCATCACTTTTCAAAACCACTGCTGTTACCCCCATACTAAAAAAACACGGTTCAGACCCCAATAACTTCGATAACCTCTGCCCCATCTCCAACCTTCCATTTATCTCTAAAATCCTTGAAAAAACTGTTGCTGCTCAACTCCACTCCCACCTATCCCTCCACTCCCGCTATGAACCTTTTCAATCTGGTTTCCGCCCCCGCCACAGCACAGAGACCGCCCTAATCCGAATTGTAAACGATCTCCTCATAGCAGCTGATTCTGGTTTAGTGTCCATTCTGATCCTCTTAGACCTGAGTGCCGCCTTTGACACCATCTCTCACCCTATCCTCCTCAATAGACTCCCCTCCATTGGTCTCTCCCACACTCCCCTCAGTTGGTTCCACTCCTACCTCACCGGCCGCACTCAGTTTGTCCAGCTTAAATCCTTCACTTCGAAGCCCTCCCTAGTCACCACAGGTGTACCCCATGGATCTGTCCTAGGGCCCCTTCTCTTCATCAGCTACCTCCTGCCTCTTGATCATATCCTCCACAAATTCAATATCCACTTTCACTGCTTTGCTGATGACACCCAGCTCTACCTTTCCTGCAAACCAAACTCCATACTCCCACACCCCTCCCTCCCCTCTTGCCTATCCGAACTCAAAACATAGTTCACGACAAACTTTCTTAAATTAAATTCTAATAAAACTGAAATCCTCCTTCTTGGCACCAAATCCACTTTATATAAAGTAAACGGCTTCTCCCTAAACATCGACAGTTCCTCAGTGCCCCCTTCCCCTCAGGTTAAGAGTCTGGGTGTCATTCTTGATAGCATGCTCACCTTCCAGTCCCATATCAACACCATCACCCGCACTGCTTATTTCCACCTCTGCAATATTAACAGACTTCGCCCTTCCCTCACCCCCCGCACCACTGCTATTCTTGTCCACAGTCTTGTCCCGTTTAGACTACTGCAACGCTCTCCTCTTCGGCCTACCACAAAAGTCTCTCCATAAAATCCAGCTGGTTCAAAACGCCTCTGCTCGCATCATTACAAAAACACCCTCCCAGCAGCACACCACCCCCGTCCTTCAACAGCTCCACTGGCTCCCTGTGCAATACCGCATCAACTACAAACTGCTCCTATATACATATATGGCCATCCACAACCTGGCCCCTCCCTACCTGTCCGACCTTCTAAAGGTGTATACCCCCACTCGCTCCCTCAGATCCTCGTCCTCCCTCCTCCTATCATTGCCCCCTGCCTGCCTCAGCACTATGGTAGCCAGAGCCTTCAGTCGTGCTGCTCCAAAGCTCTGGAACAATCTACCTCCGGACCTCCAAAACTGTACACCTCTCTCCACTTTCAAGTCCCGTCTAAAAACACACTTGTTCTGGAATGCCTACAATACATAATTCTTCCATTTCCTCTGTTTTGTGATTTTATGTCCTGTTTTTATACAATATTTCTCTTATTTATTTTTACATTGTATTTTCTTTTAAATAAAATGTATTATTATTATGATTATTATTACATCTCAAAAATCCAAACATTGCTTTCTTTCTTTACAGCAACATAATCAACACTGAAAAAATGGTTCTTATTAGGGGTGGGTATGAATTCAGATTTCCATTAATTCAATTGGATTCGCAAGGGCTCACTTTGATTCCTTTCGTCTCAACATGCATGCGTGTGTGTGTGTGCGCACACATGCATGCGTGTGCGTGTGTGTGTGTGTGTGTGTGTGTGTGTATGTGTCCCATTTTGAACGTTCTGCAACTACCCGGGTAGTTTTTTGTATTACCTGTGTCAATAACAATAAATAAATAAATATATAAGTTTGACATCCTCAGGGCAGATGCCATGGCTGGCCAGACCACAGTCCTCTCCACTGTCTAATCCAAAGTAAAAAATACATAATCACTATCACTATTATGTTCAACATATACAGTAACCTCCAATCAAATGTCTTCTATTACAGTGAAACTCCTCGAGAACGAAACTTACATGGGCGAAAATACCCCCTTGTGTGAAAAAAATCTTCATGCTTTAACACCATTCCCACTCTCCTGCCCCCAATAGAACAAAATGTAACATGATTTCGTTGTAGAGGAGTTTCACTGTACTCCAAGTATTTCTTAAAGTATCTATCATGTTCAGTATAACAATCACAGGCAATACAATATATATTGGGGACGGCATGGCTCAGTGGTAGAGTGGTTGTCTCCCAACCCAGAGGTTGGGGGTCCATTCCCTGGCCTTTGTGACCTTGTCAAAACTTCCCTTAGCAAGTTACTGAACCCCCAGTTGATCCTGATGCTGCATAATCAGTAGGCAACCGAGGAACCACATTGAAGCTCTTTTGAGTACTAAAGGTAGAAAAGCGCTTTTTACTGTGAGTGACAGCCCATTTACCATAAATCAAAGTGATCACTGCGATCACTGTGCTGTTTGGTGACATCGACTGTATCTCATTTTACATGGCATGGAGAATGTGAAGGAGAGACTTGTCTCAGGAGATTATGAATACAAATTATAGACAAACATGTTAAAGGCAATGCTATATCCAAGCAGTTTGACATTCCTCTGACTACAGTTTCATATATTCATTCATTCATTCTCTTCCACTTATGTTAGGTCGGGTCACGGAGGCAGCAGCTGAAGCAGGTAAGCCCAGACTTCCCTCTCCCAAGTCACATTGCCCAGCTCCTCCTGGGAATCCTGAGGCGTTCCCAAAACATTGTCTCTCCATTCTGTCATGAGTTGTCTTCGGGGCTTCCTCTCAGTGGTACATTCCCAGTACACACCACCAGGGAGGCCTCCAGGTGACATCCTGACAAGATGTCCAAGCCACCTCATCTGGCTCCTTTAAATGGGGAGAAGCAGGTGCTAGACTTCAAGAAGCTTGGACATCCTCCTGGATGACAGACCCTCCTCTCCAGCACTCCTGAATAGACCTTACCAGAGAGGCTGAGGAGTGTGATCTCCCGAGAGTCAGAGCATGCCCAGTGGTCTCCCTTCTTAAAAAGGGGAACCACCATCCCACTCTGGTAATCCAGAAGCACTGTACATGATGTCCATGCGAGATTGCAGAGGCGTGTCGACCAGAACACCCCTACAACATCCAGAGCACAACCCAGAGGCTTTTCTACTCAGGAGTTTTTTTTAACCACTTCGGTGACCCCAACCACAGAAATAAGAAAACCCGCTTCAGAGACCTGCTTCCTCATGGGATGGCATGTCGGTGTAATTGAGGAGGTCTTAGAAGTATTCTCTCCACTGATTCACAACCTCACATGTTGAGGTAAGTAGCACCCTATCCCCACGACTGAATATACAAGGTTGACAGTGCACTACTTCCCCTTGTAACTGCCACCAGTATTACTTTTGATTAGTTGCCACAAAAACTCAAATTTTGTCTTGAATTTGTTGCCATGAAAACTAAGAGCTGTCATATTTGTTTGAGTTTTTTATTTCATGAATGTGTATTTGTTTCTATAAAAACCTTGATTGCAGGCCAGAGAGACGAAAACATATTTTGTGGTGGCCTTTAACTTCAATTTATCTACTACAGTGTATCAAAGCTTTTTTTTTTTGGTGTCAAACAGATTATTGTATATATTGATTGTTAAGACTTGGAATACAACCACAAAGTCGATGATCAGACTATGGCTAAGGGTGTCTTTGTGTTAAGTACACATATGGACACCCTTATTTTTAAAGATGGTGTTCGTTATGGACAATACTTGACGAGCACAATGTCAAGTAACAGAACACAGCTTGGGTTATGATCAAGAGGGCCATTCCTCCTAATAATGCCCCTTTTTTGAAAATAGGATGACACAACAGCAACTTGCACTTACTTTGCAGTTGTTCCCACAGACGGGAAGAGACCCAGTATCTTGGAGCACACATTGAAGGATCTGACCTTCCACCGGAAGTGAGTGATGAGGACTAGAAATTCCTTCTGCACTAGTCCCAAAAATTGTCCACCAGCTCTCCTCTCCATCCTTGATATCGCCCATAACCACAAAGAATCTGATACCCTCCTGCAGGGGGTATGATCCAGAGTTCTGTTTTAAGTCATAGGTGTAAAAAAAAAAGCCATAAAAGCAAACAAGTCCCTTGTTTTGCTCCAGTATGACTGACCACATAATCTGACAGGGTGCTTCCCAAGAGGAAAAACTGGGAATATCTGAGTATTATTGAGTAAGTATTGAGTTATATTGGCTCCCATCAAAAGCATCTTACCGCTTAACAAAAAAGGGTGGCTAGAAAAGGCACTTGAGAAATCAAAGAACATGACACTGGAGATCAGGTGAAATCAGCTGTCCTCGGCGTCATGTAGTTCACAGCCATAATACCGGGTACATCCAGCTGTCTTGTTTTCCCATGTATTAGTTTCTCTTTATCATAAGGGGTTTTGTCCATGGGCTCACCACCGATGGGATGGGTTAAAGGGTTCGGTTGTAATATGAGCTGGGCGGCACCTTGGCACTCCAATCCTTGGCTACGATGCTAGCTCTAGGGATGTGAGCCCGAGCTGGTGTGCAAAGCAGAGAAGTTCCGACTGGATATAGATTTGCCTCCTCACACAGCCTGGGCTCTGTTCTCTTGAGAGGGGTTGAACCCCCTTCCACTCTGGAGTTGCCCACGGTGAGACGCGTAGAGCAGGTGTGGGCATACTTATTACCCCCCGACTCAGTGCTTGTACTTTGGGGTTAACACCGGTGGATGGGGAGACTTCAATGCTCACATGGGCAATGACAGTGAGACCTGGAAGGGAGTGATAGGGAGGAACGGCCCCCCTGAATCAGAACTTGAGTGGTGTTTTGTTATTGGACTTCTGTGCTCGTCACAGATTGTCCATATTGAACACCATGTTCAAACGTTCGGGTGCCCATATGTGGACTTGGCACCAGGAAACCCTTGGCTTCAGTTTGATGATTGACTTTGTGGTCGTATCAGTGGATATGCGGCCGCATGTTTTGGACACTGAAGAGAGGGGCGGAGCTGTCAACTTATCACCACCTGGTGGCGAGTTAGCTCAGATGGTGAGGAAGATGCCGGTCTGACCTGGCAGACCCAAAGGTATTGTGAGGGCTTGTTGGGAGCGTCTGCCATCAAGCTGAGGGACTCCAGAGGCAGCTGATGGGTATCGACTGGCTAAGCAGAAAGCAGCTTCAGCGGTCGCAGAGGCACAAGTTTGGGCATGGGAAGAGTTTGGCGAGGCCATGGAAGCCGACTTCCGGACAGCTTTGAGGAAATTTTGGTCCACCATCCGATGTTTCAGTAGGGGGAAGCAGCATACAGTGGGGATGTGGCGCTGCTGACCTCCACTCGGGACGTTGTGAGTGAGTGGGCAGAATACTTCAAATACCTTCTCAACTCCACCAACACGCCTTCCTTAGAGGAAGTAGAATCTGAGGATTCTGAGGTGGGCTCTTTTATCTCTTGGGTTGAAGTCACCGACGTGGTTAAAAAGCTCCTCGGTTGCAAAGCCCCAGGTGTGGATGAGATCTGCCCATAGTGTTTCAAGGCTCTGGATATTGTGGGGCTGTCCTTGTTGGCATGCCTCTGCAACATCGCGCGGCCATTGAGAGAATGCCTCTGGATTGGTAGATCGGAGGGTGTGTCCCAAAGACAGAGGGCTCATACTCCTCAACCTTCCTGGTAAGGTCTATTCAGGGGTGCTGGAGAGGATGGTTCGTCGGGAAGTTGATCCTCAGCTTTAGGAGGAGCAGTGTGGTTTTTGTCCTGTCTGTGGAACAGTGGAATAGCTGTACACCCTGAGCAGGGTCCTCAAGGGGACAGTGAAACTCCTCTAGAACGAAACTTACATGGGCAACACCCCCCCCCCCTAATATGAAAAAATCTTCATGCATTAACACCATTCCCATTCTCCTGCCCCCCATGCCAAAGAAAAGCCACCGGGTCCAGGAAGTATTTGTTATTGTTAGATTCAGATGCAGCAAGAACGTTGCATTACTAAAATGGCTACAAAACTGACATTTGGATGTCAAGCAGCTAAGACGAGAAGCGCTCTGACGCTGGAAGTGATCAAATTAAAGACGGAGGAAGAAAAATAAAATACATTTATTCAAGAAATTGATGTATGTGAAAGTGAATGCTGATCGTACATTTCTCAATTTGTTTCCCTTTTCTTCTTTCTACACTGACTATATGAAGTGTCAAATAAGTGTGTGCTCATACTTATGCACTATTGGAATAAAAATAAAGAGTACACATGCAGTACGTTTGTGTGTGCGTGTACACATACGTTTGTGTGTGTGTGTTTACATCTGAGATCAAATTTGCTACAGTGAAAACCCCCCTGTTGTGAAAAATTTCTTGCTGCAAACATGATTTCGTTGTTGAGGAGTTTCACTGTACAAGGGAGCTCACCCAACCAGTCTACAAGTGCTTTGTGAACTTGGAGAAGGAGTTTGACCATGTCCCTCTGGGGGTGCTTCGGGAGTACCGAAACCCCTGATGTGGGCTGTTCGGTCCCTATACCACCAATGTCAAGAGTTTGGTTCGTATTGCCAGCAGTTTTTCCTCATACGGTTTCCCTGTACCTTGTCATGTTTTTTGTTTTTTTTGGAGGGGGTGGTGTTGTGTTTTTTTTTTTTAACAGGTAATCAGGCATGCTTGTGGGGTCCTTTGTGTATGTTATGAGGTCTTTTTATGTACCATTTTGGGTATTGTACAGCCTTTTGAGTTGCATTTCAGTACTATATCCTTTCATTCATTCATCTTCCGAACCGCTTCATCCTCACTAGGGTCGCGGGGGGTGCTGGAGCCTATCCCAGCTGACTTCGGGCAGTAGGCGGGGGACACCCCGAATTGGTTGCCAGCCAATCGCAAGGCACACAGAGACGAACAACCATGCACGCCCACACTCACACCTAGGGACAATTTAGAGTGATCAATAAGCCTGCCATGCATGTTTTTGGAATGTGGGAGGAAACCGGAGTACCCGGAGAAAACCCACGCAGGCCCGGGGAGAACATGCAAACTCCACACAGGGAGGCCGGAGCTGGAATTGAACCCGGTACCTCTGCACTGTGAAGTCAACGTGCTAACCACTGGACTACCGGGCCGCCCCAGTGCTATATCAATAACATTTAATTGAAAGTCAATTGAGGTGGCTCGGTGGTCCAGTGGTAAGTGCGCCGACCTCACAGTGCAGAGGTTCGATTCCACTCCGGCCTGCCTGCGTGGGTTTTCTCCGGGTACTCTGGATTCCTCCCACATTCCAAAAACATGCACGGCTGATTGAACACTCAAAATTCTCCCTAGCGAAGATGGTTGTCCGTCTCTGTGTGCCCTGCGATTGGCTGTCCCCTGCCTACTGATCAAAGACAGCTGGGATAGGCTCCAGCACGCCTCTTGACCCTTGTGAGGATAGAGCGGATCAGAAAACGGATGGATGGATGGATGGATGAAAGTTGATTGATTAATGGGTATTTGATTTAGTCAAACATATAGACCAGCCTCTGCCTTTGCACAATTGTATAATGTCACATGTAATAATTAGACTTACTTTCATTGATTCATTACGTTGTTGATATTTAGTTTGGCTTTTACTTTAAAATTTTTTATAATGAAAACATAAGCTACTGCTAATTCACATCCAAGCTGCCAAGGGTTGTCCAAACAATGTGGTGTCAGCTTTCCTTTGCCCACAAAGACGACAGGGTGTCTGTTTGAACAGGCCCTCATTCAGCTAAGGGACAGCTCTTGTCCCCACACTTCCTCTGCTCAGGGCTCCTTCCTTCTCAGTCATCGCAGCTGAGGGGACTTGTGGTGATGGTGGTGGTGGTGGGGTGTGTGGCGGGGGAGTTCCATTCTATCTGAGTGTGAATAAACAGCATGCTCGTCTTTCTCAATTGTTGTCTTTATCAGGTTGCCAGACTGCGCTTGACAAGTGAACTATTACCTGGTGACGGATATTTCCTTTACAAATACCTCAATTGTAGGATTATTGTTTGTTTTATACATATCCACAACTGCAGTGTAGTTAATCATTCTCGTATAGAATACAGCAAGTTGGTCAGAGTGGCAGACTCATCAGAAAGATTATTCTTCTGAATATCAATTAACCACTTCCACTGTGCATTTCTGGTAAATTGGAGCAAAAGTTAAGACAGGATTTCTTCACCTATCCCTTTCACACAAGACCCACCAAACTGACTTACTTCTGGGAATGCATGCACTTCAAGACTCTGAGACTGAATGCAAAGTTCACATAATTAGATGTGTGACCCCATCACTTCGCACCCTGGTTGTGACTGGGAAGTTCCACCTCCACGGGGATCACTTCAAGCCCCCATTCCATATCTGTATCTGACACAGAGTACAGCAAACTGGAAGAATGCCAGCTTGGATGGCAGAAATGCTTTAAATTCCATTACACGACAAGAAAACGTCACCATTTCAAAGTCAAGGAATTGTTTTTGCCAATTCAGTAAAACATGACCTATATGCTCTGAAAATAAGGTATAGTACAAAGATAACATGGACAAAGGAAACACTCCAACACTCCTGTACTTAAACAATCATACTCTGCATATATACCTTGATTACTATTGATTGTGAGCTTTCATCATAAAATCAATAGTTTATGGAGGCCATGATATGCTGGTACACTATGAGCTCAAAGGTGACAGTCACATGAGAATAAATGTTTTGCATGGCCAATTGATTTTCTTGATTGAAGTGGATAAGGCAATGACAACATATTTAAATAAATATGGATCCTCTTTTTCATCGGATGTTTAAGTCTTGTAATTATTGGATCCTAATTACTCTGTCTGTGTCAGTAACCATATTATTTTATGCGACAGTAAAGAATAAACAACAACCACAGTTCTCAACTGACTTTTTATCAATAATTTAATTTCCCGCTGCTTAATCTAATGCACTACATATGGGCATTTGTTAATTTCACTTATTTCAATTTATATTCTAAACACCGTGCTGAGCCAAATGCAATAAAATCTCATTTTGAATACACTTGTGCAGACCTGAATGACAATAAAGTCTAAGTCTAACACAGGGATAGACAACTCCAGTTCCTCGAGAGCCGTATCCTGCCTGTTTTATATCTCTCCTATGACTCTAAACACAGCATTCTGAGTAATATTGTGTTTGTGGAATACGATTCAGCACACCCCGCAACCCTTGTGAGGATAATCGGATCGGAAAATGGATGGATGGCTGGATGGATGGAATAAGTCAAGCCGTAAAATCCACTTGTTTTTGACCATCTCAACGGGCAACGTTTTTGACACTTAGTGTCAAGTGAAAATGTGCTGAGCTTCAGAAAACATGTGAGCCATGATTGGCCCTGAGCAACTGTAATGCTAAAGTTTTCAGTGACAGAAAGTGGCAAAATAGCCACCCACTGAGCTCGCTAAAAACGGGAGGATTTTGCTGCTTAAATTATATTTCACAAAGCTATGTGCCTGCATTAGCCTAAACACGGCATTCTGATTAATATTGATTAATATTGATTTATCAGAATGCTGTGTTTGGGCTAATGCAGGCACATAGCAAATATTACTGAGTAAAACATTTTTGAGATGGTCGATTCCAGTATTGATTTTTTGTGTTTTACTTCTTTTGCAACTACCGGTATTTCAGACACAGACATCGTCCTGACATTAATATTTCACTTCTGCGTCACTTCGTGCGTCTGTCCGTTTGTGCGTTTGTAGCCTTTCCTCCCTGTTTAACCACAAAACACTTTAAGTATAACTAAGATATTATTTATTTATTTTGCTGTGCAACTTGTTTAGTAAGTAGCAGACCGCTTTTAAAATAGTTGTGGAGAGCCGGTTAGAACAGGTGTATGTCTATACCACTGTTACATGAGCTTGTTTTAAATATTTTTAAGAGCCTTGGAAAGATCCATCCATTTTCCGATCCACTTTATTCTTACAATGGGGGTGCTGGAGCCTGTTCCAGCTGTCTATGGGCAATAGGCGCGGGACACCCTGAACCAGTTGCCAGCAGGGGCCTTGGAAAGATGTCAGACAAATTATAAGTTGAGAAATGCCTTTCATAATATGAATTTCATTTGAAGATTTTGTTTGATTTCTGATTGGATGGTGATCGTCCATCCATCTATCCATTTTCCGATCTGCTTTATCTTCACAAGGGTCCACTGGAGCTAAGTGGACTAGACCCACCAAACACAAATTCAGTCCTGTGGTTATTGTATTTTGACATTCTCATTACCTATCAGGTTCCATTAAGAGAAAGATTACTGCCTACCTCAGCCAGTGTAGCAAAAAAAGTGAAAACCATGAAATACTTGAAACAAGGGACACTGAGATCAGGGAGAACGTCAAAGAAGTCAGTGTTCTTTTCTTTTGGTGAGGGTTGTCATCAAAATGGATTTCTGTGTTTTTTTTGTTTTTTTTAATACTTAGTCGTGACTTTGGCTGTTTCGTTTCCTTTTCTACTCATTGTGTGCAGGTCAATAACTAACATTTATGTTATGTGCCATGTGGCAGAAAGCTCAATTGTAACTGAGTAACTCCTTGCCAATTGCAACAGAACCGATGCATTGAATTCACAGCATACGCTGTCCCGCGGGCCACAGGCGTGGAGCAAAAATTCTTCTGTGAGGTCCACTAGTCAGTGCTCACGGCACAAGGTTGGCCCGGAAGCAGTTCAGCCGCATTCAGAACAATCATTTAGACATTTCAGGTATGAACTTATGAACCATCCCTATTTGAGTCAAGGCTTCACCCTGGCCACCTCAATGAAAAATTTCTGGTTATGCCCCTGGCTAGAACTCATGTGAATTGTAGACATGCTCTGTAAGCACGAGGCTCCCTTTCGCATTGATGAGGTGACAAATGGACAGTGTGAATGCGTGACGCCGCGTCTGCTCGTGGGGGCGGCTTTGACGGAGAGCAATAGTGTAGTCGTACGTGACAAGGATTACATGGCATCATGTGTGCGAGCTTTGCATTTCAGTCTTTTTGTCGTATTGTAGTTTACGTTCCGTCAACCACATGCACAAAATAAACTTTCAATGACTGGAGAATATGAAAATACAAAATGCAAACACGGCCCGGTGGTCCTCAGAGTGCAGAGGTCGTGGGTTCAATCCTGGCTCCGGCCTTTCTGTGTGGAGTACATTATATAAACTATGTCACAAAGGTCGGCATGGTGGTTGACTGCTTAGCACGTCTGCCCGGTGCAGAGCTCATGAGTTCGTATTGGGTTCCAGCCTTCCTATGTGGAGTTTGCATGTTCTCCCCGGGGCTGCGTGGGTTTTCTCTGGGTGCTCTGGTTTCCTCCCACATTCCAAAAACATGCATGGCAGGCTGCAAATTGTCCTGCGACTGGTGTCCTGGTGAGTGCCCTGCGACTGGCTGGCAATCGGTTGAGGATTTCCCCCGCCTACTGCCCGAAGACAGCTGGGATAGGCTTCAGCACCCCCCGCGACCCTTGTGAGGAGAAAGCGGATCTGAAAATGGATGGATGGATGGAAAATGCAAACACAGTTTATGTTAGACTTTTTTTTAATGTGCTGCACACATTTCCTGTGTGCTGAGAGCGTGAAAGCAGTGTGCAATTGTGTTTTTAAGAGGCCAGATTCATTCAGCAAGGCTAAAATAATGCAAGAGCCCAATTTGTGTCCATTTTTAGTGTCAGATATATCCTTGGTAATGTACCCTGAAGCTGAAGTCAAAACAATCTATTTGTCACTGGAAACATCATTCAGGTAGTCAGACTGGGGTTGTGTAAATGCATTGTGCGGTGTAGATATCAGGAATACTGTGAGTGGCCAGTATTGACTTATCCAAGTTCAAGGACTTTATTGATCACGTGGGGTGATCTTAATCAAAGTCTGTCTTCCCCCAGCACTTCAAGTGATTAAATAAGTCTATGAAATTGTTAGAAGTAAACCTTTGCATACTGCAGCAGTGTATCTTCAACATTAAAGAAAACAAAAAATCTGGCAACATAGATCAATTTACAAGAAAGAATAACTATTACTATTGAGACTTTTGTCTGTAACAGCAAAGACTTGAAGTGCATCAGGTTGCCTAAAATACAAGTCAGATTAAATGAGACCACCACTGCCAATAACTGTAGCGGATGTGCAATTACACTTATTCTTGTACAGCAATAATAATAATAATAATAATGGATGCAATGCACAATGCAGAGGTCATGGATCTGATTGTCTGGTCTTCCTGTCCTGTGTGGAGTGTGCATGCATTTTCTCCGGGTACGCCGATTTCCTCCAACATACCAAAAACATGCATGGCAGGCTCTTTGGACACACCGCATTGTCCATAGGTGTGAGTGTGAGTGCAGATTGTTGTTTCTCTCTCTCTCTCTTTATCCATCCATACATTTTCTGATCCGCTTTATCCTCACAATGGTCTTCGGGCAGTAGACGGGGGACACCCTGAACCAGTTGCTAGCTAATCGCAGGGCACACAGAGACGAACAACCATCCAGCTCACACCTAGGGACAATTTAGAGTGTTCAATCCGCCTGCTATGCATGTTTTTGAAATGTGCGAGGAAACCGGAGTACCCGGAGAAAACCCACACATGCAAACGCCACACAGGCCAGAGGTGTAACGCCATGTTATATATCTATATATAAAGTACATGCCCTGAAGTGACTTTGTTCTGGTTCTCAACTAGAAATTGGCCAAACTGATTCAGACTAAATAATCAAGGCAGGATAATGCATAACTCCACAAATAGATGTTAAACTTTACGTAACGTTTCTTTTGCTTCAAAGGGACTTTGCACACACTTCCAAGACAAGTGCTAATGTTGTCATCTTCCTAAAACAGTGAGATTAACACTGCTGTTCAATTAATAAAAGAAAGTTACACAAGTGTGGCAGATGCGGATTATTCAGGGGCAGATGGGGGCCCTAACATGTTTGAATCTGATCAAACAAACAAAAGGTGAAAACATCAGAAGAGTATTTCCACCACACCAGCATCAAGTCTGCTTTGAATGATAAGCAGAGTTTACTTGATCCAGAGATGCACCTGACCTCTCTAGGTCTGAGTCTCAACATAAAAGAACAACTATGACGTGATTTTCTCTGATATAAATTGAGTTTGAAGATCGCATCGGCCGATTACCAATCTCATGAGGGTTGCACGTACCTGCACGCTTATGAAGAAGAGTTAAACTGTAGGCGCTGAGTGGCATAAACTAGAATGGGTATTAAGAGGCTTCTCAAGTAACAAGGGTTTTTTGGTTGAATAGATATGAATTCTCACAGACACACAAGGACCTGATAGAATAGCAGAATCATAGGGGCTGGAGCTAGAAAAGTTTGGTGAGGATTTCTGGGATGATTGTGTTGAACGCAGACCTGACGTCTAAAAACAGGATCCTTGCGTAGGTCCCTGTGTCGTCGAGGTGCCCCAGAATGTAGTGCAGCCCCATGTTGACTGCATCCGCCGCTAACCCATTTGCCCAGTGGGCAAACTGCAGGGGGTCAGGTGATGTTCTTTAGGGGGTCCAGCACAAGGCATTCGAAGGACTTCATGATCACAGACGTCACAGCGGCAGGTCTATAGTCATTCAGTTCTGGGTTTGTTGGGGACTGGAATGATGGTGGACAGAGCAGGATGGACCCCCACACAGCTCCGGGGATCTGTTGAAAATCTGTGTGAAGACTGGTCAGTGCAGACTTTTAGGCAGGAGGGAGACACTTTGTTGGGCCCCACCGCCTTCTTGATCTTCTGCTACTTGAAGAGCCGTCTCACATTCTGTTCCTGGATCTACAGGGCAGGGAATGAGGTCTGGGGTGTGTATAAGGTAGTTTCTGGTGGGGCTGGGCAGGTGTGGGAGGTGGAGGGGTCCTTTTCGAATCTGCAAAAAAACATGTTTAGATCATCACCCAGTCCCTTATTGTTCACTTCTTGGGGGGATGGTGTCGTGTAGTTTGTAACTGGTTTCAGGCCATTCAACACAGATGCATAGTCTCGAGCAGAAAACTGTTTTTTCAGCCTACCTGCATAACTTCTCTTTGCCCTGTTAATGTCCTTTGTCAATTGGTTTCGGGCGTGTTTGTACATTGCCCTGTCTCCACTTCTGAAGGTGGCCTCTTTCTCTTTTCTAAGTTGCCTGAGTTTGGCAGTGAACCATGGATTGTTACTGTTGAAGCAGCGGAAGGACTTTGTTGGTACACACATGTCCTCACAGAAACTGATGTATGATGTTACAGCATCTGTGTGTTCGTCCAGGCTGCCAGTTGAAATTTCAAAGACGCCCCAGTCTGTGCAGCCCAAGAATTCTTGTAGTGCGAGCTTTGCTTCAGCAGTCCACCTCTTCACAGTCTTGTAAACCGGGTTTTACATATTTGAGTCAGTGCTTGTTTTTTGGGATTAAGTGTATTAAACAGTGGTCAGAAAAGCCCAGTGCACAACTCAATATGCGTCTTTAAGTGTCGTGTAGCAATGGTCTAGATTCTAGAATGTTGCCTTCTCTGGTAAAACAATCAATGTGATGCTTCTATCTGGGAAGTTCATGGTCAAGTTGTGCTCCATTAAAATCACCCAAATTGATAAGGCTTGACTCTGGATGCTTTAGCTCGAGTTTGTTTACTTGATCAGCCAATGTTTGTAGTGTGGTGTTCACGTTAGCTTGCAGTGGGATGTAAACATCCGCGAGTATGAAAGGGGAGAACTAATGTGTTGAGTAGTTAGCTTACAGTTTAGAAACAGTGATGCAGTGTGCGTTGAGTTTGTGACGTCACTGTACCATTTTTCGTTTATATAGAAGCCTATTTCACCACCTTTTGATTTACTTCATAGCTCCGTGTCGCTATCAGCTCATAGGAGGTGGACGCTGGGTACGTGCAGCGCGGTGTCCGTGTGGCAGTCGCGGAGCCAGGTTTCCGTTAAGCCTAGCACGGCAGAGCGTACAAAGATTTTATTGGTCCTTATGAGAAGAAGGAGTTCATCCATCTTGTTTGGAAGAGAACATAGATTAGCAAAATTGATTGATGGGAGTGGGGTTCGAAATCCACGCTGACGTAGCTTGACTAACGCGTCGGCTTGCTTTTTCCTCTTCTGGCTGTCCGTAGCGAGTGCAGTCGCCCCGCTAGCTTTTAACTCTCAAAAACCTTGCCGGTTTGCGGGTGAAAAAAGTATGAGCGTTGACTCCCTAATGCAGGGGTGGCCAAACAGTCAGACACTAAGAGACAATTTTTTTACTGTGTTATTGCAAAGAGCCACATCGCACACGCACACACACAGGTTTATTCAAAAAAATAAATGGATTAAAATAAGATGCACTCATATGGCATCATGAATACAGCATACCACAAAATCAGAGTATTTTTTACAATCGCACACTGCAAAGATTAATTTAAAAATTGACGTGGCTTGACATCCTCTTCCCAAGACGATGCATGTGTAATCTACTCTCAATTTGACGAAAGAATCTAACATACGTCATCATGAGTTCTACCAACAGTTAACATTAGCATTACTACACCTTGTGACAAATGTTTTATTCCTAAAGTTACCATGCTACAACCAGTAAATTATAGAATAACCAAGACTGTTTCACATTATTTTTCATAGCGATTAGCCAATAGATCTAATGACCAACTTGCCTCGTAATCGTGCCACCCCGTCGTATCTCGCTCTCGTGCTCCGTGCATACGTCACAGGTGAGTTTAGTGATACGCCCTTCGGACGATTCATACGAAAAATCAGACTGGCATTCCCATTTCTTAAACGTCGTAATTAGTAGACCTTTGTGTGTTTTTTTCGCCGCCATCTCAAACCTTCATCCGCGCGATCCCTCGGTTTGCGGACTAAAATAGCATGTCCCCCCCACACCCCAACACTGAAAACAAACGAAAGTAAATTAGAAGAAACACACTCATACACCACATACACACATACAGGCACAGTGAAATCGCGTTGATCACACAGGAGAAATTTGATTGCGTACAGTCAACTCGTGTGCGGTCACTTTTATGGTTAGATTTTTCGGTACCGTCAAAATGACGCCATGGAAACGACACGCTACCGGTAACGATCATCACCGTCAAATCCTCGGGCCTGCCGTAGTTTTTTTTTTTTTTTGCGTCCCAAAAACGCACATTATTTGGAACTGTGCGTCCCGCGGGAAAATTGTGCATCTAGGACGCGGGACGCAGAGGTAACAAGATGGCTGAGACGCTCAAAGTTTTTTTTCACCCCTATCAACGTTCGCGCTCCACTTGGGACCAGTTCGCTGGCTCCAGGTCGATCGTGATTGACATATTGGAAAACACTGCCTTAACATCGTAGGTAATTTGCTGACTAGCTTAGCGTTTAGCGCTGAATACCTTTGTTTGCACATGAGCGGTGATTCAGTTGTCATCTGATTGGTTGCCCTGTATGTCAATCATACGCGCTAAGCACCGTGGTGTGCGCATGAGCGGTGATTCAGTTGTCATCTGATTAGTTTCCCTGTATGTCAATCAAGTAAACGGGATTGATGGTAGGCTGACGTAGCAATTTCTGTGTATTTAACGCCGTTGTTTGAATGGCATCGCCATTGCCGAGGCGTTTTCAACGCTTGTCATTTGAAAGCCCGGGAGCCGCATTGAGCCGGCCAAAGAGCCGCATGCGGCTCACGAGCCGCGGGTTGGCCACCCCTGCCCTAATGCTTAGAATGTCTTCTCTTGAGTAAGTCAGCAGCGTAGGGTAGCCAAAAACCAACAAAAGTGACAAAAACAAAAACAATACAAGGAAGTGCGTAACAGAGGAAGCCACTGTCGGCACCATCTTGGTTGACTGTTATGGTTTTCGGATGTTTGTTACTTTGGTTTCTTGTGGTTTTCAGAACTTTGTGTTTTTGATTTAGTTTTTCCAGTGTACCACAGCAAGTATTTTTTGTTAATACATTTCATTCAGTACACCTTACCTCTTCTGCTTCCACTACCATCACACACTCGTGACAGTGGTAAATATTAGTCAGCTAACTTAAGCTGTCAGATCATTGTAACTGATTTCAAAAGCAGGCCAAAGTGGTTGAACTTACACACCTCACCGGCTTTACATGGTTTGCATGGAGACTTCATTCCTACTGAAATGATTGCGACTGAACATCTCTGGTCACCGATTTGCATGCTGCACTGCTTTCATCAGAAGAGCTGTTTTACAGCGGTGTGGCATGCGCAGATCAATGCAAACATTCACGGCTAAGTTAATTCATCTATTTAGCATCGTGGTCATGAATGCTTTTACACTTCTATTCAAGAGACGGCTTGATAAAAACAAGTTACACATTGCTTCAGACAACTTCTCCCGTCACAGGCAAGTTCTCTCGTCACAGGCAAGTTCTTTCCACGCATTGGCATCAAAAACAGAAAATGCAGAAATTGGATCAAGCTGGCCAGGGCAGCTAAACACAGCATAATTTGTTTTTTGCCTCATTTCAGCACAAGACACAATCTGGACTGTTTTACCACATTAGTTCGAAGGGACACACAAAGGGGCGGCTGCGCTGAGTCCCGCACAGTGTGAGCAGAGCAAATAATTACAAAAAACAAAACACCGGGAGAGGAGCTTGCGTGGACTCTCTCTCTCTCTCTCTCTAAATATATATATATATATATATAATATATATTAGAGGTGTCAAACGATTAAAATATTTATCATGATTAAAAAGGGGCGGCCCGGTAGTCCAGTGGTTAGCACGTCGGCTTCACAGTGCAGAGGTACCAGGTTCGATCCCAGCTCCGGCCTCCCTGTGTGGAGTTTGCATGTTCTCCCCGGGCTTGCGTGGGTTTTCTCCGGGTGCTCCGGTTTCCTCCCACATTCCAAAAACATGCATGGCAGGCTCGTTGGGCACTCTAAATTGTCCCTAGGTGTGAGTGTGAGCGTGGATGGTTGTTCGTCTCTGTGTGCCCTGCGATTGGCTGGCAACCAATTCAGGGTGTCCCCCGCCTACTGCCCGAAGACAGCTGGGATAGGCTCCGGCACCCCCCGCGACCCTAGTGAGGATCAAGCGGTTCGGAAAATGGATGGATGGATGATTAAAAAGGCAACTGTCATAATTAACTCATAATAACTCATAATTAATCGTGATTACTCCCAATTTTTATCGTTTCTAAATTTCCTTTTATATTTTTTGTCCTATTTTTTTCCCGTTTTAATGCTCTCATCTACATGGAATCATGGATCAGTTTGTGTCGGGTCCATCAATTTGACATCTAGACATAAAACACAAGAAGGAGACAGGAGACTCAATTCTGGTACCAGGAGGGAACAAGGAGAAGTATTAGGTTTCAGTTCTCTGCACGTCACCTAAACGATCTCCCCCTTCACCCCCTCATTTATTGGGATATCTACTACATAGATGTGTCCAACCTAAAGGGTGGGGGCTAAAGACACACTGAACTTGTTTGACTATGTGTGTGTATGTGAGTTAGAAGTAAGATCGGTCCGAAAAAATCGAGCCCGACCCGACTGGGCCCGAGGGTATTTAAGCCCGACCCGGCCCGAGCCCGATCACTTAACTTGATATGCAGGCCCGAGCCCGAAGCTAACCCGAGATTTCATATTTTATTTGTGAGGAGGAGGGGTGATTTCTGAAAAAACAAAGCCTGTCTTTTGTAACGAAATCTAAGTTAAAACCCTGGAGAACCCACGGGGTCAATTTTGGCCCCTATAAATTCTGCTACTCAACCATTACATCCCAAAGGGTCAAATTTGGCCCTAATCCTAAATTAGGATTAAAGTATTTAATATTTGAAAAAACATATATTTTGGTTTTCAGTGAACATTTAGCAGTCATTTAATGTAAAATTGGTCTTGGGTTCTCCAGGGTTTTAAACAAGACTGTATAAACATTTACATATTTTATATTTCTGTTTCTGAAGAGGTTACATGAACCGACAATTTCCCATCATTGACAGATTTTTTTTAAGAGTGGACGGGGAAAATTTAAGGCCGTCATTTTGACGGGTTGAAAATTGGGCCGTAAACCACAGCAGCTGTACGTCCTTAACCGCGCGGCACTTTAAGAGAGAGAAGCAGAGAGACAAAGACGAACACTGACGGGTGGATACTCGACAGAGACTGGAAGGAGTTCTAAGAATTGTCATTGCAAGAGTTTAGTACAGTACGTGTTGTGATGAGGCGACTTCTGTTTTTTGCGAACCACAGTCTCCCGTGGCCAAAACAATTCACGGCCTCGAAACAAAACAAAAAAGTCAGCGAGAGAGAAGCCCGACCCGACCCGAAACCGAAGCAATGATTGATAATTTTAGACCCGACCCGACCCGAAAAACAGGCATAGTCAATTAATAATTGTAGGCATAAGCGTTCTTCTGTGCAAGCATAATCAATTTATCATTGCAGGCATAAGCGTTCTTCTTTGCGAGCATAATCAATCAATCAATCAATTTCAATATCACATTAATAATAAGCAAATGTATGATAACTAAAGATAATCAATCGATCAGTTTTCTATGTGCAAAATGCAAATATTTACTGTAACAACAATTTTGATTTTCAATTTTACATGAGGGCGGCCCGGTAGTCCAGTGGTTAGCACGTCGGCTTCACAGTGCAGAGGTACCGGGTTCGATCCCAGCTCCGGCCTCCCTGTGTGGAGTTTGCATGTTCTCCCCGGGCTTGCGTGGGTTTTCTCCGGGTGCTCCGGTTTCCTCCCACATTCCAAAAACATGCATGGCAGGCTCGTTGGGCACTCTAAATTGTCCCTAGGTGTGAGTGTGAGCGTGGATGGTTGTTCGTCTCTGTGTGCCCTGCGATTGGCTGGCAACCAATTCATGGTGTCCCCCGCCTACTGCCCGAAGACTGCTGGGATAGGCTCCAGCACCCCCCGCGACCCTAGTGAGGATGAAGCGGTTCGGAAAATGGATGGATGGAATTTTACATGAACATTTGTCACTTGGAACAGTTATTCACACATAATCTCTCACACAATATTACTGTCCATCAACAACAGTGAAAAAAATATTTTGTCACACAACAGCTCCTTTAACAGCTCTTTTTGGGGAATCAAAACAGCAATATAAAATTATAAAGTGCACATCCAAGGTAAACCAGTACTCAGCCTATAGTGGATTTGAGCCATGGTTGCATACTTCGTTTTTCTCAAGTTTGCTTTGAACACAGCAGTCAGGCTAAGTTGATTCTATTGGTCCTTCTTGCACGGAAGTCTTTCTATGGTTTTGTGTAGACATCATTTCGGATAACTACACTTGGTTCGAGGCACAACACTGGAGACGTTTTCTTATTTTCAGTGTGGTCGCTACCACTGCACCGCTGAACTCTTGACGTACCTCAGCGCACCATCACTGTCAGGCGAACACAGAGAAGCTCCACCCCCTTTATTTATATGGACATGGAACACGGTAACCTTCCACACAAAATAGTTCCAAACAAGTAACAATCGCATCAGTGGCATACATCGTACTCAACAGGCTACCTGCTCTTTATTCACCAGAGGCGCATCAACCTAGTCACTTATTTCTCTCCGGAAACAGTGTCTTCTCCCACCTGGTGTACCTTCACCGTCTCCGCTACATACAATTTCTGTTCATAGCTTGTAATGGAGGCTCTCGCTGGCAATTCGTGGTGGAGTCGTTAGATGCAATGCGAATGATTTCTGCTTGAGTCTAGCTGTGGACAATGTTTACAGGCTTGCATGCAGTAGCCATACATTTAGCTACGGCTTCAGCAAATTTGTTCTTCCTCGTGTTATCCATTTTCTTCACTTTCAAATTATCCATAGCTGTCTGTCTTAGACGAGGTGGCGGAGTACTGTACTCAAATCAGCTGTGTGCTTGGCCATGAAGTGGTATTTCAGACTCGACGTGCTATGATGATTGCTCAGCTTACGACTGCAAAACATACAGGTAACTTTGGTTTGTCAGTGGAACCATCTGGCAACTTTTTAAAAGTAAACTTCCTATTCATAAACTCTTTAAGTATCCATTTTCGGTGTCTCTCGCTGCCGTGGTTGGCAAAACAGACTTGGGCGTGTACCTGTGCAGCGCGCTTTTTGTTTTGTTTCCGTTTTATTTATAGAGCAACGTAACATTCTGCTGTGACATGTTGCCGCATTAATGTCGCGATAAAAATGTAATCACGTTAAAATTCATTTAAATTAATGCCTGATAATAACGCGCTAAACCGACAGCTCTAATATATACAGTCAAACCTCGGTTTTGGGACGTCTCGGTTCTCGTACAATTCGGTTTTCTAAAATTTCGGATGACGAACAAATTTCGGTTCTCGAACTAACTGAGCGCACTTGAATGCGTCACTTTACTCCTCTCGGCTTTGCTACCTCGTGTAGCAACGCTACATCGTGTAGCTTTGCGAGGTCGCGAAGCTGAGAGGAGGTAGCAAAGCCGAGAGGAGTGAAGTGACGCTCCCTCCTGTCGCCGCGCTCCCTTGTGTCGCGTCGCTACACAGGAAGTGACCATTATGAGCAGACGTTTTTGTATTGTTCAATAAAAAAAAAGCAGACGTGTTTGGTAAGACGCTTCTGTTAGCGCAAGTGAAATCCCCCTCTTTTCATAATGGTTTGCCCTGGTAGCAGGGGGGGGGGGGGCGTGCGTTTGTTCACGGCCGGCATTTTTCAATGCAGCGGCACATAATGAACACTCATTATTATGCAATAATCGCACAGAAACAGCTTGTGAGCAGACAAGTTTGTATTTTTCGATTAAGATTTTTTTTTTTTAAAAGCAGACGTGTTTGGTGAGGGCGGCCCGGTAGTCCAGTGGTCAGCACGTCGGCTTCACAGTGCAGAGGTACCGGGTTCGATTCCAGCTCCGGCCTCCCTGTGTGGAGTTTGCATGTTCTCCCCGGGTCTGTGTGGGTTTTCTCTGGGTGCTCCGGTTTCCTCCCACGTTCCAAAAACATGCACGGCAGGCTGATTGGACACTCTAAATTGTCCCTAGGTGTGTGTGTGTGTGCGTGGATGGTTGTTCGTCTCTATGTGCCCTGCGATTGGCTGGCAACTGATTCGGGGTGTCCCCTGCCTACTGCCCGAAGACGGCTGGGATAGGCTCCAGCACCCCCCGCGATCAAGCGGTTCTAAGAGTTAGCGCAAGGATGGTTTTGCCCTGGTAGCAGGGGAACGGCGGTTCGAACACTCATTATTATGAAAATCGGAGCTTGTGACGAGTTTGGATAAAGCAGACGTGTTTGGTGAGAACTACGTAATATTGGACTGTTATTTTTGCATCGTGTATCAGCCCCTAATCATGGCACCAAAGAAAGCAAGTGGAAGGGGTGAACCTGGTGAAGAAAAGAGGAAAATCGGGCGCAAAACTATAGAATTTAAGAAAGATCTAATCGCAAAATAAGAGTCAGGTGTGCGTGTGTCTGTGTTGGCAAAGGAGTTCGGGATGCCGAAATGCCCCGCCTACTGCCTGCTGACAGCTGGGAGAGGCGCAAGCCCCATGACAGATAGAGAGAGAGATGTTCCTTCAATTTTTATGTTACTATGTTAATGTTAAAATTGGTAATCTTCCATTACATTTATACAGTTTATGGTGTGAAATTGTAAAAATAAGTGATTTTAAAAAGTTGTTTTCTTGACTTGGAATGGATTAAAACATTTTACATTGATTTCAATGGGAAACATGGTTTCGGTTTCCGAACAATTCGGTGTCCGAACAGTCTTCTGGAACGGATTAAGTACGAAAACCGAGGTTTGACTGTATATATATGTATATATATATACATATATATTCTGAACTAGTGTGATGGGCGTGACAAGTTGGCATTTACTCAGTGATTCTGTGACATGATGCAGCTTTGCCTTTTCCCCCACATAAATGGCAGCCATTGGCATCGTATTCAGGGCAAAATACACAAATTAAATTGCAAACAGCGATGCAGGGCTACTTATTTCGAGCTTTGATTTAATAATGCTGTTCTGTGAAAACTTCAAACAAAGGGAGTGGTGGTGTTCCTTTGGTGGTATTGTAGTACCATAGTCAGAAATACACTTGGAAGGGAAAGCCGGCATTGCAAGCTATGCATGTGATGTTTAGATTATCCGTCGTATGCGTCAGTGTGATTTAAGTATCAGAAGAGGAACAAGTATATTATATATGACAACAGGCAATATTTGCGGTAAAAGGTAGAATGGAAGCAGCATCAAAAATCATAATTTTGTCTGAATCAACGTTTAGCAATTCTGGGTCTCTAAGGACAATGTTGTACACTTAAGAATCTGGAGTGATGTACGGTTCACTGATAGATTTTTATATATCCATTATTTTGTAAATGGTTGCAATGTTAACCTTGGTGTTACAAAGTACTGTGATTTTAATTACTAATAAGTACATGCTTCTATGTAAAATGAGAGAGAATGCATTTAAGGGATTGCACAAACAATCTCAGATCACTTATAGCAATATATGTTACACGGCGTAAACCACAAAAATAGCATATTGCTGAGTTTGGTTTTATCTTCCGCTCTATCAATTGATTACTGTTCCAAAGCCAAAAGTCCACTTAATAGCTTTTATGATACAAGAAAAGAATAGGTGGACGGTAAAGCAGGTTATATAGTTTCAATATTGATTACCCTCAGTATTCTAAAATTACTTTCGGAGCTTTTAGGTTGTACTGTATACGGACAGCTAGATTATCACACAATGTGGTTATCTATTGCCAGAGTCCTTAAGGTTTTACACCATTGTATAGAATTTGCACTCAAGCAAATGAAAAACAAATGCATTGTTGTTTGTTCATTCCTATCAGCATCTTCTAGTTTTCACAGTTCCCTCAAGGTCAGAGTAGGCTTGTTTACGATACAGGGAGGAACCAAGTCTAAGATTTAGCAAATGCTCTGGTTTAAAAGAAAACACCAACATTTTAATACAAGGGCAAACTCCTAGTCAGCGTGAACAGCATATTTAACATTCTGGGACCTACTTTTGTAAGCAGATGCCTGCGCGCTCGGCGTAAAAACGGGTGTATCTTGGTGGCAGCGTAAGTCTTGTTTTAGGATAATTTGGTCACAGAAATTAGACTGAGGTCAGTGGAAAAATGGGCACACCTTAATTTGTTGGTCTGAGAAAACTACTTGCTTTGCCTTTCGTCATGGGGGATGTTACAAATGTTCCCCTTAGGCGCCGCACGTGAGCAATTTCACACTTTTCTCACCTTCCCAGTGCAAACGGCGACACTGGCGTGAACTACACTCACACATTACATTCCTTTCTTGCTCTTTTGTTCTTTAGACTGACTTGGTCTGCTTGTCTTTATTACAGTTGTGGGTGAACTGCTGCTTGTCTCATCATATCCCATCTTACTTTCTTGAGAGGCATGGTATGCCCTGGCCTGGTCACCAGTCAATCACAGAACATTGTCCAATCAATATGACACACTCGTACCACACCCAAGAAGGCATTCTCAAGAACTCAAGTGTACACACCTATTTTGTTCGCCGTTCTTGTATGCGACCTTAAAAAAACTGTAGCGTATTAGCATTTTGAAGTTTGTCTGGCTAACAAATGTGTAGCATAGTATCTGGGGATTGCTGTGATATCGTTGTTACAGTCATCAATGCTGGCTTGCAATAGTATCTGTCAGTATTTACACAACATTTTTGATTGAGTTGCAATTTAATATGTGGTTCATGCATAATGAATCACTTTAATTGTGTGTTGTATATGGCAACCATTCATGGGTATAAAATATTGAACTGTACATTAGCTTACAGTGTATTATTGTGAGGGAGAATCCTATCTGATGAGACATCAAAGTGCTCCATTTGGATTCAATGATTCCTTCTATGCATATTTCAACGCACCTTTGAGTGAATGTCTCCCTTTCTGCTTGATCCACAGCAGGTACTGTCACAGAAATAGCGAGCTGCCAGCATCAAAATATCCACAAGCTGAGGCACAATGAGCAGTATACTGCCTGAATACTCAAGAGGAGGAAGCAGAGACGGAGGTGGGTGGGTGGGGGTGTACTTGAATATCCATTCAAACCCATTTCTGACATATTCCATGGCCTTGATGTCTGTACAGCACAAGCAGTGCTCTCTGGGCTTTGTTTACGGATCACGGCTTGTTTACTATGAAGCCCAGCACCAACCCTGAAGAGATGTGGGCCTAAGATGTTTTATCTCTTGTCAAGGCCTGCTTCAATTAAATTAATGGAATCCATTCAGCTCCCCTCTTTGCCTTTCCCTTTCAGGCCTGGCCACTGAGGATAATACATTAAAGATCTTAGAATCTTAAGATGGCACATCATGGTATTAGTGCCAGTCAGCTTTTTTTTTTCTTTTATATATTTAGTTATACTGTAGTTTACTTTTTAAAACAAATAGCTGTGGGTGTAACATTATGAGGCTAGATTTAATGTAATTCTAATGTACAAGTAAATTGGGCATAGGTTTTTGAACCAAAAAAACATTATCTATCTATCTATCTATCTATCTATCTATCTATCTATCTATCTATCTATCTATCTATCTATCTATTTCTCATAGATAGATAGATAGATAGATAGATAGATAGATAGATAGATAGATAGATAGATAGATAGATAGATAGATAGATAGATAGATGTGTCAGCCATCACTCACATACCTCAACGTCTTATGTCTTGCCTTCACATGATGTTACATTGCACATATATATTTGAGCTATATCCACATCCACTAAAAAATTGGCTGCAATATAATATCCCACAGGGTCATTGTGGGTTTTATCCATCCCTCCATCCATCTATCTAGATATCTACCTATCTAGCTAGCAATAATTGGTTGTTAACCTGAGCCCTGTAATGCCAATTTTTGGGTTGACTTCCCCTTTAAGTGCCTTTCCAGTGTATGTAAACAATACATTGCCCACATAACAACACAGTATCCCCATATGATACATCACCCAACGTAGTTCAATTAGTTTGTGTGCGTAAAAGGCAATATTCCTTGTTCATCAGCCCTATGGCCCGGGGAAGAAACTCCTCAGTCTTTGCACATTAGCTTGGAGCTGCCTGTATTAGTTTTCTGATGGCAACGGGCAAAAGAGACAATTAATGCAGTGGCTGTAGTCCTTCTGGTCTTCATCGGCTGTTGTTGGTGTAGATGTCTTTCACATTGGGATGGCTGGTTTTTATGATCCGCTCAGCTGAACAGACCTCCGTCCTAAAAGTGAGTTGGGACTGCTTGGTGGTGTCTCACTGAGGTTGCTCTGCAGAATATAAGTGTAGTACTCTCTGAGCATTCTGAAGGTGAGCTGCAAGTCCCTCAGCTCTCTGGCAAAATAAAGATGCTGGTTGGCCTTCTTTACCAGAGTGCTGAATATATGTGACTTTTACACGTCCTGACAGAAGTTGATATCAAGGAACTTGAGCCATCATCTCCACGTGTGCCACTACCATCACAGCTCTGACGTCTTCAAACTTGAACGACTAGGAGAAGGTTTGGAGTAATGGGTAAAGGATATGGAGGTTTGATTAGTGCAGGCCTGGCCCACCCACAGCTCGCACGACACAATCCGCTCTTCGCCCAGTTTCATGCGACTCTTATAACCTCTTTCACTAACTCGGCCTATTCATTGTGTATGTAGTGAGGGGTGAGGATCACGGAATGGAATGTTGCTGAAGGACAGCTGCATCTGA
This sequence comes from Hippocampus abdominalis, assembly GCA_018466805.1. Taxonomy (NCBI): domain Eukaryota; kingdom Metazoa; phylum Chordata; class Actinopteri; order Syngnathiformes; family Syngnathidae; genus Hippocampus; species Hippocampus abdominalis. The sequence continues at coordinate 22,409,545 of CM031698.1, read as the reverse complement.
CAGCAAGTCATGTCAAATTAAAAAATATTATTTTCGAGAGTGGCGGCGGCGGCCTGACATCAGAAAGTGTTTCTAATACGAGAGAGGCTGGCAGAGCAATTTGCTGCTATTCTGGCAGACTTGTTGAGAGGTAATGGTATGAGGGGGCGGCCCGGTAGCCCAGTGGTTAGCACGTCGGCTTCACAGTGCAGAGGTACCGGGTTCGATCCCAGCTCCGGCCTCCCTGTGTGGAGTTTGCACGGTTTCCTCCCACATTCCAAAAACATGCATGGCAGGCTCGTTGGGCACTTTAAATTGTCCCTAGGTGTGAGTGTGAGCGTGGATGGTTGTTCGTCTCTGTGTGCCCTGCGATTGGCTGGCAACCAATTCAGGGTGTCCCCCGCCTACTGCCCGAAGACTGCTGGGATAGGCTCCAGCGCCCCCCGCGACCCTAGTGAGGATGAAGCGGTTCGGAAAATGAATGAATGAATGAATAATGGTATGAGGACAATGAAGGAAGCCTTGATAACTACAGCAAGTACATTTAGTATCAATTAGAAAATGCAATTCCTGGAGAAATTGGGTGTGAAGGCTGAAATGGTGAACAAAAGAAGTATGGAAAGATTTGGAATGACGAATCTGTCTATATGTGGAAAGTGGAGAAGAATATGTATAACTTCTGAATTAAGGGATGAGCTGAAAAGTTTGAAGTTGGAATGGTTTGAATTGGTAAAAGAAAAATCTAGAAATTAGGGGATTTTGGGTGTGGGGTTGTAGGCATATTAATATTGAAAAATGTGATATTTTTTGGCGGGGTGAAATTTGTGCAAAATTTTGAAACGTATCCTTGGCTGAAATGAATGAGCTGAACACGCATAATTTGCAATGGGAAGGATTAATTTTGTTTTTCCACTGGTCATTGGGAATTAATGGGCATTTGGGGAGGGGGGTGAGGGATGTTTAGTGGTGGAAAATATGTGAATTTTGGTATGTGAAATTTTTGGGAATGTAGAATTTGGAATGGGATGGCATGATTGTTTATTTGGTTATGAAACGGAGATGTTTCGTTTGTTTTATTTTTTGGGGTGGCACCCTGAACTGAAGACAATTTAGTGCAGGCTTTCAGACAACGTAGGCAAAAACAAGCCTTTTATTGCCACCTGTGCGATGTATATGTTGGGAGGCGCAACATGCAGGAAGACCCAAGTTTCAAAACACTATTTGTAGAGAACCTCCATCCAAATCTCTGCCCTTATCTGGGGTTGGTCTTGTGCTGCCCAAACGCTAACCAGTTTCCGGCTGCATGATCTAGCCACTAGAGGCTTCGGAAAGCTCTGACCTCGAATTCCAAAAACAGCCAATGCGATGGTCGACAACGGAGACCTCAACTCAACTCAACTGTATTTATAGAGCACTTTAAAACAACCACTGCTATATGCAAAGTGCTGTACATGGAGCAAATATCATATATACAACAATAAACAATAACATTCAAGGGCACATATCCTGACACTCCTGATGAGTCCCAGTCCAAATGACAGAACTCATTCCCTTCACGACCACCGGAACCCGTTCACACGGTCCTGACCATCCTCAAAACTATAAGTTGAGTCCAAACCATGAAGTGCCATACTTGGACGAAGAGCGGCATCCTAAACCCTGACATGACTCCAAAAACGTATGATCCTATTTAAAATGCGACAAAACTCGCAAATTCTTTTACAATTTCACCCTCTCAGTTTCTGTGGTGGGCTACAAGCCACCAACCTCATTTCCACCTAATTGTGTGAATGGGAAACAACTCACTCAGCTATCACGAAACATTGCCAGCCCGCCTGCTGACCTCCTGTCCAGACCTGCCTCCATGAACAAGATTGGTTCTTCACATACACGTACATTCTTAACTATGTCACAAAGGTCGGCATCGTGGTTGACTGGTTAGCACGTCTGCCGCACAGTGCAAAGGTTGTGAGTTCGTATTGGGGTCCAGCTTTCCTGTGTGGGTTTTCTCTGGGTGCTCCGGTTTCCTCCCACATTTGAAAAACATGCATGGCAGGTTAATAGAACACTCTGATACACTTGGGGAGGGGCTCCTGCAAAATCTCGTTGTAACAAGTGTGCAATGACAATAAAAGTATTCATTATTCATTCATTCATTCATTCATAAATTGTCCCTAAGTGTGAGTGTGAGCTTGGATGGTTGTTCATCTCTGTGTGGCCTGCGATTGGTTGGCAACCAGTTCAGGGTGTACACTGCCCAGTGACAGCTGCGATAGGCTCCGGCACACCCACGGCCCCAGTGAGGATAAGCGGTTCGGATAATGAATTGATGGATGGACAGAATGTCACACAGCCACTTTGTGGCTTTTAGTCAGTAGACATGTTTTATTTTGAAGTACAAAAGGAGTTCTTTTCGAAGCTTTATATAAACAATTTCACACACTGGAATCAGCTCATGCACAACACTTGAATGGGCTCACAAAAATGCGCTCATAAATTACATTGAAATCCTTTCACACAATCATATGAAATGCTCTCATACAAACAATTGATTTAAAAAATATTCATGAAATTAACGTTAAAATTTCATTAATTTCTTTTTTTATTTAGTTGACAGACACAGACAAATGGACGGATGGACACACAGACAGACAGACAGATAGACAGATATATCGATTTAGAAAATTGCATTTTATTAATTAGTTCAATTGAATTACAATATACACTGTAGAGGTGATCAAAAGCACATTTCAGTAGGATGTATGAGGGGGGGGAAAGCAGTCGTGTGTTTCAGAGACTCAGCGTTTCAATACTAAGCGTAAGAGCTAATCCTGAATTATGTCCCCAATGGCCCCTCATCAAAATGACGACATGTCACTGAGCAACCGAATTTAAATGCTGAAATACATGCACACCCAAACTCTACGCCCCCCTCCCCCCATAAACATCAGGCCTAGCAGTACATTCAATTTTGTAGAGGGCTTAAGTGCTTTTTATTTTATTTTTTTTCTCGAAAGGCTCATAATAGCCCGCCCCCTACAAATCTTTATCAAAGCAGCTCTGGCTATATGTCTCATCATTGGGTGGCATATGTAACAGCCCAAGACCTACAAAATAGTGTCTTGGAGACAAAACCAACAGGAAGTCCACCATTATTAATTTATTTTCAGATTGTGTTTCATTTTCCACATTTTAAAGGGGAAGTCAAGTCAATAATGTACAATAATAATATGCCCTCACTCGTCTGAATACAATGTTCTGATTAATATTGTGTTTGTGGAATACAGTATGAATTAAACAGAAAAATCCACCATTTTTTAGCCATCTCAGGGAGGTGCCATTTTGCCTTGTACTGCCACTTGCTGTCAACTGAAAATGACAACACAGTGCATAAGGGCTTAGTTCGTGACGAAAAGAACAGCCCCCCCCCCCCCCAAAAAAAAGCACTCGAGGGCGGGGGGTGCCCTGACGTGTGACTCCGACAGCCACTGGAATGCTGGAATTCTTTATTCAACTTTAGTGTCACGTTTTTCATAAACATTTTTGTATTGTAAACTTCACAAGGATGAGAAAAATGTAACTATACTGTAAATTGATTTTACAAAAAAATGGCTCCAGGCTATGAATATGAGGCATTTCTAATGTCTGAATAATCAATCGCTGACATATGTTTAATTTACAATACATGACAGTATATTGAATGCAAAATAGATCATCCATTGAAACACATGAGAACTTAAGGCGGTAGTACATCAAGAAAAAATTTTTTAGCCAGACAAAAGGCTAAAATTACTAATTGGTTTACTGATCAGTGGCACTTTGTTCGATTGATTTGCAATTAATTCTGGTTTGTGGTGCATAAAAGGCAGAGGCTGGCGCCAACCTTGAAGCTTGTGATACCTTATACTCACTTAGTGGGTGAAGGGGGAGAATATCAATAAGTTGTTGTGAGTCTTGCACAGCACTTGCACTGATACTGTCTTAATTTGTTGCTGCATGGCAGCAATCATACATTTTCTGTCTATTTTAATGACGTATTGGATAATTTATTCTTCTCACTGCAGGTGGATAGTATTTAACTTTGATCTGCCTCTGACATTAGTAGGAGCTCGACAATATGCACAGATGACAATTTTATACCCCATTGGGATGCATTATGCAGAGTTGAGAAGTGAATATCAACAGTTCACCAATCATACAAAATAAGTGGTGTGCAACCAGTCGCTGTTGGTCGCTAATGTTATCCAGATGTGCCCAGATCATTTGGGTTATAAAAGTATGTCTCACAGAACCACAGACACTAACTAGTTTTTTTCGGTGTAAACGTCAAGAAAGAAAAAAGTCAGTTGCGTCACACGATATGTTACACATACAGCACATTTGACAATAAAGTTGTATCCAATCCAATCCAAATTAAAAAAAATATTTCCTCATCACAAAAAAAAGAATTCAACAAACGTCATGTGCAGGATTGTTTACGTTAAATGCTTAAAACAATGGGGCGGCATGGTGGTCCAGTGGTTAGCGCGTCAACCTCACAATGCAGAGGGTTCGATCCCAGCTCTGGCCTTCCTGTGTGGAGTTTCCATGGTCTCCCCGTGCCTGTGTGGGTTTTCTCCGGGTATTCCGGTTTCCTCCCACATTCCAAAAACATGCAGGGTAGCGTGATTGAATGCTCTAAACTGTTCCTAGGTGTGAGTGTGAGCGCGGATGGTTGTTCGTCTCCGTGTGCCCTGCAGTTGGCTGGCAACCGGTTCATATATATATGTCACTACTTTCATTTCTGGTGAAACATAGTCTTTCAGTTCAATATAATTTTTTTTCCAAATCAAAACTTTCTTCTGATGCATCAGACTACTCAACAGCTTTGCTTGACTCCACGTCGTTAGTTCGCAAGGGGCATGCTTTCTCGGCCTTGTCGGGAATTATTGACCAGGAGAAAACCCCAAGGCAGCAACGACATATATGACGAATTCCCATTCATCTGCCAACTTGTGTTTCCCTCTCATCCTGATATGTCGCACAAGTGTGCAATCCCGACAAAACAAAGTTTGTTGTGCTCAGCTAAGTTAGATGCATTTTCCATGACTACTTTGTAACTCGCCTCCAGGCTAGAAGGAAGATTGAAAGCAAATTCAATAGGCAGCCGGTGCAATTATAGGCTTGCACCAAAGGCTTCACAAGTCTCGCCAATGGGATGTGTCCTTGTTCTCAAGCATTCCAGCGTTTATAGAAAGGTATGGTTAAATCCTTCCACTGGGTTACCCTGAGGTGAGAGGGTGTAGTTTGTACTTTCTGGATACCGGCAACTTGACACAACTCCTTAATGATCCGTGACTTAAAGTCTGGGGCTTCATCACTCAAGAGTTTTTCAGAGAAGCCATAATGTACCAAACATTTTCACATAAGACTTGTTTTTGTGTTGAAATGGCGCATTTGTTGAAGTGGTCAGTCAAAACCAAGATATTGGTTGGTATTGCTCCCATCTGGTTCAACTGAGAGAAAGTCCATACATACCAATTCCAAAGGTCTGTTGGTCCCAATGTTCACCAACGGCGCTGCTCTCTCAAGTTGAATCTTTTGTCGAATAAAACACAATTTCTAATCTTCCGTTGCACATCTGGGCCAATAGGAGCATGCCCTTGGCAGAACAAACATTCACATTCAATGCGCCGGATGACTCAGGTCATCCTAAAGACCACATAAAACAATGACTGGAAAGGCTAACACATGGATAATTTGTCCTTTGTCATGCCTAATCCGATAGAGGACACCATGTTTGAGCTGTAACTTCTTCCACTCTCTGAGCCACAATGCTCAAGAAGGAGAGTCACAGTGGCGGAAAGCTGATTCCCAGACTCAAAAACAGCTTTAAGGTACAGGATCCCCTCAGTGCTGAGGGGCCAACTCCTCTGTGGAGAAATTAGGAATTATTGCAAGGCCATGATAACATTCACGTTGAACCCCATGTGGCAGGACATCAACATGGACTGCAAGGGACTCCACAAGACCAACAGGTGGGTTGGAGGCCACCAGACCTCTTGATACCCCTGGACGTTGTGTCTTCGAGAGATATTTTGAAATACTTCAGAAAGATTTCTCTCTGAGGCTCCGGATAAATCAAGTGATTTGGGACAAACTGCTTGACTCTCTTTCACCATCTTTTTGGAATATTGCCTCAGTCATGAGCCCTCCAAAAGCAGTGACAATCCTCTGGCCTTCATGATCTTGATATAACGCTGCCCGCGCACCATAGCGCAAGTATGAATCTGCAGAATATGCGGACGTTTAGAGTCTGTAAAAGCCAAGACGAGTTTATCAATGATCTCATCAAATGCTTCTTTGCATCAACGAGTCCAACTGTCTCCAAATTGCTACTTCGGGTGGGCCTTGGTTTGTGTTCCATAGCATTCCCACCTTTGCTGTGAATTCATTGAGGGGTTTGATGATTTTTGAATAATCTACAAAACCCTCTTGAGCAAACCCTAAGAATGACTGGATATTCCAAGGAACTTGAAGGTCTCAACGACAGAGTGCACAGAGTGCAGTTGGATAATGTGAGGAGCAGCTGTGGCGAAGGATGTTTCCTGAAATCCACGATCATCTCTACTTTTTCGAGTGTGCTCAGCTTCAGGTTTTGTTGGCTGCACCAGAGTGCCAGCTGCTCCACTTCGAGAAGAAGAAGAATCTGTGCTTGGTGGTTGCGCCTTCTCGGTGGCACGTGTGTACCAGCACTGATTTTGATTGGGAGGAATGTCGGCGCCATTTGACTGTCGTTGCTGGACAGCCCGGGGCGCTTGTGTCTTGCGCCTAAAATAGGCAGCATTTTCACAGCCCCGCTTTGTTCAGCGAAAAGTTCGGTGCTGATGGACAGTCTGCAGCTGGATGGATGCATGGCTTGAGGAGCCGACGATGAGCTGAAAGGAGCGTCAGCGCAGAGCACCGACGCGTATGTGGAACTGTGAGTCGCGGCTTGGAATTTAAGCGGATTTACATGGGACAGGAGAAGCGAGCCAATCTCTCTTTTTCGTTAATGGATGCTACAGCTTCTTGTTGCTTCAAGCTTAGCTTGTAGCAGACGTGTGCACATTGCAGCATGACTACTTTGATCCACTAGTGAAAAGGACACTGTTATTCGCTTCTCTTTCATCTATAACTGCTTCAGACAACAAAGTGTATGCAGGAAAGTGGTTAAGATTGCATGATTGTCTTTTTCTAATGTGTTATCTTGTATTATTTTGTCATTTTATGTTAACTTTTCTTTTGATGGCGGAACGGACACCCGCAGTGTTTTATGTTGTCTTGAGAGGGAAGACATTTCATCTGTGCTATATGTGGCACATGTAGCATGTACTTGACTTGACTACTTGACTTCGTGTAGAGCAGGATTCGGCAACCCAAAATGTTGAAAGAGCCATACAGGACCAAAAAAACAAATATGTCTGGAACTGCAAAAATATAAAAGCCTTCTATAAAACTTACAATGAAGGAGACACATGCTGTATGTATTGAAGTCTGTATTCTGCTCATATTTACTTTCCCATGCCCGCAGTCGGGAATTAGCTTGGCATCCTTGTAACAATCATCACTTAAAATTAAAATACTCCCTGCTGGAGACGCACAAACATTCGAATGCGCTAAGCTGAGAATCGGTTTAGGAGACGTTTCTGAAACAAAAGTTATATCACGTCTTGTGTCTCGGTACCAACCTTCTGATGGTATAAAAATGATGTGAATCTCTTCCTGCTTCGCACTCGTGACACGCAGCCATTGTCTGTAATTTACTGATGCCCAGAATATTCTGTTATTAAAAGCTTTGAAGAAAATGTTCATCGATTCCAGCTTGTATTTAAAGAACCAACATTCTCCTCGTCCGAAAATCAACGAACACGCGGGGGAAAGGAGGCCGCTTTTCCCCCACAACAGTATGTAGGAGACTGGACTGTCTCAGAATTGGTTGTTATTCATTCCTTTGTTGTGTATTCACAAACGCCCCCATTGAATTTATTTAGTGATTTTCTCGCTAGATTTTCTGTTTTGGTGCATTAGTTTCGCTTTTCTTAGTGTCATTGTAGTGATCATTAATTTCCATTTTTCTGAGGCTGTCTTTGAACACCTTTTGAGTCGAACGAGAGGAGAGAAGGCACGGAGTCGGACGCAGATGTGTCTGTGTTTGTCGAGACTGTTAAAAGCATAAATAAAGTGTACGTTTAAAAAAAAAACAACACCACAGCTCTCCTTTTTCAGAGCTGCAACATGTTTGTTCCAATTACACGATGAACCTTCATGATTCAATGTTTTTTTCCGTGCAATGCATTCTGTAGAGCAGGGGTGTCCAACCTTTTTTGACCAAAGATCTACTTTTCATTCAACCAACCTACCCGCGCATACACAACACACTTACAGACGCATGCCTACCGACTTCGTCGAGATCTGAAGCGGAGGCATGGGACATAGTTTTGCAGCGTTTTTGACTATCATACCTCACGTGTACCGTTTTAAAAATGCATTTCACGGCCCTCCAGATTCTCTTTGCCAGTACCCTCGCTGAACTGTACATGAAAAGCCGTTTTTTCCATTTTGTTTATTTACTTCTTTTTTGCAACAGCCACCTGCTTTGCATCCCGCCCTGCTAATAGAAACGTGTGTCGCAGGCTATGACACAAATCTTCGTTGACAGAAACGTTAAAATGTAATATTTATTCTAGACATTTTTACAGCATTGGGAAATGTTTTGAATGTTTGTGTCGTGTTTTTACTCCTACAGAAACCATATTTAAAACAAAAAAAAATAATTTCCCTACCACATCTTTTTCCATTTTCAAACATTTTTTCACAAAGCTCCAGGGAGCCACTAGATGGCGCTAAAGAGACACATGAGGCTCTGGAGCCGTGTGTTGCCGACCCCCGGTGTAGAGGGTGAAGAGCAGCGGAAAGAGGAAGCATCCTTGGGTGGCCTCAGTGCTGATGGTGCATGTTGTTGATGTTGTCCTTCTCAGCCTCACCTGTTGTGCCCTGCCCGTCAGGAAGCTGAGGATCTACTGGCAGATCATAGGTGACACACTAAGCTGGAGAAGTTTGGAGGTGAGAAGTTCCGGAAGTGTGCATTGTCAATCCATACATGTTTGAGCTGAACAGGACATCAGAGCTGGTCAATGGAAGAGAAAGTAAAACTGATAATTGTGAGAACTCCACTGTGAGCCTGGATTAGAGTCACCACAATACTGCGCAGAGCGGACTGGAAATAGGCTGGTACGTTTTTGCACCCCTTTATCTATATAGATTTGCTCTCACAGCCTCAACTCGGGAGCACAACCTCATTTGAGACATAAATAGTCGGCAGTAATGTGCATGTCAGATTCATAATAATGTGTTGGCCATGTTTGATGGTACAAAGCAGAGGCATTCTTGAGCTGCATTTTCTATGCATGAAAATTGAAGATGTGTATCATATGCAGAATAACAACAACAATTGCACTAAACAATGAATGTGGGTGTTGATAATACGCCATACAGAAAGGCTTTTCCATGTCAGGCAGCTTGCCATGTATGCAGAATAAGTACATACATTTTACCCGACGGCTTTTTTTTGTCCAACGGCTCAATTCATAATCACCATTCTTAAATGTCATAGGGGCATGAAAATAACTCCTCACCTCTTGCCTGCGCTGCTTCTTAAATGCACCACGACGACTGGGGTTCTTCCTGCTGCTGCTGGGAGATGAAATGGCATTTCCAGAAGGAAATATGGTTGGTACGGGAGCTGGTTTCAGCCTGGGTCGAACTGCCCTCATTTTTACTCGATGCTCTCTGTCAAATGTTTCCTGAAGCACACTTGGAGTACTTGCTTGGCGACCACACTTTCCTCCCTGCTGATTTACTTTCTGATCCAGTGGTCACATATTTATCTTTTGGAAAGCTGAAGAAACTTTTGCCACTCCATCCACCATTAGTGCAACTAACTAACTAACAGGGAATGAACCATTGTTTAAGCACTAAAGCACGTGGAGACCAACTGAACACGAAGAGCACACAACTCATGCCACAGTTGCCACTAAATTTTTTGGCTTCTTTTACATCACGGCTCCGGAAATACCCAAAGACGGGAGGGCGCGAGATTCAAACCACAGACGACACATCCGAATTGTACCGAGTCATTAAACTGCTGTCTACTAGTGATCTAATCACCTTTTAACGACAGTCATGCATTGCAAAGGTGTTCTAAAGGTCTCAAGATAAACATTTCAACCTTTGGTCACTCACCTTTAAAGAAGATAATGGTTAAAAGCATGTGTATTTTTGTTTCTGTTCTTCAATTGAAGTCTTAACATTGCCAAAGTGTTTGTACAAAACAATACAAAGCATCTTGATGACAATGACTAGAGAGTTTGATTCACACTTTTGGCATATTTATGATTGAAGTACGATGACATCCACCACACACATCTGCAGAGTGTTACATCACCTGCGTCAATCCTTAGACTTGGTTTATGCAGGTGTAAAGTTTTGTCTACTTCCAGCCACCAAATTTTCAGTTGCACACGCTGAGCCTGAGGTACAAATTTGGCAGATTCTGGACAGTTTTTATTCGACTTTGAAAGGGACAAGTGCAATACATAATGGGCAATACAAAATGTGTGCTGACTCATCTGTAAGCGCAATATTCTATTCAGAGTTTAATTTACTGTTTGTATTTATTTTACAGAAGGATTGTTTTTAGGATGTTTTTGAAATCTGTTCTGTTTTTAGTTTGTGCTGTGCAATTCACATTTCGTTCCGTGTCTGTATCTGCAATGTTTTTATTGAATGACAATAAATTTGAGACTGTGTCTTTGTCTGAGTTTGATTAGTTGTCTCACAAGTGTAAACTATTAGACCATGGGCTAAATAAGGCTTCTGTTTTTCAGTTCCTATGGCCACATTTGGAGAGGGGGATAACATTTGAAAAAATTCTAAAGAACATATTTTTCTCACATTCCCAAATGTCTCACATTAGCGAGTACCATTCTGATAAATTTGACACTAGGGCACGTTCAGAAATACACTCCAAATAGTACATGCCAACCATTTGGAAACCACCCAAATACACACAACACGAGAGGGACAGCAGCGCCACAAGTGCACAAAATACACAAAACACAATTTCCTAAATGGAAAATAATGTTTTTGTCCATCCATCCATCCATCCATTTTCGAATCCACTTATCCTCACGAGGGTCGTAGGGGTTCTGGCACATATCACAGCTGTCTTCGGACAGTAGGCACAGTATACCCTTAACTGGTTGCCAACCAATTGCAGGGCACACATACAACTATTCGTGCTCACAATCACACCTAGGGACAATTTTGAGCATTCAATCATGCGACCTTGCATGTTTTTGAAATGTGGGAGGAAACCGGGGATCCTGGAGATAACCCACGCAGGCACGGGGAACACATGCGAACTCTCAACAGGAAGGGCAAGGCCGGATTCACACCTATAACCTCTGCACTGTAAGGTGGGCGTGCTAACCAGTTTACCGCTGTGCTGCATTGATGTTTTTGTGAAAAAATAAATTCATGTTGACAGTTTCCACCTAAAAAGTAATCGTCTAAATACTTCTAGATATTGTATACTTTCAAACTAAAAAAAGTATAGTTAGAGAGAGAGAGAGAGAGACAGAGAGAGAGAGAGATTGAGGAAGTAAGAGAAGTGGAGAAACTGTTGACCACAAACGCTTCCTGAATCCAGACTGTAAAGCCTTTTAGCACGACTTGCATAGTGATCTTGTTACTAAACATGCCACCACAACGTCGAGAGAAAGACTGCAGCCTCCCCTGGGCTGCCGCTCCTCTGACTCCAGAATGGCTGAGCGATAAATCTGTCTCAGACCTCCCTGCGTCTGATCAAACACCACTCTGTGCACAACATGGGCTGTTGTTCCAAAATAAGAAGCATCATACTCTATTCTGTTATAATCTTTTAAAGTGAGAAATGTTTGATACAACTGTTGTGTTACACCTCATTAAAGATGGATATAATGTGTAATTTGTGTTTACAATGTATATATACACTCAAATGTAAAAAAAGAGGCAATTTTCATTATTATTATCATTATCATTATTATTATTATTGGTTAGCGCGTCAACTTCACAGTGCAGAGGTACTGGGTTAAATTCTTGTGTGGAGTTTACATGTTCTCCCCGTGCGTGCGTGTGTTTTCTCCGGGTCCTCCGGTTTCCTCCCACATTCCAAAAACATGCATGGCAGACTGATTGAACACTCAAAATTGTCCCTAGGTGTAAGTGTGAGCGCAACTGGTTCAGGGTGTTCCCCGCCGACTGCCTGAAGACAGCTGGGATAGGCGCCAGCACTGCCCGCGACCCTAGTGAGGATAAAGCAGTTCGGAAGATGAATGAATTCATTATTATTGTAGTTATTGTTGTTGTTATTTTATTTTTTTCGATTTTATTTTATTTTTCTAAGGAGTGGCACCCAAATTTCGTTGTATTCTATACAATGACAATAAAGGCGATTCTGATTCTGTTATTGTTATTCTTAGTCGTCATATTATTATTGGACTTTTAATTCTCCAATCAAAAGTTGCTGCACATGTTTAGAGATTAATTGATTTAGAATGATGTCCGTGCTATCCTAATTTGTATTTTCGCATACACTGAATACATATTTTCCATCCCTCGAATTTTGACACTACTCATCCCCATTATGTCATAATTCTGTTTTTGTTTGGATTACATTTGGTTTTCTTTCATCGTTCACTGTTATGGTTCTGTTCTGTTTGTGCCCAACACTGGGCATTGGTAGGCTTCTTCTCGCACCTTTTAAAAGGACTGCCACGCCAACCACCAGGCGTTGGATCTTTGTGCTACTGTCATGGGCGTGCTGGAGCCTATCCCAGCCATCTTTGGGCAGTAGGCAGGGGACACCCTGAACCGGTTGCCAGCTAATCGCAGTCCCTTGTAAGTTTTTTTGTTAAAACATTTGGTTCAGTCCACCCTGCTTCTCCTGCCTCCCTGCTTTTTGGGTCCACAACCACCATGCAACATGACACATTAAGGTGGTGGGTAAATGGAGTTTAACCCACTTGAATTTGTGCGACAAGCAGCATACGCCCAGAAGTGATCTTGGTTCAATCAGAATGCATTGTTTTCCTACTACTTAGTTAAGACCATAAGTTCACTAAATATTGAAACATTTGCTTGATGGCTTAATTCCATGTAATACACTGAGACAGCTTGAGATGAGCTGGGTGAGGCCGCAGGGCATTGGTGCAAATTCGACAGGTTTTGTGATCCTCGTCTGTTTTTGTTTCCCGACTTTTGAGCCGTCAACTTAAGGTGGTGGAGTGTTTGTGTGTCCCAATGAGCCGAGGAGCTAAGTTGTCTGTCACGGTTGCATTGGTGGTGGTGGACCCCAAAAAGCAGGCAGGAGGGAGGAGCAGGGTGAACTTGACAAATTGTATTTAATAAAACAGAGAAAACTGAATCCTAAAAAGACAAAGTGCTAACAACCAAAACAAATCCAAAGTATCAAACAAAACCATGACTGAAGCAAAAACTATCACTAAACGACACAAACATGACAAACAAACCCGACAGCTGCTAACAAGCAAACAATGACCCGACAATGAGTGCTCGGGCTGGGAGTCCTTTTAAAGTCCTAATTGCCTAACGACCAACAGGTGTGCAGCTGCAGGCAAAATCCCCACAGTGCCACCTGTTGGTCACAAACCGAAACATGACAGTAGTGGCACTAATTACACAATGACCAACAGGTGTGCAGCTCCAGGCAAAATCCCCACAGTGCCACCTGTTGGTCACAAACCGAAACATGACATTGTCTGGGGCTTTATGCCACTGGCAGGGTCACCCATGGCAAACACGTCCTAGGTGAGGGACCAGATAAAGCATGGCTCAAAAACCTTATGATGAGTGAGAAATATGGACTTCAGTTTCCCTTGCCTGGACGTGGGTCACCGGGGTCCCCCTCTGGAGCCAGGCCTGGAGTTGGGGCTCGTTGGTGAGTGTCTTGTGGCCGGGCCTCCACCTATGGGGCCTGGCTGGGCTCAGCCCGAAGAGGCAACATGGGCCCCCCCTCTCATGGGCTCACCACCTATGGGAGAGACCAAAGGGGTTGTGAGGTGCAATGTGAGCTGGGCGGCAGCCAAAGGCGAGGACCTTGGCGATCCAATCCTCAGCTACAGAAGCTAGCTCGAGGGAGGTGGAATGTCATCTCTCTTGCAGGGAAGGAGCCCGAGCTGGTGTGCGAGGTAGAGAAGTTCCGACTGGATGTAGTCGGACTTGCCTCCACACACAGCCTGGGCTCTGGTACCAGTTCTCTCAAGAGGGGTTGGACTCTCTTCCACTCTGGAGTTGCCCACAGTGAGAGGCGTAGAGCAGGTGTGGGCATACTCATTTCCCCCCAGCTCAGTGCCTGTACATTGGAGTTCACACCGGTAGACGAGAGGGTTGTCTCCCTCCGCCTTCGGGTGGGGGGACATATCCTGACTGTTGTTTGTGCATATGCACCCAACAGCAGCAGTACCCACCCTTTTTGGAGCCCATGGAGGGTGTGATGGAGAATGCTACACCTGGGGACTCCCTTGTTCTGCTGGGGGACTTCAGTGCTCACGTGGGCAATGACAGTGAGACCTGGAAGGGCGTGATTGGGAGGACCGGTCCCCCAATCACAACTCGAGTGGTGTTTTGTTATTGGACTTGTGTGCTCGTCACGGATTGTCCATGACGAACACCTTGTTCAAACACAAGGGTGTCCATATGTGCACTTGGCAACAGGACCCCCTTGACCGCAGTTCGATGATTGACTTTGTGGTTGTATCATCGGATTTGCGGCTGCGTGTTTTGGACACTCGGGTGAAGATAGGGGCGGTGCTGTCAACTGATCACCACCTGGCGGTGAGTAGGCTCCGATGGTGGGGCAAGATGCCAGTCCGACAATACTCCGACAACCGGTAAACAGCAGAAGAGTCCTTAAATACAGAGTCTCATAATAATAGATTGGCAGCAGGTGTGCACCAGAAGTCCGCTCATGCCACCTGCTGGCCAGACAGAAAACAGAACCGTGACAGTACCCCCCCCCCCCTCCCCCTCAACGGATGCCTCCTGGCGGACCACCCGGCTTCGATGGGTGCGCAGCGTGGAAAGCACGGAGAAGGGACGGGTCCAAGATCCAGGAGCGGGGGACGCACTGCCGATCCTCCGGGCCATAGCCCTCCCAGTCGACCAGATACTGGAACCCTTTACCCCTGCGCCGAGAGTCCAAGATTTCCCACACTGTGTACACCAGGTCGCCATCGACAATCCGCGGAGGAGGAGGCGATGTGGGTCGCAGGTGGAGCTGTATGGACGGGAGTTCCACCTGAACCTCCTGGGAAGGAAATAGAGGAGGTTGATAACCATTGGCAGACATGAATGGAGACCGACCGGTGGCAGACGAGACGAGGGTGTTGTGGGCGTATTCCACCCAAGGCAGGTGAGTCGACCACGAGGAGAGGCGATGGAGACACACGCAACGCAGAGCTGCCTCCAAGCCCTGGTTCAGGCGTTTCGTTTGTCCGTTGGACTGCGGGTGGTAACCAGTTGACAGACGAGCAGTGGCCCCCATGGCATGACAGAACCGTTTCCACACTCTGGAAACGAATTGAGGACCCCGGTCAGACACAATGTCCACCGGGATCCCATGAAGATGGAAGACGTGGTCGATGAGGAGGTCGGCGGTCTCCAGGGCGGATGGCAGCTTGGACAAGGCAACAAAATGAACAGATTTAGAGAAGCGATCAATAATGGTGAGTATGACGGACTTGCCCTGGGAAGGAGGCAGGCCTGTGACAAAGTCCAGATCAGTGAACCTGGTGTACGCAGATGATATCGCTCTACTTGGAAACATGTTCGAGGAGGTTGAAAACGCGTTGACGAAAATCCATCGAATGGCCCTGACCATTGGAATGCGCATCAATGCCTCTAAGACCAAGATCATGTCCTTCCTTACCAACCCAGCTGACCAATGGTCACTGTCGTTGGAGGGCATGACCTTTGAAAACGTCGATTCCTTCACATATCTCGGCTCCTCTGTGGTTCCGTCGGGGCAAGGAGAAGCGGAAGTCGCCACATCTGATCTGCCTTTGTGCGCCTACAATGCCATCTGTGGGGTCAACGCGAGATCTCAGTGGCGACGAAGGGCCGCGTCTACCAGACGATCGTGCGGACCATCCTCCTTTATGGCTGTGAGACTTGGCCTTTGAGAGTGGCTGACCAGCGCAAGTCTCTATTTCTTTGTCATGGCCTCACAGTTTGCGCCAGTAGTTTTAGGGTTAACTTGTCTCAAGCTTCACAACCCTAAAATTAATTGGGATAAACCTGCCATTGAGAATCGGAGCATTTCCTTCCCCTCAGCATTTGACATCCGCTTATTGCACTGAAACAATACACGACCTAACTTTAACCCGCAGTAATCACAAGTGCCCTTGGTTGTCTGTCCATTGCTATTTATTGTTTTGATTTGTTTATATTTATATATTTATGACTTTTTTTTACCGTTCCGTTTTCACTGCCGTTATTTTTTAGCCGCGTGTGTTTTTATTGCACTGCATTTTTGCACTGTGGTTGAGAGCAATAAAATTTCATCTGTGCTTTATGTTGTACATAGAACATATTTGACGATAAAGCTGACTTTGACATGACTTGGAGTTTGATTTTCTGTTCTTCACATAGTCTATGGTCTGCTATCTCATTGTTCAATGTATTGTAACTATCGCATTTTCCACACTAAAAGGCGCACTGGATTATGAGGCGCACCTTCAATGAATGGCCTATTTTGTAATTTTTTTTCATACATTGGGCGCACCACATTATAAGACACAATCTACAATGAATCCACTAGATGGAGCGACGCTCAAGGAAACGCCAACAGAACGATCAGATGTTGTGATGTGCTGTCACAAAATCCTCCTTAGGGTTTTGTATTATGACGTCCTCATTTATTTTGGTGGTCCACTTCCGGGGACTTTGTTTGCTTCCTCTAATTATCAGGCTGGGCCAGAGGGTGCTTCCGCACCTGTAGCTGATCAGCAATCACCGCTTGTCTATAAGACCTCTGCTGTTCTGCAAGCGAGTGCCAGATGATTCGTGAATTACGAGTAGTATCTAGGCATTTTCTAGTGCACACGCTTGCCCTTTTTGGATGTTTGGTGCATAACTTCTTATTCTTTTCCCAGTGCCTCCCTGCCCAGCCTGCCTCTGCGTTTTCCCCACGGACCACGTTCCTAAACGAGAGTGATGGGTCCATGAAACCTAATGAGGCATGTCGACACACTGACACACTGTGTTGATACTGTGCTGATACTGTGTTGCTAATCACTGCCACCTGCTGGACCTTCAAAATCCCTGCAGCCAACCCACTTGACAGACTGAACTGAATGATTTGATGATGAAGTGTAAACAATATCATTCACATCCATGCTACAATATGAATATAATGTATCATTCAATGTGTTTCAATAATGTGAAAATCATGTGAATGAGGATGCTTGTGGGCTTTGCCTTCACACATTCTTATTTAGAAAAATAAGATGCTCCAGTGTTTTAAATTTCAATCTTTTGCGTTTCTTGCATGCTATTTCCCTGCTGTGGAGAACACACACACAATGGAATAAGACATGTCCAAAATCCGAGAGGCACTTGGTCAGACAAGGAGATTTGAATAAATACCTTATTCTCCAAAAGGATATAAAAATGGCTCTACACGGCGGACACTTTGCGTTTGTCCGGAAGTCTGCTCCATAATATGCACGCACTGTAGCAATGTCACTCGAGTGAAGCGCGTCTCAGCAGTCAATAGTCCACTGTTCTCTGCTGTGCGCGCGTGAGCGCGAGCACGTACTCACGGCGCCGACGCAACCCACGCCACATATTAAAGAAGCTTTGAACTACGACAACAGCTAAGCTAGACCACTTCTCATATAATGATAGCCTATCATATGACAGCCGACACGATGCTCGAAGTCAGACGGACACGTTTTTTCTGATAATCTGTGTGTTTTCCTTTTTGCCCAAATATATATTTTTATTCGAGCGAGGTTGAGCTCTGGCTTGTTTTGGCAGGTGGCATCGTGTCGCCAGACGCACTTCCTTATAAACACTGTGACTGCGTCGACGCAGTCCAGGCTGCGCCGACGTAGTTCACGTGTTGATCACGTGATCTCATGAATCAGCGCACGCACCGACACCTGGATTGCTCTGTGAGCCCGACGCATGCGACCCATCACTACTCTACGATTATCCTGCTCCCCACTCACTCTTGGATCCGCTGCTACTTCTCTATTTCCTGTACCCTAACAGATATCAGAAAAACGTATTCAATAAAGCGATGACACAGTTCACTTAACAAACAGCAAGTTATAACATTGACGCGTTAACGTTGAACTCTCTTGTCGCTGCTCTATTTCCGTGTTCTACTGCGCAACCGATCGCTTTAAGTTTGAACTCTGCGTTGTCAGCATGTTTCGAGCAAGGACCCATTTCGAAATATTACCGTAATGACTATACACAAGGCGCATCGGATTTTAAGGCGCGCTGTGAGCTTTTAAGAAAATGGAAGGCTTTTAGGTACGCCTTTTAGTGCGGAAAATACAGTACAGTAAATATTCCCATCCCCGGAATTCTATGAAAAGGAATATCCTTCACCCGTAATAAAAACCTACGCATTAACATTTTGACTACGATATTACGTGTTACCGGAACTTACGTAAGCGGAAATTCCACTAGCCGTAACCCGGATGGAGGCGTAATGCCGCGGCAGCTTAAATACACGCAACGCCCACCCGATGCGACGGAAAAGACACGACGCTGAGACAAGTTTTCACTTTGCGTTTTTCGATCATCAGATTCGAAACGACATGTAAGTGAGTTTTTATTGGCGTGCGTTTTACTGTAATTGCGAAAGATTTTAACTTTATTCACTTACGTCGTGTAGATCATGGCATCGAAACGTAGAAGAACTGTAATGACTGGAGCGGAGCGAGTGAAATGCATCCGTTTGAGCGAGGCTGGACACAAGGTTAAAACATCCAGCAGACACTTGGAGTCGGAAAGACACTAATCTACGAAACTTTAAAAAACAAGGCATCGATTCAACTCCTGATGACAAGCCACCATCCAGCAAGGAAGCAATGCAAATGGCAACAAAAATCCTTCAGTATGCACAAGAATTACCAGACATCGGTGATCAACGGGACAGTTACTTGCAACTAGCAAGAAAACTGTATGACACGCAGGCAAACATTGTCATAAACCTAAGAATACATCCAACAAAACAATCCAAAATACAATTTTTTTCCCCAAGACAGAAAAAAATAAACATTAAAATACTCTACGTATTTTACTGTTGTGATTTTTTTTTTTGAGACACCTGTATTGCAGTTTTCGTTATATAAACAGTTTTTGGACAGTATATTTTTGTATTTTATTGATTGTGTTGTTACACATGCATTTTGTCAACATACTTGCAGGTTCATAAAGGACATGTACCATGCTCATTTCCCAAATGAGGAATTTCTGTTATCAGGACAAATTGGACAGCGCAAACACGAGTCCGTACTAGAGAATATTTACTGTATACATTTTTTTTTTATTGTTAAGAGTGATGTATACATGTGCGAATTGTGTGTTAATTTGGAATTTTTAAAGAAAAAAAATCTTTTCTGATGGTGATTAGGTGATGTGTTCATCAGCAATAAAATAAAATACCTTTATTACAAAAAAAAAGTCTGACTTGCTCATCCCAAACCACATGCGTGCTGGACTGAATCAATACCCTTGATACGTGGCTATTATTTTCTATTCTAGGCATCTGGCAGGAAAATTACATCATTTTGTGTCATTGCACCTTGTCCAATGGCATCTTGGATTGCTTTGAAGGAACAGGAGCTTAGATGCAGGAAAATGAATAAATTGCAATACTTTTCTGTCATTTTGTCTGAATGTTTTGAGGCAAATTAGATGAAGGGGTGTTGTGCGTGCCTGTATAGCACAATGACATGCATTCATTGGTAATAGGAGATGCATATCTCCAGAAGTGCTTGCTGAGACAGCCTTGTTTTGCAATCATTCATTAGGGCATATCATCCATCCATCCATTCATTTTCTAATCCGCTTATCCTCACAAGGGTCGCGGGCGTGCTGGAGCCTATCCCAGCTGTCTAGGGCATATGAATATTTTTGCTTTGATTTTAATCCACACGAAGGCATTTAACCAGGTTGTAATATGAAAAATACCAGAAATTGTTCACATCTTAATTTCATATTTGTGTAATTTATTAAACATCAAGGTCATAGTATCTGCATAACTGAATCGTGGCAACTCTCACCTGGGGGTGGTCACAGTAGGGTTGTTGTTGTCTGGTGTGGCTTCATCTGCCTTGCGAACTGGTCGTTCACCTGCCTGCTTAAAACATCTCATTTGAAGTGACTGTTCCGATGGAGTGGTACAATCTTTGGGTGAAAGAAGATGATAGGTGATGCTGCAAAACCTCTCCTCTGTTTAGAGAAGGCCTTTCTAATTTGACCACAAAAACACTTTTTTCACTCCTCTTTAAACCTGCAGTCCTCCTTATATAAAATGTTAACATTCAAGTACTCAAGTCAATGTTAAAATTATTTCGACATAGGGTTGCTAAACACATTCCATCAATAGATTGGTCAAAAGAAATTTGTCTTTTTTCAAAGTACACCTACAATCACAAAGAACTCTGTTCTCGTACAATTCAGTTTTGGAACAAAAATTTCGATTTTTTTATGCCTCGGATGACGAACAAATTTCGGTTCTCGAACTAACTGAGCGCACTTGAATGTGTCACTTCACTCCTCTCGGCTTCGCTTCCTCGTGTAGTGACGCTCGTGTAGCGACGCTTCCTCGTGTAGCATCACTACACGAGGAAGCAACGCTACAGTAGCGTCCATTGTGAGCAGATGTTTTTGTATTTTTCAATAGATTTTTTTTAAAAAGCAGACGTGTTTGGTGAAACGCTTCCTCCTGTGGCGTCCATTGTGAGCAGACGAGTTTGTATTGTTCAATAAAAAAAGCAGACGTGTTTGGTGAGACGCTTCTGTTAGGGGGAGTGAAACCCCCTCTTTTCAGAATGGTTTGCCCCAGCAGCATGGGAGAAGTGCGTGCGTTTGTTTACGGCTGGCAGTTTTCAATGCAGCGGCACATAATCAACACTCTGGTGTGCGGTGTCTAATTATTATGCAATAATCATACAGAAACAGCTTCCTCGTGTTGCGTCCATTGTGAGCAGACGAGTTTGTATTGTTCAATAAATAATTTTTTTTTAAAAGCAGACGTGTTTGGTGAGAACCACGTAATATCGGACTGTTGTTTTTGCATTGTGTATCAGCCCCTAATCATGGCACCAAAGAAAGCAAGTGGAAGTAGTAAACCTGGTGAAGAAAAGAGGAAAATAGTGCGCAAAACTATAGAATTTAAGAAAGATTTGATCGCGAAATATGAGTCAGGTGTGCGTTTGTCTGTGTTGGCGAAGGACTTCGGAATGCCGAAATGCCCCGCCTACTGCCTGATGACAGCTGGGATAGGCGCACGTCCCACGACAGATAGAGAAAGAGAGATGTTCCTTCAATTTTTATGTTACTATGTTAATGTTAAAATTGGTGAAAATAAAACAAATTACTGTTTGTTTGCACAGTATTTTACATATTACCTGCTCTCCTATTACTTGGGTACAATTTATGGTGTGAAATTGTAAAAAAAAAAGTGTTTTCTTGACTTGGAACGGATTAAAAACATTTACATTGATTCCAATGGAAAACCGAGGTTTGACTGTACAGAGCAACCAGTCAGATGACAATTGAATTTTGACATTTACATCACTGTTCATACGCAAACAACTGTGCTCAGCGATGAGCTAGTCAGTTTGGTGTTTTTCTTTGCTCTGTAAATTTGGTGAACAGATATTGTCTGGATTATACAATGCATCTTGATCTAGTCTGCAGACTATATTGAGATCACTCTTTAATCAGATATCCAATCCTGCCATTTAATCTCAAGATTGCTCCTGAGTGATTGATGGCAATATTTAGCTTGCTGTTTGATATCAAACATGGCGAACCAAATTGAGAGTACTCAAGCTTTTCAATGTGACCCAGTGTTTGGTCCAGGTTGTTTTCATTCAATCAAGGGAGACCCACAACCTCGTTGAGAATACAGCTATTGAGGGCAATTGCAGACCCAGATATAAAATGCAGATGCTCCCTTGGATCTTCTTTGAATGCATCTTAAGAGTTTGGGACACAAGGTCACTCAAGCAGCTCATCATCTATATCGTGTATTATATTTGTTCTGCTTAGACACTAAAGGATGAATAATTTAACTTCCCATGAAAACAGCTGAAGATACATTTTTGGCTGGCCAATTTTGTGGTCGCTTTCTGTCACTGCAGCTCCCTTATGAAGGAATTAATTCTGCATTTGTGCTGATCCAATTTGAAGGCAACTGAAATTTTTTGGGAAAACAATTCAGCATAAATGTAAAAAATATTTATAAATGTTCGTTTCATACTGTCAATTGTGACAGCATCATACAAACTCAATTCCAATTAAGTCGGGTTAAAGGGTCACCGACATGAAATTCTCCTTTTGTTGAGGTTTTTCATAATCATGCATTCCCCAAAAGTTGTGGGAAAAATGATCCATGTTTCTCTTGCTTATGGCTGTTTGTATCAACATAGTTCAAACAGCACACGTTTTCTGTGGTCTGATGAGTCCACATTTTCAAATTGTTCATGAAAATTGTGGACATGTGTTGTCCTGGCCAAAGAGAAAAAGAACCATCCGGACTGTTATGTAATGCAAAGTTCAAAAGCCAGCGTCTGTGGTGGTATGGGGATGTGTTAGTGTCAACGGCATGGCTAACATACATCCATGAAGGCACCTTAAATGTTGAAAGGTACATATACTTTTGGGAGAAACATGGGCTGCCATCCAAGCAGCGTGTTTTTCATGAACATCTCAGCTTATTCCAGCAAGACAATGCCAAGCCACATTTTGCATGTGTTACAACCGTGTGGCTTTTTAGTAAAACAATGTGGGTACTAGTTTGACCAGCCTTCAATCCAGGCCTGTCTCTCATTGAAAATGTAGTAATGGCCAAATGAAGCCGCTTGAAGCAATAAAGCTTTGCAGCCAATTGGTTTGCACATGTAGCAAAGCTTCATGGTGCTTCATTTACTCTATGGCGCCATCAAGTGGTTTAGAAGCCCAAGAGGTCAACAGTGTTAAGAATTCAATGGCTATTTGCTTAAGACAAAGATATGAATGTGCTTGTGTTAGTAATTTAGAATGTGAACAAAATACAAGTGCTAAGGATAATTATTCATTTTTATTTAGAAATAATAGCTTTCCCACAGTGGCTGGCTTTAAACGGTTTCTTTTTTTTGGACAATATTTCACTAGCTTTAGAAAATATTCTTTCACAAGGCACAGATGAAGCTGGGGTGCAAAGAAATGCGAGTGCCAGTTTATATAAATTTGGGTAGGTATGGCCCAGTTTCATGGCTCTCCTTGCTCTCATGCAAGGCTCTATAATGCCTCAACATGGTGTTATTGTTGTATACAAGTTCCCATGCACACAACAGACACTTCACCTGTCAAATAAAAATAGTTAGACACAAGAACAAGCGAAAAGCTGCATTGTCACATTTATATTAATGTAGTTTTTCTCCCTTACCGTATTGGAAGCAATCAAATCGTTCCCATACAGGGGAGGATCGCCTTTTTCGCGCAGGTTCCATTGCAAGCAACGGACAAGGCTCGAAAAAAGATTGCACTAGTTATACTGTTGCGCAAAGGTGTAACAAGTACACGAGCCCGAAATCCACAAAATGTGAGACAGCAGGCGATCACCATTGCGTTTTGCAACCTATTTATACAGTAGTCTGTACTGTGTTTGCAATGCGCGCCAAACGTCGGACCACTCACAAAGCGTTAATGTGATTCAGCCGGCCGGCGAGGCTTCACACGTCATCATTTTCCGGGTTTTGCCGAAATGACGCGCTCCTCGACACAAGCTTCGTGGAAACGCCCCTCCCATTACTAGACAAAAGCTTCGGAGCCCCGGGCCATTTCGTCTTATCACTATGAAAATGCGTGGTGCATTAAGAAGCATAAACTATGACAATAGAAACCCCCTTCTCTTGAACAGTTTGAAGGTATACATCAAGTAATAATGGGAACTAATTCCACTGAGAGACTTCAAAAATTAGTGTACTTGTTTCCAAACGTTTATTGAATGTTTAAAAAAAAGGTGATATCCTTTTATAAACTAAATTACAATGAAGTTGGAACATTGGGTCAAATTTGCAAATCATGTTCAAC
Source organism: Hippocampus abdominalis (assembly GCA_018466805.1). NCBI lineage: Eukaryota > Metazoa > Chordata > Actinopteri > Syngnathiformes > Syngnathidae > Hippocampus > Hippocampus abdominalis. Next base: position 22,385,161 of record CM031698.1, on the reverse strand, counting down.
CTATATTTAATTAAATACACTTCAAAGACAAGATATTGAATGTTCTAACTGATAAACTATTGATTTTTGTTTTGCTTTTTGTTGCAAAAAAATCATTAATTTAGAATTTAATGGCTGTTACACAAAGCTGGGACAAGGTCATGTTTACTTGTTTAAGTTCAAGTTCAAGGCAACTTTATTGTCAAATGTGCTCTATGTGCAACATACAGCACAGATGAAATTTATTTCCTCTCAACCGCAGGAGAGAGAGGAGCCGCTGTGGGTTCCCGCACCTCCATCAAAATAAAATCTTGTATAAAGTACATATTTGCCAGCTGGTGGTGATCTATACTCCTTTCCCACAGCCACAAAAACACGGGTAAACATGCTTTTTTGAGCAGTGGGAAAGGCTCACTGGCCAGTGCCGAGCCGTGTCCACCAGCACGCCATCGGAGGCGGGTTGTGATCGCTTCTGATCGCCTACGCTTGCAGTGTGAAAGCCTAACACGGGAATTCCCGGTAATTACGTGATGACATAGGGCGGTACGTGATGAGTCATAACATTGTGCGCCATCGTGCGCCATCGGTCTAACTCTAACCCTAACCCTAGCAAAGAGTTGATCCTCCGCTGCTTTTCGACCATTTCGAGGACGGTAAAAAGCATGATAAAAGAAAAAAACACTCACTTCAATGTTGCTTTTTTTACCACCAAGAAATCTGTCGCACTATCATCTATGCAATCACAGCGTGGTGACTTAACCAGACGCCAAGTGGTGGAAGGGGGGGGGGGGCAGAATCGCCTTCTATTGGTCAATGGGAAAGGGACAATATGCCAATTGGCAGTGTGTCGCCACGGATCACTACTACCCGCTAATTTCAGTGGGAAAGGGGTACTAGAAACTTTTCATTGGGGTCCAGGACATCGTCAAAAAGACCTGAATTTACAAATGTTCACTGTTGGCTACAAAGAGCACCTCTTCATATGTAAATGTGGCCATGGCCACATGAATAGTGGCGGTGGGCAGTGGAGAATGGAGGGGTAAGGCATGTTCAGTTGTAAATGTGACCCTTACCTCAGGATCAAAAAACAAAGAGTCACACTGTAGGGGTGGAGGAAAGGATTCTTCCAGTTATTCAGGCACAAAACAAGAACATAAATATAATGTGATGGCAAATAAATAAATGGAAAAGGCTTTGTTAAAACCGAATATTCCTGGCCCCCTCCCCTCTGGTGTAGGAAAAAAAGTCCATCCACGCTGCCTCGTTTGTTTAAAAAAACTTTGACACTGAACTGCAGAGGTGCGTTTTTCAGCGCATTTACCAGCATTCTGTGGCAGTTAGTCAAACGCTGTCCAATCAGCACGAATTAAATCTCTTGCCAATGTGTAGATGACAATACTATTGTGAGCAAGAGGGCTGCAAAGCTCTTGGAGGGCACCTTGCTCGGCCAGCGAGCAGGTGAAGCAGCCCCTCTTCATTATTATTTCTCGTACCCCCTCGACCAACGGTCCCATTCTGAGCCGATTGAAGCCAGCCACTCACTCACTCACTCACTCACTCACTCACTCACTCACTCACCGTAATTGTAAATATGTTTGGATTTTGTTTTGTTACATAATGCTATTATTTTTATGATTTTTAAAAATAAAAATTTAAACCAAAATAAAAAGCATTGTTGTTCTTTTGTGAAGTGATCAGGCAACAGTTTCCTTCAAGTGGCTCAGCTGTCGTGCACCAGTAATGGCCTAATTTACATAACAAAAACATCTGTTCATACCTGAGGATAGAGAATTAGCTAAATGTTTTTAGGTCGGAATGACCTCCTTCGGGTTCCCACAGGTGGATAGGGAAAAATGGTCAGAGTGACCTGAAATGGGTATTCTAGTGTTATCACATGAGCAAACAAACGAGAAAACATGACTCGCTGTTAGTGCCTTGGATGTACAGTTTGAACTTTTGGTAGGCATACAAGACTGTCTTGTGGTGTTATAACCACACATGTTGTTTTGGATTTCAGAGGTTTGGCTTCCCATAAAATGGAACTTTATTCTTTTGGAGTTCTTACTTATTGTGTCATGACATTATTTCCGTGCATTACAATTGTTTGTCATGATTTTCTGAGACATTTTTCCCCCCCTTGGAGAGTGTCTCTGAACCATTGAGTCTAAAAAATGTACTACCCTAGACTAGACGAAAGATGCATTGTCAATTTACGACGAAACCCACCTCTGACTTCTGAGGTGGTTCGGGTTGTCCATGCAGAGAGTAGCTAATTGGAATAAGCTCACTGACGTCAGGGTTCAAAATATTAATGACTTGATACATTAACATGTGTTGTGGTAAATACAGTATTACCTAGCCACTTTGCGCTTTACGTTTTGCGGCTTCAGTGCTTCACAGGTTTGTCCAAAATACTGTACAGTATTCATTATCCATCTATTATTCATCCATATCGGCCGCCATATTACGGAAAGATCCGTTGTTTCATATTGATGTGCGAGAGAGAACGTTTCCCTGCATGCCGAACAAAGAGATGAGTTGACTCAGATTCTTTTCACATGCCTGTACTGTACTGTACTGTACATGTCACTGGCACAAGGCGTGTGATTGGTTCCCGGCGCGACATCGGCCAATGAGAGCACAAGTCGATTTATCCTCCAAGCTGATCAGCTGCGTGTAATAGCAGCCTCAACCAGCATGTTGAGTGCAATGTATTCCACTGACACTATTGTTCCTTCTTTGGTACTACTTTATGTGGAAGGTTACCAATGTTTTGGTCGACAAGCTCACCCAAATGAAATAGCGCCAAAACTCCTCTCATTCAGTATCATTTGATATTATTCCAAATCATTCCACAGTTTTTCATTCAGCCACTCAACCTTCACATCCAATTTCTTCAGAAATCGCATTCCGTCGTTGTTTTTTATTGTTTTAAATGTTTATTTTAAACGGTTTTTGTTTGATTTGTTTTCCAGTTGTGTGTGTTTTTGAATACTTTTTAAAGAAAGATTAGTTGATTGTCATTTGGACTACTACTACTACTATGACGACGACTACTACTACTATTACTATTACTACTACTACGCTACTATGAATGTACCATAACATGTCAAGTGTAGTATGTAAATTTGATTAGGGGCAATTGATAGTGGAAATCCCCCATTTGTCCTACAGTCATTATTGTGTTCAATCACAAACTTCTGCATGAAAAAGGTTCGCCAAAAATCCCACGGTTTTGTTTGTTTGTGTGTTTGTTTGTTTATTGTTTATTGAACATAAAAACATACTCAGTAATAAATTGACAGAAAGTAAGTCATCATACAACACAATTATATACCTGCTTTCAAGTTTTTTTATTTTACCTTTGATTTATAACTTAATAGCCAAAGCAACTACAATGAGTACAGCATCTGTTTTTAGTTGAAAAAGGTGTCATGTGAAGCAACAAAAGTGTAAAATAAATACTTGTCCTGTGGGAACAACTCCCGAGCAAGCATTGATGATGCAAGCACTGTGCACATCATTGCACTTTGAAATGCAGATCTTCCTCATCAACATCAAACCTATTTGAGCAAGAAACTCGAAATGTACAAATGATGTTCACACTTCTGCTCTGATGCCCCTTCTTAGTGATACGGTTTCTCAAACTGTTTTTCTTTTTTTTTTTTCTCGGCCAAGAGGTAAGATTAATGATCGTGTGTGACCAAAGCCCATAACACGATGTGACATTTACAGAAGGCTAAAAAGCAAAGACTTAAATACGGCAATTTTCAAAGGTCAGCTATTTGGAAGCAGAAGGGAATGTAGCTCGTTGGAAAAAGACGTAGAGATTATAAATTACTTTCATACAAACTATCTATAATTTCTGAAGGATGGTGAGCTTCACAAAGAGTACCCGTTCATATCTTGATACATGGGACCATTTTTTTAGCAAAACCATTCACAATGTGTGTGTGTGTGTGTGTGTGTGTGTATATATATACACAGTATATATATATATATATATATATATATATATATATATATACACATAATAGCAAGCCATGAGGTGATGCAAGCACCAATAACTGACTCTTGATGGACTCTCTGCATGCAGCAGTTTGCATTTCATCTAAGGCAGTGGTTCTGAACCTTATTAGAGGTACCGAACCCAACCAGTTCAAATGCACATTCATCGATCCCTTCATTAGTGAAAAATTAAAATCACCATCCGCACCCATCCATCCATCCATCCATTTTCCGAACCGCTTTATCCTCACTAGGGTCGCGGGGGGTGCCGGAGCCCATCCCAGCCGTCTCCGGGCAGTAGGCGGGGGACACCCTGAATTGGTTGCCGGCCAATCGCAGGGCACACAGAGACGAACAACCATCCACGCTCACACTCATACCTAGGGACAATTTAGAGTGCACAATCAGCCTGCCATGCATGTTTTTTTGGAACGTGGGAGGAAACCGGAGCACCCGGAGAAAACCCACGCAGGCCCGGGGAGAACATGCAAACTCCACACAGGGAGGCCGGAGCTGGATTTTGAACCCGGTACCTCAGCACTGTGAAGCCGACGTGCTAACCACTGGACTACAGGGCCGCCCCACCATCCACACCCACACTTACCCAATTTAGAGTGTTCAATCAGCCTGCCATGCATGTTTTTGGAATGTGGGATGAAACCGGAGTCCTAGAGATGCTTGGCTATAAGACGAACTACAAGGAGCATGGGCCACATCAATGAAGGAGAAGGCTAGAAGCAAAAGTAAGGGTGACTCGGAGGGAGCGAAGTTAGCTTCCTAACAGAGCACAGCAAAGATGTGAAACGAGAGAGGTGGAGGCCAAGAGAATAAACACAATGTTCTCCAACAGTGCTAAAGTCAGCCTTCAGTGGCAAGGTATCACCTCAACCTGAGCAATACTCAAAGAATAGATGGGAGAAGGAAGTGTGATACAATTCCAACGCCCAATGGCTGGCAGATTTACAGAGCTCAACAACGTCCCAGTACAAGAACCAGTCATCATAACGGGTGGATCTCCAAGGTAGAGTGATGAAGATGAAGAGCTGAACAGCCTCACAATCACGCGCGCACGCGCGCACACACACACATGCACGCAATCACACTCAACTCACTAGTTCAGTAGTTGTAGTTGGAAATACTTTATATAATAATTATTTTGCTATCAAAAGCCAGTTTTGTAGAGTGATGTTGTTTTGTAGAAGGAAAAGTGTTATTTAGATATTTGAGGTGATAAAAAAATTGATTGTACTGTTAAAGTCAAAGTTATGCTTGAAATACAGGTACAGTATATGATTTTACAAAAAGGTTGTTTTTTCTCTTTTTCGTCAGGAATTGGAATATTTAGGAAACTCACGATTATTCAAATGATGATCGTTAAAGAACAGAATATATATATATATATATATATATATATATATATATATATATATATACACATTTGTTTTGTGATGGAAGAAGACGGTCTAATCTTTCTTTCAGTAGGGTCCATGTTTAAGGGTGACTAGTGACTAGTGCCTACAAAGAGAACACCTTTTTTTTTTTTTTTTGGTCTGGTTAGGAATATGGAAGTAAGTGGAAAGTATAATATTGTCAGTAATATATGACAGTGATCATTTCTAATACACCCACTATAGAAAGTAAATATATGTAGCTATCAATTTTCGTCACATCAAATTGTGTTGTAACTTTGTCTCTTTTTTGGAAACATTTGTTGTTCGAAGGGTTGCAAAAGTCAATAAATAATAGCGAAGCCGCTGTTAAGTCGAAGCCCTTGCTCGCTTTGAGGGCCAGTTAGAGACTGTTTGCGGGTGGGATTCGTCCTGCTTAATGAGGTCTGCTTTAGATCATAGTTATATATTAAATGGTGTTAAAAAGCTTTGAAAAAATTGAAGTCATATCAACTGTGTTCTGACCGCTATGCTTTGATAGTTTTTACCCACGTTTCTTCAGGTTTTTTCCCCCCATTTTTAAAAACACTTCATGAACATCTGTGCCATATTTGAACAAAAGATTGCCACGCTTCAGCAACCTGAGTATTTAGGTGACAGCGCTATGCAACCTGCAGCTTAATGGCATCCTGGCAAACAAAAGCCTTGTCCGGTCAGCACTTTGCTCACTTTCGCTGTCTTCCATCATGCTTCCTTATGGCTGTTCAAACAGCTTGTATAAACAACTGAGTTTGCCCCACGAGCTGATTGTATGACGGGGAATGAGCTTTTTCAGGTTGTAATGCTTTATAGAGAATACTATTTAATGCAGCACATGGAGTCAGATGGGTGTATGGAGGATTACAAGAACACACAGGGCGGGAGGGAACGCTCACATCAGCAGTCCCCGACCTTTATTTACAACACGGACTGGCTTCACCTGTACACATATTTTGATGGACCGGCATGAAAACTAATGAAAATATATGAATGAATGATAGGCCAGGAAAGACAACTTTATTTATATATTTCATACACAAGCTAGCTCAATGTAGTTTCTTTACATGGTTGGAAGTACAACATCTAAAATCATTTCAAAAACAAAAGACACGTTAAAAAAATAAATATAGACAAATGGAAACAACAACAACAAATCTGACTCATCGAACCACACACACCTGTTGGACATTTTCCTTTGATAAGTCACGACATTGAAGCTCAAGTTTTTATCTGATGGGATGCATACTTTGCGCAGGATTTTGCGTACATCTTTCGACCCCGTTGTTGTGCATACACAACAATGATAAGTGAGGAGCCAGAAAAGCGCAGGTCTTTTTTTCCCCATTTTGTCAACATGAATGTAAATACTAAAAAGAAAAGTTGTAGTCAGTACAGATAACTGACAGCAGTTCAGGAAACTCCTCCATTATTTTTCCATTTTGTCTAAGATGTCTTTGTACAATACAATACTTCATTTATGTAGCGCATTTCGCAGCAGTGGCAGCTGTAACAAAGCACTTTACACATAACATGAAATCATAATAGTACAACAACAACAGAAAGTAAAAACACTAAAGTAAAACCCAAATTATGATACTAACAAATGTGGACACCAGAAAACACAACAACAATGTCAGTCTTATGATAATAATAATAATCCATCCATTTTCCTGAACTGCTTTATCCTCACGAAGGTCATGGGCGTGCTGGAAACTTTCCCAGCAGTCTTCAAGCAGTAGGCGGGGTACAGCCTGAACTGGTTGCCAGCCAATTGCAGGGCACACACAGACCAACAACTATTCGTGCTCACAATCACAACTCGGGACAGTTTCGAGTGTTCCATTTACCTGCCGTGCAAGTTTTTGGAATGTGGGAAGAAACCGGAGTACCTGGAGAAAATCTATCCAGGCACAAGGCGAACATGCAAACTCCACAGTAGAAAACCAGGGCCGGAATTGAACCCCGGAAGCTCTGCATTGTGAGGGGGACGTGCAAACCAGTCGACCACCATGCTGCAATCATAATAATAATTTCGACAAAAACAATAGGGACCTCACAACTGTCACTGCTTCGGCACTAATAATAATAATAATAAAAAAACAAAAACAAAAAAGCAATAGGGACCTTGCAGCAGTCGCTGCTTGGACCCTAACTAGCCTAGACTTGACAACTCTGGTAATGGTACAATATCTCTGAAGGCCATCTGGTGAAGAGAAATCTGACCTGCACAAGATGAGCATTTAGGCGATTCTCTGAGGCTTTTAATGCTGCCAATCTTGTGATATTTAATTTTACTTGACAGTGCCACTCTAAACTATGACAAGAATATGAATGAAGTCTTCTAAATTTGTAAAGAAGACATATTGTGCAATTCCAAATATTCCCATGGTGTCTTAACATATCTGACATGCTTCAACCAAAATAACCCAGTGATCAAGAATTATACAGTGAATATAAATAGTCTATAGAGCCTCATTCAAATGTCATGTCTTTGTGATTTAAAAAAAATAGAACAAAATATAATAAATATTTTCCAAACTTTTAATACCATTTATGGCTGGTTTGTTGTATTGAAAGCAATACAACGCGTAGAATTCAAATCCATAACTCAGGGGGCCTCTTGGAATAGTTGTTTTTCTGTGAGATATTTCCTCTCCTCTCCTATCCAAGCAAGTTGACATGTAAGTCTTTGGAGGATAGGATCATTCGAATTCTATGAATGTTTCGGAAATGTGCCTTGGTGCAACCTTTAATCCATTTTTAACAAAGGTTACTCCTGGCCAAACTTTATGAAAGGATATTACACAAAATTATTTGCAGCAGCCATTTAAAACAAAAGGGCATCGACATAGTACTGAAAGAAAAAAAGAAGGAACACCAGAGAATTGATGTCAATATTTATTCAGAAAACAGAACCTCCAAACACAATCGCCATGTGGGTGACAAATCTGTGGCAAAAAGACTCTTGTATTACAAAAATACATAAGAGCACATCGATCCAAGGTTTTAATGCAAATGAGAGAATTTTGATTATGTGATTCAGAAAAAAATTATGGAAGGATGTTTATAACATACATCCTTTCATAATTTGTTAGCGATGGGAAATTCCAAAATCAATTAAATTATCTTCAGCGGATCCCTCACAAAAACAAAAATTAGTATCTATCTATCTATCTATCTATCTATCTATCTAGATCTATCTATCACATATTTTTTTTGTTTTTTTACCTTACCTATCTAGATAGATAGATAGATAGATAGATAGATAGATAGATAGATAGATAGATAGATAGATAGATAGATTATTGTGGAAATGATTTTTATGGGTAGAATCTGTGAATTAAAACTTTATATATAGCCGTACTTCTTCAGAGCTGGACGGTGATCAACTGGTTAGCACAGCCACTTCATAGAGCAGAGGCCGTTCGTTCAAATTTGGGCTTTGGACTTCCTGTTTGGAGTTGTTTGTTCTCCCTGCACCCGTGTGGGTTTTCTCCGGGTACTCTGGTTTCCTCCCACATTCCAAAAACATGCAAGGCAGGTTAATAGAACACTCTAAATTGTCCCTTGGTGTGATTGTGAGCGCGATTGGTTTTTGTCTGTGTGTTCCCTGTGATTGGCTGGCAACCAGTGAGAGAGAGAGAGAGAGAGAGGAGGGGGCGTGAGGAGCGAGAGACAGGGAAAAAGGAAAGAGAGAGAGGGAGAAAAGAGATTGAGAATGACAGAGAGGGAGAGAGAAGGACAAAGAGGGAGAGAGAGACGGAGAGACAGACAAAGAGAAGGAGGGCCAAAGAGAGAAGGAGGCAGACAGATCAGAAAGAGGGAGAGAGAAAGAAAAGAGAGTGCGAACGACAGAGAGAGGGAGAGAGAGGGAGAGTGAGGGAGAAAGAGAGAGAGAGAGAGAGAGACCAAAAAACCTGATGTTTAGTTATCACTTTACTCAAAGCATCGGCCTAATATACATGCACAACACAGGAATATTGTGATTTATCCTTGTGGCGTGAAGATACCTTTTGCTACTGGAACATCAGAACAATCTTAACCTGTTCTCTGGCTTTGATCTATCTTAACCTGCACATCTTCCAACTCTCAGCAACAGATGTTGCTGGGCTGCGAAATGGCCTACAAAGCAAACTGCCCTACTTTAATCCTGTGTGTCGCCAGCATTAAAAATTGGATTGAGACAGACAAGATTAGATTATGTCGGCCGGATTTGACCAAATGTAAAACCCTCACTCAAGCTTTACATAATCTCCTTTCACTCCCAGTGAGCATCAGCCCTCCCAGCAGATGCCAGCTTGAATTTATGGTCATGTTTCTTTTCATAATATCCTTCTCTTTGGACATTCTGTCTTCTTTTTGAATATTGTCAGTGTTTAAGGTTTTCTTTTCAGGCTAACTATGTTTCATATTAAATTCACATATTTTTTTGGTTTTTTTACCTCAACAGCGCATCTTCATTTGCTAAATCTGTCTGCTTTTATGATGATTTATATATTTGTTTACAGCATAATAACGTTTTTGTGCTATAATTCTGTAAAAGCTCATGCTACTGGCCATAAAAAAATGAAACTATGCCTTTAGGAAAATGTTTTCTTTGCCTCTTGAGGGCTGTCAGTATCACTTTTATTCTCAAGTGGACATCCACAGGATCTGTCAGGAAATATAAGATTAATAACATACAGTATTTTAAAGGTCAAGTGTGAAGTAATTTCTGAAAATCCATCCATCCATCCATCCATCCATTTTCCGATCCGCTTTATCCTCACTAGGGTCGCGGGGTGGGGGTGCTGGAGCCTATCTCAGCTGTCTTCGGGCAGTCGGCGGGGGACACCCTGAACCGGTTGCCAGCCAATCGCAGGGCACACAGAGACAAACAACCATCCGCGCTCACACTCACACCTAAGGACAATTTAGAGTGTTTAATCCGCCTGCCAGGCATGTTTTTTGAATGTGGGAGGAATCCAGAGGACCCGGAGAAAACCCACGCAAGCAAAGGGAGAAAATGCAAACTCCACACAGGAAGGCCGGGGCTGGAATTGATGCCGTTTTGTACTGTATTCTGCCATGATCGCAGGTCTTCGGGCACATTTTTATCTCTACAGCCCAATAAGGCCTGCATTTGTCGGCAAGGAACAATGTATATTCTTTCACCATGTGAAAGAATATACATTGTTTAAGGTTACACTGGTACTATAAACTGTTCATTTCCCACATAGCATAATTCCGAGTTCAAACATCACCTCCAGATATCAACCAATGAGGGCTTTATGATCATGGCAAGTCTACGGTTGAAAACAGAATTATGATTCCACTCCAAATCCTCAGCCATCTGATAGCCGGTGGATTGGGGTTACGTTTGAGGAGCTTTTCTTACGGCTTGCTATGAGCAGGGGATAAATACATTCACACTTTCTATCTCAGGCTGCTAATCCATCAGTAGCTCAGCCGTTTAGCAGCAGCACAGGACCTGGAAATCTGAAAAGCCAGCATGCTGTGAGTCCACACTGGGTTTGCAGGAGGAGGGGGAGTGGTAATAGTTGAACAGCTGCTTTTGGAACAGGACTCCTCGTGTGCATATACAGTCACTCACACACGCACACACACACACACACACACACACACACACACACACACACACACACACACACACACATTAGTCCCCATATGGCATGGGGCCAGATGACAAAACTTCAACAAGGGTCACAGTTGGTACCTACTGATCTGCCTCGGCCGTACACTCCCCAAAGGATAAATACCACATTGTTTGTGTTATTGTGCATGTAAGAGTACTTTTTCTCCCCATTTTTTTCTGTCTCCCGCAGGATGTGGCATTACATTTTTCTAAAGAAAAGAATTATGATCACTTTTAGGGCATAATAATAATAAGATAACACTGTTGTAATTTCTACAGAAACAATAGGGACCTTACAGTGGTCATTGCATGGTTCTTAACAATACAGAAATATAAGTAAATTAATGAAAGTGATGGGCCTGTTTCTCTGCTCCCTCAATTCTCTAAAATGTTAGAAAAACTATTCAATGATAGATTCGATCAATTAACAGAAAAACAACATGAATTACTCTCCATCAGACTATGGATTTATAACAAACTGGTCAACTTGACTTGCTTTGACAGAGCTCATCAAAAGCATTACAGTACTCCTGAGACAATAAGAAAATTACAGTAGGCTATTAATCTACAAAAGGTATTTGGTGATATAAATCATGACAGATTGGTCAGTAAACTGGAACAGTCAGGGATAAGGGGTATGGCCTTGAATTGGTTTAGGAGTTATCAACAAAAAGGCAGCAATTTGTGAAGCTAGGTGAATATACTTCAAATGCTTGGACAATATATGCGATGTCCTCCATTGGTCAGTGTTGGTGCCAAAATGATGCATCCTGTATATTTATGATTTATGTAAATTGTCCCAACTATTCAAGTGTGTGCTGTTTGCAGATGAAACAATCATTCTAGTTTCTGTTGAGAAGATTTTGTTCGCCTCAGAATTAAGAAAGGTAAAAATACGGTTTGATGAAAAAAAGTTAGCAATAAATTTCATTCATTCAAAATTCATGGTATTTGGAAATGGGGGTTCAACAAGGGTTCAAATCAATACAGTATAATGGATCAATAGAGAGCATTACATTGCTTAGGGTAGTGATAGCCAACAAAATTTTCTGGACACCAAACATACAAGATATACAATCCAAGGTTTCAAGAAGCAAAACAAAAATATTCAATCAATCCAGAAATGAGCACTCGACTTTTATCGGTATGTCCTCAACACCCTTTGTCACCATCCTTATTCATATAATAATCGTCCTCCGTCCCCGTCCGTACTTGTCCTTTTAAAGCCCTTCCATCCTTACATTTCATCAGTGAACATCCATTTGGGAAATCCCACAGGTGAACAGCCTAACTGGGAAAAAGTGGGTGTCACGATTGGGTATAAAAGAAGCTTCCTGAATTGCTCAGTCATTCACAAGCAAAGATGGGGAGAGGTTCACCTCATTGTGAACAACTGTATGAGAAAATAGTCGAACAGCTCAAAGACAATGTTTGTCAGTGTACAATTGCAAGGTTTATCATCAAGAGTCCATAATATCAAAAGGGTCAGAGAATCTGGAGAATTCACTGCATGTCAGCGGCATGGCCAAAAACCAATATTGAATGCGTGAATTCTTTGATCTCTCAGGCAGCACTGCAACAAAAACAAATACCACATGTGCTCAGGAACACTTCAGAAAACCAATATCAGTCAATAAAGTTAAGTACGACAGCCGTTAGTGCAGCTTAAAGCTCTGCTATGCAAACCGGAAGCCATTTATCAACAACACCCAGAAACGCCGCTGGCTTCTCTGGGCCTGAGCTCACAAAGATGGACTGATGCTAAGTGGTCTGACGAGTCCACATTTCAAATTGTTTTTAGAAATTGTGGACGTCGTGTCCTCAGGGCCAAAAAGGAAAAGAACCATCCGGACTGGCATGGCTGCAAAGTTCAAAAGCCAGCATCTGAGATGGTATGCGGCTGTGTTCGTTCCAATGATATGGGTAACTTACACATCTGTGAAGGCACCATTAATGCTGAAAGGTACATTCAGGTTTTGAAGGAATGTGCTGCCACCCAAGCAATGTCATTTTCATGAAGGCCCCTGCTTATTTCAGCAAGACAATGCCAAACCACATTCTGCACGTTTTACATCAGCGCGGCTTCGTAGTAAAAGAGTGTGGGTACTAGATTGGCCTGCCTGCAGTCCAGATCTGTCTCCCATTGAGAATGAGTGCCGCATTATTAATTTATTTATTCATTTATTCCATTCAGCAGTCAAAATAACAAAAAGATGACCCAAATATAAAAATAAATCAGAATTAATACTTAGCCTGAAAAGGAGTGGGACGAAGAAAACTAACATTCTTATTATGTTTAGGATGTTAAGTTTACTTAGCAGCTTCCCGCAAAATTTACTATAACAGTATCCATTTTGCAATGGATAAATAAATGTAATGTGTTAATCAGGCGGCCTGGTGGTCTAGTGGTTAGCGCGTTGACCTCACAGTGCAGAGGTTCAAGGTTTGGAGTTTGCATGTTCTCCCCGGGCCTGTGTGGGTTTTCTCCAGGTAATCCGATTTCCTCCCACATTCCAAAAACATGCATGTCAGGTTCATGGAACACTCTAAATTGTCCCGAGGTGTGAGTGTGACCGTGATTGGATGTTCGACTCTGTGTGCCCTGCGATTGGCTGGCAACCAGTTCAGTGTGTCCCCCGCCTACTGCCTGAAGACGGCTGGGATAGGCTCTGCCCCCCCCCTTGCGAAGAAATAAAGCGGATCGGAAAATGAATGAATGAATGTGTTAATCAACAGTAGCCCAGCATCAAAAGTTCATAAAGCAAAGGTAATGGAAGGTAACAATACCAACAATGCTCAGAATCAAAAGCACAAAACTGCACAAATCTGTGATATTAAAGTTACAACTATACCATCAATGGTAATGGACTATATACCAGCAATGATAAGGAACCAACAATTTCATTAACACAAGAAAAATCAAGTAGTGATGTCAATTTAAGACCCACTCTCCAAACACTGTAATCAGACCATATGTTTCAACAACAGTTTGAACCTGTGAATATTATTGGCATTGTTTGTGTTGTACATCCAGGCCCCGTGCCTTCTCCACCCCTCTGCGCCCCATGGTGGGGGTCGACGGGGCCTGTGTCTGGGCTATGCTGCTGTGGACCGTCCTGTCGCTCCTCCTTCTGCCCGTGGGGGGACTGCTGCGGTGCTCGGTGGCGGGGCTTCTTGGGCTCCGCTTCCGGTGGTCGGGCTCCGCGCTTGCGCTGCACTGCTTCCCGGGCGTCGCTCCTCGTCCTTCCCGGAGGTGCATCCGCCATGGATCTCGTCGGGGCTTCCACCTCGATGGCTCCAGGGGCATCACCTCCTTTTGGTCGTCCTCCCGCTGGCCACGCAGAGACAACGGCAGAAACGGCGGCCGATCCGCGGGCCACGGCGTGTTGGCCGGCCTGGCTGGGTCGGCTAGTGCTCCTCGCGACGGCGATGTTGCCGGCGTCAACTATTTAAAATTGCATATTCAGTTTAAATTCATTTCTCCTTTTCAAAACTATCATTAACATACTTGTCACCTTGCAGTGCAAAATGGCTTGCTGTTAAAAGGGTCATGTATAGTCATTCCCAAATCATTGCAAAAGGACATTTTGGATCGTCTGCACACAGGTCATCAAGGCATCGCAAAGTCTAGAAAACAAGTAAAGCAGTCGGTCGGTGTGGTGGCCTTGACTCAACACACAGCTGCAGATGTTAGTGTCTGAATGTGTCCGATGCGCTACAGAGAGACTACAACACAGAGAAACACTGGTGAGAGTTCCAAACATGTCCCTAGGAGCTAATTAGTGTGGATCCTTTTGATTGAAACAACAGCCAATTACTGTTATTAGTGGACTACTTCAGCAGATTCATAGAAGTAGCAAAACATACCCAGACTACTTCTGCTGCAGTGATGGAACACATTAAGTCCATATTTGCAGGGCACGACATTCCTCTGGAGTTTCGAACTGACAATGGTCCACAGTTCTCATCAGAGCACTTTCAAAAGTTCTCCCAAATGGTGCTTTCTACAAACCGCTTCAAGTACAAGATTTCCTCAAGGTAACGGCGAGGCTGAAGGGGCTGTGAGTCTTCAGAAGGAGTGACCTCAACCTTGCTCTCATGGCATACCATGCCACACCACTTGCAAATGGCCACAGGCCTTCCTGCCTGAAACCAGGGTGGACCAACATCACGACTTTGAAAGAGAGGGAAAGAAAGGAGAGAGATAATCAGTGGAAATGGTTCAACTGAAGACACAGTGCACATGATCTTTCCGGATGACACTCAGGAGAGCGGGTTTGGATCACCGACTTGAAAGAACATGGGACAGTTTCCACCAGATACATCTCGGTCTTACTTGGTTCAGTCACCCAGAGGGCTCCTGTGGCACAACCTGAGTCATCTCATTATTACAGCTTGAACCCCCGATCCTATTTTGCTGGAGTAGATCAACACTACACCTGTTACTACTGAGCTACCAACATCTCCACTCGACCAGGCTGCTGAGAAGCAGTATCCAACCAGAGAGAGGAATCCCTCAAGGTACAATTCAGGACTTTGACCAAGGTAGTCTTATATATCTGAGTGACCAACCAAGGGCAAAATAATCTCCTCATTCGCTGTCAAACCCACTCTCAAAGTTAGTTCATGGTTCAAAACACAGAACCATTTTAAATAAATAAGGAACTAAACAAACAAATAAATAAACTTCAAGTCACATCGATCCATCCAACCATTTTCTGACCGCTTATCCTCACAAGAGTCGCGGGACGCGCTGGAGCTGTCTTTGGGCAGTAGGTGTGGTACACCCCAAACTGGTTGCCAGCCAAACACAGGGCACACATAGACAAACAACCATCCACGCTCACACTCAAACCTAGAGACAATTTAGAGTACTGTATTCCATTAACCTGCCACACGTTTTTGGAATGTGGGAGGAAACCGGAGTGCCCAGAGAAAACCCACACAGCCACACAGAGAACATGAAAACTCCACACAGGAAGGCCGAAGCCAGAATTGAATCCTGCACTGCCCACTTCAAGTAACAAAAAAGAAAAAAAGTTATAACAGCTTAAGACCTTTTAGTGGGTTTTATATTTACATGCAATGTCTTTGTTTCTACATCCATCCATCAATATATCCATTTTCTACGGCTTATCCAAGTTCAGGTCGCAGAGGCAGCAGCTTCAGCAGGGAAGCCCAGAGTGGATACTCCGTGAATTGCAGCTTATTAAAAATATTCATTCCGTGTCTTTTATGCATTTTTTTTCACTTTTAAGTTATCCTGCGGGCCTGATCGAACCTCCTTGGGGGCTAGGGTTAGGGTTATTTAACCCACATTTTTTTAAAAAGCCTCAGAAATGACTGTTATAAAAATATGTTTATTGTCATAATTTGTGAACCTCACATATAATTCACATACACTGGAAAACTTTTCTTTATTTAACAGTGAATACGGAGTCCAATCTGGGATGCAGCTTGCTCTTGAACGGGAATTTTCCATCCATCAAATTGTTGTGCCCTGCATGCCCTCTTTTCTTCTCATCCTCTCCTTCCTGTCACCATCCCTATCAGGAGCAAGATGTCACCATCTTTTGATTGTGACATTGATTTCCTGGTCTGTGGCCCAAGATGTAGGCGATCAGGTGTCACAACGGCTGTAAGAACTGTAAGAAAACAAGGATGGACAGTGTGTTAGGAAAACAAACATTTTTACATGTCATTACCAATGAATGGTCAGTAAAAATAACCCTTGAAGTTTCTTAAACCAGGTGTGACACTGTGGGGTGGAATATTTGCCACCAAAAACTAAATGTGAATATCTTAGATTTAAATAGCTTATTGAATTTGAATTACGTAAATTGAAGGTCACTGGCTCGGATAATGGATGGATTTGTATATTTTCATCTGAATCATATTGAATAACTGAATCTGAATTTTACAATTTGAATTTGAAAAGGATAGATTTGTTTCTTCAAACTGTATTTGATCGTCACTGGAAATTAAATTCTGTTTATTTTCATATTCAGTCTTACAAATACAAAACTTGTCATTTCAACGTCAGATTTTTTTTTTAAATTCAGGTAATAATTTTTAAATTCACTTTATGGCCAAGTATGATATATCTGATTCGTATCGCAGCAAACTGAATCAAAATGAATTTCATTGTATTTCAGTGCAGAAAGGGTTCTTTTTTTATCTTGCCCGAAATCCCTGGCAGCACCTCTGACTGTACAATCTCCTACATTTTCACTAAACTCATATGAACACGGAAAATGTGATGCAGCAGGTTCAGGCCCAACCCGCCTGTGACGTACTGAGCGGTTTATTTAAAAATTCGCGACCTACAGTTTCTGGATTTAGATAGAGCAAGAGACAATTTTAGGAAAAAATACATGTAAATAACCCTTAAGTCAGCGGTCGGGAACCTATGGCTCTCAAGCCATATATGATCTTTTGATTATTGCATCTGGCTCGCAGATAAAAAAAAAAAAAAAATTCTCCTTTGTTTTTTAATGCATCCATCGATCGATTTTTCATTGCTCATTTCCTGTTTGGGCTGCAGTTGGCTCCAGGAGCCATTTTGATTGGATGATACTGGCCAACGTTGCCGTTGCTGTGGAAACAGGGACACGCCTCCTTTTGAATCAACCCGCTCGGCAATTAGCTCAAAGCTAATCCTTAGCGAATAAGATGGCGAAAAGAAAAAAAGATGACGAGTTTGGTAGACTTCAGGATGAATGGACCGAATGATTTGCCTTTGTGGAGAGAACAGTTTCTGCGGTTTATCTGATTTGCAATGACAAAATACCATCGATGAAACGGTCGAATGCAGAGCGGCACTTTGACACGCCCCGTGCTACGTTCGCATCAAAACACTGTGCGAGACAGCCGAAAGGAAGCGTGCAAGCTACTGAGCAGTGTGCAAGCTATCCAGCAGTAACTTCGCGTATGGACCCGGCAAGATGACTTTCATTCCGATAGTTTTGCTGGATTTTTAGCAATCGTGAGCAACATTTTGTTGAAATCCCTTTTAAAATACAGTTTTATATACAGTATATGTGTGTGTGCGTGTGTGTGTATACAGTATATATATATATATATATATATATATATATATATATATATATATATATATATATATATATATATATGCACAAGCATGAGTGCGTGCGTGTTCCAATGTGTGTGTGCGCGAGTGTGTGATGAATAGAATTCCGCATACGTCTGCAATGTAAAACAAGGCTGTGTGTATAAAAAAAATAATCTGAAACTGCATTTAAGGGTGGCACAATACTGGGTGTCCAGAGTTGTAAATTAATTTCTGGCCCACATACTTCACTCAACTACTGGCCCACATCTTGTTCACCAGAGTCAAGGCAGTGCCTCCTTTTCCACTCTTGGGACATGTTCTGCCCACATGCCTTATGCCAGTGAGTGCCAGCGCAATGCCACCTGTGACAGCTTCATGCCGAATGTGGGCCAACTCCGCCTGCCACACTCACTGGGTCAATTAATATTTCTCTGCTGAATTTGGTCGCACTACATCCCTGATTACTTTGCAATAGCTTAATCCAGGAAGCGAGGGTAGGATGGTGAGAGGTGGAGGGATGGGGAAAGGTAAAGAATAGGGCGGATGGGGGCGATGGGGAGGAGGGAAGGATTGTGGAAATAGGGAGGAAAGAAAGGGAGATGGCTCAATTTTCCGCTTTCTTTTGCACAGTTTACTGAAGATAACGTTTTCAGCACATGCTATATCAACAATTTAACATAGAATCTGCTTGTTTGTAGGTGGAGGGATAATCATCCTGATATACGGTATATAGATATTCCTATATTAGTTTGCCCCAGAAATGTTAAACACCTTCCCCCCTTGGTCCTGAAAAAAAGTGTTTCGACCTACTGCATTCTTCCTATGTGGTACGTACGGTATGTTCTGCAGAGGTTCTTGCATGAAGCAAGCAATGGATAAATTGCAGGATGCATGTCCAAAAACGAATTGCCCGTACATGCATTACATGGAATCTGTGTGTATGTGTTACTATTCCATTGTTTTGGAAAGGCAAGGAAAATATAACTTACAGAGTAATGCACCTGAAATACACTGAAACATGAACATGAGTGCTCAGAACTCACGTTTTATTTTTGAGTCATAAGGTGCTACCGCCTCCTTCTGGCTGGTATTGACATTACAGTGCATTATTTTCCTCAATAACTGTTGTTTCGTGTTTTCTTTCATTTTACCTCGTCTAAAAGCGTCAATTGTCATCACCAGTTCGTCAACATAATTGCCAATATTAAAAACAAAAAACATTTGATGGGGCAAGTACAGGAAGGGGGACAATTGGGTGGGTCATGCTCCTTATTAACTCGTGAACCACTGACTTGATATAATCCGTGGATGTTAATTTACCACATATTTAGCACAATGTCACATTCATTTTAAAATCTGTTATTTTAAAACATTGCCTTTTAACTTTTTGCTTTGTGCAATAGTGTTTTGCTAAAATAATAATTCTGTTATGATGATTATGTTATTATTGGAATTTATTCTACATGTTTTGCCCTGTTGAATATTAGAAGTTACAAGATGAATGTATGTCTAACTTACATGTGCAAATCAGTTTAGTTTCGGTGGTTGTGCAATGACTTCTGCTGCAGGTCGGGTTGAACCCCAGTTAAGCCACTGCAACTGTGATAGAATATTTCATTATAAACCTGCCGTGAAACTTGGCATCCAACTCTTGTATAAGCATGAAGTGCATATTAACAAAGTCAACGTGCACTCACACACCTCACTCCAAGACAGTAAGATTGTGATTTCTAAAATTGCACCGTACTTCTAAAATGAATGTGTTTTATTCCAAATGGGCATGAGAAAAAAACTATCAACAACCAGACAGTAGATGTGACACATGCATCTTTGATTAGTTCTTGACTCTGATTGAGTAACACTGTTTTTTTGACGGTTACAGTGATAATAACAACAACAATGACTGCATTTCCAACTCCACAGCAGTCCCAAAGCCGTAAACAGCAGCATCCATAAACATAGAGGAAGTAGCAGGAGTGACTCCCTCTTCAGCTATATAAGATAAGTTAAAAGTCTCTCTGGAATTGTTTGATTTACTGAACCTTTCCCTCGCCTTTATTGATTTATTAATCACTACATCAATGAACTAACAAACACTGACCTTTTCGTGGTCCCTGACCAGGCCCCACTCTAAACGGGCTTAATCGATCATTTAATGGAACATCAAGGCCTCACAGATTATTTGTCAGCATTTTGTCATGCATGCATGCATATCCGGAGAGGTCAATAAATTGACCTTCCCTTTGAAGTGGATAGACAAGTAGACAGGACTGCATTTCCTCATTAACCTCCATCATCCCATTTACAAGCTATTTAGACAGTAGGCTAATCAGGACAGTTTTGTGAGGAGCATCAGTGGTCTGTTGTGGCTTGTTTGATATATGCTGAAAATTGTTGCAGAGGTTACAATGCATTGATAATGTTCTTTAAAAGTTCCCAGGTATTTTTTGGGGGGTTATTTACATAAAAAACTACTCAGGTTTCCATAACATTTTGTGGCGATAGCCATACAAGATGTTTGTGAACATCCGGATTTTTTTTCTAACGTGGGGGTTTTTTTTCAAACTAAATGTTGAGCTTGTTCAAGCTTGCTAGAGATCTTAAGTAGAAAATTGCATGTTTTTTCTTCACAACTTATGAAACTACCTGCCTCTAGTTTACGATCCACTCTGCATCTATGAAGTAAACTGCAGTGCCACGAAGGAATAATGTTCCATTTGATGACATGGAAACAGGCCAGCTGGATCTTAACGTACAATAGCTGCTTTGAGGACTCGGAGGCTCCTGCATTGTCCACTGGTCTTTGCAATTATGAACACAAGTGAAAGCACAAGAAAAATAGGGCGTATCGGGGCTACTGGGGGGATCACAACAACATGGCCTCCTCTCACTCCAAGCATGGCACGCAGACGCTATCAACTGGCCTGTGTCTAGAATACGGGTTTATTCAATAGATGTCAGTCACTGCCCCACCAATTGAGAAAGACATGGAGCATAATGCACCAACTACATTTTGGGCCGGCAGTAGTAATGGCTCATAAATTCAACAGCCCTGGAGGAGGAATCTGTCAAAACTCGGCAGCGTATTGTGGGTTAATGTCTTTCAAACCCCTCCCTCAATATGCAGTCATTGTGAAGTCTGTGTGTACTTCTCCCTCCCCCTTTTCTGCCACTGCTACTCCAACTCTCCACATCAGAGCTAAATGCAGCCAGCCATACTAAAAACAATTTTCTTTTTAATTAATCACGCCATTCCTGTCAATACATGAAACAGCTTTGGTCAGAGTTCGGTCATGCAGTTAAAGCACCAATCAATGGCACGAGGTCTGAGCTCAGGCACTGCCAATATTTTCCATAGTGTAAACAAGAATCCTGGAAGCTCATGCTGTCCCAAATAAAATGCCTGTAGGGTGCAGGCGGCCCAAAAAGCCTGTGCCTATTCCATGCTTTGATAGTCCTTTGTTCCTGCGAGCTGGCTTCTGAGGGGTAGAGGGTGGGTGACCCATTGTGCCCGCCAGGCGAGTGCTTAGACCCCCCGGAGCCTCTCAGACAAGAAGCATAACTGTCCTCCCCTCATCCCTCCACCCTAATAAAAAAAAAAAAGGATTGATATGATTTTTATTTTGTTGTCAGTGTGTTTGACAACAAGCCTGCTAGTAGGGGGCCCCATTAAGGAGCTTCTCAAGTCCCGGTGTGTTATTGCACTGTCTTCAGAGTTTTCCAGTTGTGTCGTTGATATGGATTAATGTTAAATGCCCCTCAGGTTCCCTACTATGCCTGCAACAGCTGGTAAGAGGCCCAAACAGGGGATTCCTGACATTTTGTACCTGAAGCAGTACAATTTCTTTGTTTTATCATTTATACAATCATATCATATCCTTTCTTTGCATTTGCTCTTCAACTCAGGGCCAGACGCAATTGCCTGGGTTGCCTAACCCGTTGCGGCCTCTCGCATTTAATGTTCTTTGTGTTCTTGATTTCTCCCAAACATATTAATATAATTGAAAAGGCAAGCAAATATATTCCAGATTTTTTTTTTTTAAAACATAAATTGAGCTTGACAGTGAAAATGTTACCATCCCGGCCCAAGTGTCCCTTTAAGGGAAACATTTTGAAATATTAGGATTCTCAGCGGCGGCACGGTGGTCATCTTGTAAGCACGTCCACCTCACAGTGCAGAGGTGTGGAGGTCATGGGTTCAAATCTGGTCCCGGCCTTCCTGTGTGGGGTTTGCACGTTCTCCACGGGCCGTGCCTGCGTGGGGTTTTCTCCAGGTACTCCACAGTTTCTTCCCATGCTCCAAAAACATGCATGGATTTCATGGAAAACTCTAAATTGTACCTAGGTGTGACTGTGAATTGTGATTGGTTGTTTGTCTGTGTGTTCAGGTTTCACCCCGCCTATTGCCCAATGATAGATGTGATCGTTTCCAGCACAACCGCAACCCTCGTGAGGATGAGCGGCTCGGATCATGGATGATGGATCCATTTGTTAGGGTTGGTCAGGAGTAACTTTTGCCAAAGGGGCTTACACATTGTACCCAGGCACCTTTCCAAAACATTTGTAGAATTCGGCCCTATCCTTCCAGTACTTCTGGTTCATCTCACTCTGATAGGATAGGGTAGGCAAGGAAATTTCTGAGGCAAAAGCAAAAATTCAAAGAGGCCCCCTCTACCTGGATCAAGCTGACTCCCATATACAATAACTAAACGAGGTAAGCAAAATAAAGTGGAACCTCAAGAGTTGATCCATCATCCTTTTTTCTGTGAGGCAAGTTGGCTTCAAGGTTGTTTTGATTTCCAACCATAATTTCCATTTTATGGAAAATGTTAATTAATTCCAGGCTCAAACCATCACAAGTTTTAATCAATATTTTAAAAGTTCCGATTATACGAGTACAAAGTAAACCACTCTTAAATGAAATTAAAGTCACCCTTTGCCAATCCACAAAAATACAGCTCTGGTCACACGAAGGTGTTTTTACAGAGTGATACTGTCACCTAGTGGTGTTTTGCTGGACATAGTAAGTGTATGACTGTCAAAAGATGCCATCCATTTTCGTTATCACTTGTTCTCTTTTGGGTCGCAAGTGAATTTGAGCCTATTCCAGCTGACTTTGGGCATCTTTTGGGCTTTTTTTTTTTTTATTATTCGCTCATCAATCGCAGACCTGTAAAAAAAAATTATCCAAACTAAAATTCTCTAAAATATATCATTATTATGTTGACCTTTATTGTGCAGCACCTTTTGATATACATAAGGACACTTTCAAACTGGTGTATGCAGAGAAAACTAACATGGGCGAGGGAACTGACCTGAAAGTTCTCTTAGTGTGATGCAGCATTGCGACTCTAACAATTTTTTATAACATTAAGTCTAAATTGCAGAGTGCAATTCAATGACCAACAAAAAAAAAACTTTAAAAATGGATTTTGATCAATCAAATCCATGTTGTAGAGCCTGCTCATCCAGCCAAGGGGCAGAAACACTGATATGGATTTGAGGCATTTTGTGCTCCTCTATTGTCAGGGGCTGAGCCTGACTGAATAGCGAAAACAATCAACGCTTCTTTGTAATTGCCATGGACAATGAAAAAAAATTATATATATATATATATATATATACACACACACACACACACACACACACACACACACATACATATATACATACATACATACATATTTGATGGAGAGAACCTGGAAGGCAAAGGTGACAGTAGTGCCTGTGGTAGTCGGAGTCCTCGGGGCAGTGACCCCCAAACTGGTTGAGTGGTTGCAACAGATCCCGGGAACAACATCGGACATCTCAGTCCAGAAAAGCAAAGTGCCGGGAACAGCAAGGGTGCTGCGCAGAACCCTCAAGCTTCCTGGCCTCTGGTAGAGGACCCGAGCTGAATGGGGGACGGACACCACCCGAGGGGTGAGACGAGGAATTTTATATGAAAAAATGTCAATAAGCGAGGTATAATGTAAAGACAATGAAAATAAGCTTTTTTTTTTGGGGGGGGGGGGGCAAATCACATGATAGGTTCTCAAAAAAAAAAAGGAAAGCAACTTTCAAATAAGTTAATTCGCAAGTGCCGACCCAAATGAGTAGTAAGTCCAGTGTACTTTTTTTCTGAAGCCCCTTTAGGTCATGGATCCTGAAAATCATGACCACTGTTTTCCCCCTTGTGGCACCCCAGACCGTGGGTCGGTTGGCGCTTATCCAAGCTGACTTTGACTAAGAGGCTGTGGAACAGAAAAATCACAGAGCTAGGGCGGGTATGCATAAGATCTGTAATAGCACAGTATGATACAACACTGCCCCCTGTTCTTCACTTTCTGTTCTGCATCTTGTTTAATATGTTGTGTTATGATGTGACTGCAGAGCACAGGTGCCAAAGTCCAGACCTCAAGGGCCGTTTTACAGCATGTTTTCCATCTCTCCCTGATTGCGACGCACCTGATTCAAATGATCAGCTCATCAGCATGCTCTGCAGCAGCCTGATAACGATCCTGATCTTTAGAGGAAAGCGGCTTCCAAGCAATTGGTTCAGTTTGGTTTTGTTTGGATAATACATTTGCACAAATCTTTGGAAGAGGAGTGGTGGCTGATCCAATGACTACAGGATTTTTATTATTTATTTATTTTTTTACTCTTTGCCATTTGAAACAACACACTATTGGGCCTAAAATAGCCATTTAAGAATACAGAGCAAGGGTGTCCAAAGGTTTTTGATGGAAGATCTAGTTTTCAAGCAACCAACCTCACGGGATCAATCTGTCACTGCACGTGCATGCATACATACTTTACATACATGCCCACGCGCACTTGTGCACACGCATGTACACAGGGCTAGCCATTTTGGTGCCCTAAGCATAAATGCTTTGTGGTGCCCCCCACACCTTGATAGAAATTAGCACCAGTTTTGCTTGATTTTACGCCAACCATTTTTGCTTTATCCTCATAGAAAGCCGTCTTCGGGCAGAGCTGAATGCCAGCCAATCTGCTCACACTCATACCTAGACAATTTATTTGTCAGTTAGAACATTCCACAAGGGAGGCCGGAGCTGGATTTGACCCGGTACCTTTACAACCAATAATATGTCAATATGAATCTTTAAAAAACTTTCACAAAAATAATAATAATAATAATAATACATTTTATTTATAAGCGCCTTTCAAGACACCCAAGGACACTTTACAATCAGACAAAACACCAAACGGGTTGAGCAGCGGCAGCCAGACGCGCCAGCGTTCACTCAGCCCGGAAGTCGTAAGAAACCACAAGGGAGGGAAAGGGGGAGAAAAAAAAAAAACTTCAACTATCCTCAATTGTCTGTGTAAATAAGAGCTAAATAATAATAATTCAGTTCAGAAGCATGGCCTGCCACAGGAGGTGCTACAACAGTTCTACACGGCAGTCATCGAATCAATCCTGTGTTCTTCCATCACAGTTTGGTTTGGGGCCGCCACAAAAAAGGACAAAATCCGACTTCAACGGACAGTTAGGACGGCGGAAAAAATAATTGGCACTGCCTTACCCACTCTTGAGGACTTCACTGCAAAAATCAAGACAAGGGCATGGAAAATCCTCCTGGATCCCCCGCACCCTGCCCACCACCTTTTCCAGCTACTCCCCTCAGGCAGGCGCTACCAATCCATGCGCACCAAATCAAGCAGACACTTAAACAGCTACTTCCCTCTAGCCATTAACTCCCTAAACAGTAACCCAAATCTACCTGTATAGTGGCAATTTTGCACAACCCAGTGGAACAGCATTACCGCTATAATAATTGTAGCTCCAGCTCTGTACTTTTTTGAACCACTGTCAATCATGTATACTCCACCGCACCAGACACTTTAAAGCGCTCAAGGACATCTGCACAATTGCACACTTCTTGTACTACAAATACTGCTACTGGTCACTTTAAAATGGTTCAATGATTTTCTGCACCAACTGTACAACTCTTATAGTATTGTATTTGACCACTGATCACTTTAGCTCTGCTTGATACTTTGCACATTGTCTCACAGTTGTCACTGGGTGGTACCACTGCACTACGGTTCACTTACATTACGGAATGTCCTTGTTTATGATGATACTAATGCAGCGTGTTATACCGGAG
Organism: Hippocampus abdominalis; assembly: GCA_018466805.1. NCBI lineage: Eukaryota > Metazoa > Chordata > Actinopteri > Syngnathiformes > Syngnathidae > Hippocampus > Hippocampus abdominalis. The sequence continues at coordinate 22,358,926 of CM031698.1, read as the reverse complement.
ACAAATTCCTTGTGTGTTCTACATACTTGGTCAATAAAGATGATTCTGATTCTGATTATAAATCACTAAGAATGTAACGTAATTCTCAAATAAATAAAAAGAATTTTAAAAAGTAAATAAATGCCACTCCTATTAACAAATAAACATGGTTGATCATCTGAAACTTTTACTTGGCCTTGGGTTCCTCTTTGAATATATTGAAGCACTGATCCTGTATTCAAATATACAAGACAAAATATCCAGAGATTCTACAGTGAAACATAGTTTTGAACCATGGTACATACATTTTGTGTTATTATGTAGGCCTATATTTAAAACACAGGTACATGAAAATGTTAATATTCTACCTTTATAGACAAGGACTGATAGGGCATTATATAAATATTGTGGAAATCATGTGAAAAAAGTGAATGTGAAAGGAGGAATCTACACAGCTTAACGATCGATTTGTTTTCCAAATCACAGTTTCACCAAAAGATGTCACTCTTGCCCGATGAACCTCTCGAAAATGTCGGCATAGTTGTTGCATATAAAACAACGTTGTCTTGTGATATTCCACTTAATTTTTAATAGCGTAATAATTGTGCAGGTTACAACTTTTCCACAACAGGTTTGTTTTTGGTGAGCTTCTATAACGCGATTGCCACTTGCATTTCTTGAGGTACAGCAGGATTGTTGAAGGAGTACCTGCAAATGACACGGGAGTATCATCTCTTTTTTTTTCTTTTCCTCTTTTCTTTGTGCCTTTTCGACGACATGTGCAGATATCCCAAAATAGACTTATGCCAAAGAGAGCGGGGTGGTGTATTGCATATATTTATTAAAATACTTTACAAACCTTTATTATAAATATTGTATCCTGTTATTATTATAATTTCTATTATCTTGATTTTTTTTTTTTTTTAATTTCCGTTTTTCTGAGGCTGTCTTTGAACGGCTCTCGAGTCGAACGAACGAGAAGAGAGACGGCACGGGGTCGGACGCAGATGTGTCTGTGTTCGTCAAAACTGTTCAAAGCATAAATATAGTGTACGTTTTAAAAAACCAACACCACAGTTCACCTTTTTAGGAGCTGCAACATGTATCTATATCTATTGAGCTATGTTAGCCTACTATCAAAATCTTTTTCCATTTTCAAACATTTTTTATATAGCTCCAGGGAGCCACTAGATGTCGATAAAGAGCCGCATGATGCGACCCTCGCTCTGGGCTATGCTGCGGGCACAACCGGTTCAGCACCACATGCAAAAAGAAAAGTCACGGGAGCTGGCAAGGAGTCGAACCTAGTGTCTTCTGAGCCGTAGTCAGATGCGTTATCCATTCCATCAGTCGCTCCACGAAACTAAATAAACATCTTTCTGTGTTCCCGTGTGGCGGAAAAGTCCGGTCCCAAAGTAATACCAATTCAGTCAACTGCAAAGGAATAATTCAAGTATGCACTTCGCACAAAGCCGTGACCAGTATTTGGAACCAGGATTGTCGCTGCCACAAGATATGATTAGTAACCACTATACAATCACGACCTGATACAGTATATCATCTGGCAGGCACACGTTTCTATTGCGCGGTGCTATCCTGCGGCCACAACGGGTTTACCACCACGTGCAAAAAAAAAAAAGATAAAAAAATACACGAGTTAGCCAGGAGTTGAACATGGAGTCTTGTGATCAGTAGTTACATGGGTTAGCCATTGCACCACTAGCTCCAGAAATTTAAGTCAACATCTCTCGGTGCTCCCGAGTTGAGAAATATTCCAGTCCAAAAAGTAAAAAAATAAATCCAAGTAAAAGTAAAAACAAATCCACGATTCAGTATACTGCAAATAAAGAAGTCAAGCAAGCTCTTTGCACGTAGCCGTGACTAGGATTTGAACCGGGGTTGCTGGAGTCACAACTTAGGGTACTAACCACTATCCTACCATAAGGTAACCGTTGCAGGCACGTTTTTATTTCTCTAGGCTATGCTGCGGCCACAATACGGATTCACCACCACGTGCAAAAAAAAATTTTTTTTATCATACAATCTAGCCAGGAGTCTAATCCATCAGCCTGATGTTTTGCAGTCAGACGTGCTATTCATTGCGTCACTTGCTCCACAAATTGAGGCTAACATCTCTCTGTGCTCTCGTAGGAGGAATATTCCGGTCCCAAATCAGGAAATAATCCTTATTCTGTCAACTGACAATGAAGAAGTCCAGGATGCTCTTTGCACATGCCGTGACCCGCATATTAACCGGAGTTGCTACGGATTACCTGGGGTATTAACCATGATAAACCACGGCCTGAGTTAAGATCTGGCAGGCAAAAGTTTCTATTGCTCTTGACTATGAACTGAGAGGCGACCGTGAATGCTTTGTACATGTCGTATTTGAAAGAGAGTGTCTGCGGCCACAACGTGCAAAAAAAAATGTTTTTTTTTAAAATACCTCACACGAACTAGCCAGACATTTCCACATTCTTGGCACAATGCTTTTGCATGAGTCATACGGATAATATCATTCACATCTGTAACAATGTTCATTCACCACGGCGTTGTAGCCTAAGTGACACTCAAATCCACCTTCTTCATCCTGTCGATCTCAATTCTTGATGCTCGTACACACTTTTGGTGGAATACTCGCTTGCCGGGTTGGATTCTACGTCTCCATCTCTAATGATGCGGAAGCTTGGTAGATAGAGCAACGGATGAAAATTGGCTCCTTTGGTAGGCACCCAGGATGTTGGAGCGATAATGTCCCGGGTAGTTAAAAAACCCAGGTGGAAGTTGTTAGTTGAGAACTGTTCGTAGCCTTCTGGCACACCCAATACCCCTGGGAGGTGGTTCTCGAGTTGTGGCTGCTGCTACTACTACTACTACTAGTAATAAAAAGAAAAATACATGTTTTCAAAAATTAACCCATGACAGTCATTACCTATGAATTGTGGTTCAACCAAATTATTTTTAAAAAAAAACAAGAAACAAAATACAGGCCTCGACAAAAATGATTGTACCATTTTAATTCATTTTGAGGCAATCAAACCCTGCACCTCTCAGGAGGTAGATTGACACACTCTACATCTATCTATCTATCTATCTATCTATCTCAGTGATTTCCCATCTTAATTGGGTAAAGGTACACATTTTAAGTTCGGGGAAAAAATATCTCACAGCACACAACCAAACAAAAATGTCACAAAAAGTCAATTACTGTATATAAAAGATTTTTCATTTTCTGTCAGCCTCTATAAAACACTGATAGAGATAGATAGATGAACAAAGACATTATCTATTATAAAAAACATTTTTTTGGCCAATTAAGTAAAATTTGATAATTTCTCGTGGCACACAAGTGCTCTTACTCTAAATATACCTGAGCACTGGTTGAGAATCACTGATCAATTCACTATCTATGGATTTTCACTATTTGCCTGCTGGCCCTGTCTCTGTAGGGGTGTTCACATGGCACACATTTGCTCCAGTGCTGCACCGATGTATTTTGTTGCAATATATTTTACACCGGAGCAAATTTTGTGGCGCGGTCACACGTGCAAAGCCGCTGAACGTGTGAACTCCGGCGTAGCACCGGTGCAGCCCCACTTGCGGTCACACGGCAGTTTCTGCAGCGGTGCAAAACGATAGAAAACAAAGAGCTGTCTTGTTGGTTCTTTTTAAAACATATACAACTCAAGCAATTGCTGTACAGGCACGTGCTTCTCCTTCTCCGTGCCTTCTGCTCGAGAGGTGTTCAATGACCGCCCCCCCGAAAACGTAAATCAACGATGACTTCAACGACACTCAGAGAAGCAAACATATAATGAGCCAAACAGAAAATTAAGAGAGGCAATCACAAAATAAATTCTATGGGGGGGGGGGGGTTGTGAACACACAACAGAGGAACAAACTACACAAACAACTCAGAGACAGTCAAGTCTCCTACAAAAGGAAAGATGAGATGGTTGAGATGGTATAACCCAAGAGTGCCGCTTGCTACTGTTATTGCCAGTTTCCATTCTATCTATTCTACTAAAGCACCAGTCAAACGCCATCATGTCTTGTGTCGTTATTAGACAATTATGAGACAAACAGATGACAGAAGTACAACAGAGCACGAACGCAATGCATTCTCGCCGTACATAATCAACTCTTCACATGCATAGCGAGGCTACTCCCCCGCAAGCGAGCATTTGCTCCGGAGCAAATTTTCAGGGGCTAAACCAGTTTAACTTTGCACGTGTGAACTCTCAACCGGCGCAGCACCGGCGCAGCACCGGCGCAGCACCGGAGCAAAGTATCAAATACATATGCCATTCATTAGCATATCTGGTATTGCTACTTCCGCAGACTAAACTGTGTTTTGACAAGCAGGAAGAAGGATTTTCCTTCTCAGCTAGCTACTGCGAGAACCGAAGAGAGTCCGTAGCTGCAACGGTTCTGGAAATGAAAGGTGTGTTAAGCACTGCGTAACGATGGATGCCAAAACCTCTGTGCCATGGGAGAATGGCACCCTGGCACCCGCAGCACGAGAGGGCGACAGTCCCACACCCGCTGGTGGAGAACACCGGGTGAGACTGTCCGAAATTGCAGTGCGGGTTGAGTGAACCGCTGCGCAATTACCGGTATTCACACGGTTTAGCACCCCTACATGTTGCTGTCAGTGTGAACAGGCTTCGTGCCTTATGGGGGATCCCTGGGCTAAATACGGTGCTCGGTGGCGGGCTTCTTGCGCTCCGCTTCCGGCGGTCGGGGCCTGCGCTGCACTCGTCCTTCCCGGAGGTGCAAATCCACCTCGATATCCTGCTAGCGGAATAATTCCTATGTTAGATTTAAAATCGTCTTCTTTTATTATTTATAATTTTATTATTGCATAAATCCTGGTAAATTGTATTAATCCAAAAGTACAGTAATACATTTTAAAGGTAATTGTCTCAATCCTGCCGATGGCTATATAAACATGGAACCTACCAAAACAAAGGTAAGAAGACTCTTTTCTTTCACCACACAAAAAAAAGTTCATTTCTTTAGTCATCTGCAGTAGAACAAAAACATTTATTGTTTTGTCAAAATACATATTTCAAGTTTGACATTTTTTTGCTTTCATGACAACTCAAACATGAACAATATTTATCAGAAAAAAAAAGAAAAAGCATTGAATGATTGGGGAAAAAATGTTCTTTCGAGTATCAATTTTGAATTTTTAAATTTGCCAAAAATCGATGAGCATCGTGTACATACAGGGGTGTGTATTGGTATGTGAGAATGTGCGGTGCGTGTGTGTGTGTGTGTGTGTGTACCCGTGTGTGTGTGTGTGTGCAATTCCACCCCTTTGAAGGGCACACGACAGGATACACACCATATTGTTGAACACACTGCTACATGGTGATAGTTCTTTTTTGAACAAAGCCAATGATAAAAGTCAGTTACAAAAATGTTTCGAGTTCATCCACTGAGATGTAGGATTGTCCCAGTCAGCACGATGTCAGCCCAAATCATCCATCTGCCCCCTGCATGACCTGCACTATACATACATGAAAAATGGCCATAAAAATATATTTGCTTCTTTGAAAGTGAAGTGAAGAAAAAAATACTTTCACCTTTCCTTGCCCTGCCAACAGGAGTAATGGGAGTGATTCTCTTGCTGGATCCACAACCTAATGAATGGAAACATGTACATAACCAAAAAAATACTTTTTTGTTGTTGCAGTCACACACAGGACATTTTCTGCACTTCACACTTGCATTTAGACAAGTTTACACTGACCATTTGTTCCTTTTTACACGGCATCCGATGTTCTATGTTGTATCTATCTGATCTATCACTGATAATTTCATTTATTCAGCTTTAGTGTGGACTGCTATCTATAACCCCACATTATGGTACATAATTCATACAGTACACACAAGTAGTGGCAATAGATGCTATATGCAGTGTAGCATTTGCATGTGACATGGGCTGATGGAGTGTGAAAGGAGCAATTTGCAACATTTTGCATGGGCACAGGTTTGCTCTTACCTCTTTTGTCTTTTTGTGGGGGCTCAGGAAATGAGTCTCTGCTGCTCTGAGCTAAGCCAAAAGGGGAAATATTCCTCATTAGAGTCAGGATCAGCATCACGAAAACAATCCGAGTCCCTGTCTGATGTAGCCTCAGTTCAAAAGTACGGTTGAGGTTGTCGCACAATTGCCGCGTACCCCCTCGATCGATGATGTGTCTACCTCGACACCGCTCGCCCCCGATGCGTCAAGGAGGCTCAGGAGAAGAGCATCATATAAAATGATGCACACTCTCAGCGTCACATGAGATGGGTCTATACCAGGGGTCGGGAACCTATGGCTCGCAAGCCAGGTGGGGCTCTTTAGATGATGGCATCTGCCTCACAGATAAAACAAAATATTCTCGCTTGTTTAATCCATCCATCGATTTTTCACTGCTCATGTCCTATTCAGGGCTGCAGTTGCAGGAGCAATTTTAAGTGGATGATACTGGCCTACGTAGGGCGTTGGTGTGGAAACAGGTATACGCCCCCTTTTGAATCAGCCCGCTCGGTCATTAGCTCAAAGCTAATCCTTCAATGAATTAGATGGCGAAAAGAAAAAAAGATGACCAGTCTGGTACACTTCAGGACGAATGGACCAAAGGATTGGCCTTTGTGGAGAGAACAGGTTCTGTGGTGTGTCTAATTTGCAATGACAAAATACCATCGATGAAACGGTCGAATGTAAAGCGGCACTTTGACACGCGCCGTGCTACGTTCGCATCAAAACCCTAACCCTGCGGGAGCACAGAGCACTTTTCCAGTTTGCATCAATCCATTTTAGATGAGTAAGGGCATTGAGAAGCCTCCGGCATTTTTCATTATTGTTGATAAATGGCTTTTGCTTTGCAGAGGAGAGTTTTAAGTTGCACTTTCGGATGGAGCACAGTGTATTTACTGACATTGGTTTTCTGAAGTGTACGTGAGCCCATGTGGTGATATCTTACCAATGACAACGTAGGACACCAACCCACTATGACTTGTGTTCTCAGTGATAGCGGTAATACATGGACCAAGTAGGTAATCCCATCGTGCGCAATTTACTGCATGGCACAGCATCGGATTACAAACAATAACGCTAGGCTAATGACAACAGCCTATACATCTTCCCATTCTTCTGGTGGTTCCATGCGGCTCCCGGGCTTTCACATGACAAGCGTAGAAAACACTTCGGCGGTGGCGCTGCCATTCAAACAGTGCTAAGTACAGCAGAATTTACGATGTCAGTCCATTATCAATCCCGTTACTTGATTCACATACAGGGTGGCTAGTTAGCCAATTATTTCAGATTTTACGGCAGGGGTGCCCAATACGTCGATCGCGATCGACTGGGAGCCAGTGGACTGGTCCCAAGTCGACCGCGAGGGGTGGAAGGAGGAAATGGGGGAGGAAGGAGAGTGATTTGTGTGTCTCCGTGTTTCGGTTTCGTTCATGTTCTGGGCCGTTCCGGCTGTTGCTCATCGTGGCACGCATGCGTGTGTGCGTATATGCTTGCACGTGCGCGATCGGATCCCGGAATCAAACCCCGGACGTCTGCATTATGGGGTGGACGTGGTAACCAGTTGGTCAACTGAAACCTTAATATTATAGTGAAATAATATCGGTCTGACATTGTCACAGAAAATTATCCCTGTAAATGCAGAGTTGTTGATACAGCTTGTATATTGGATCAGAGGTTTGCAGTTGTAGCTAAGGTTGGAGTCATTAAATGCATGTTGTGAAAGAAATAAGGCATGTCCTACAAACTGTGACTGAAAAATGTATTGCATCTTCATCCTGATCCAGTATTTGGAGTGTCACAGTTGTGTTCCGTGGCAACAAAAAAAAAAAAAAAGAAAAGAAAGATGGGGCATCACATTTAGGTGGAATTTTCTTACCTCTAGTACACCTGCATTTCTGTATTGCGAATGAGTCCTCTGCTCCTTTGTATTCAGCATGGAAAACAGCTCCAAACATTGTCGACGAAGCACTAAACACACAGTGTTGCATTCCACTTTTTTTATTTAGAAACTCAATTGTGATTGGTGTGAAAAAAAAGTGTCCTTCATCAGTTACCTGAGTTTTCTGCTTGGAGGCACAGTGGTTCTTTTTCTCTGTCTTCAAGTTTCTGTGTAAGCATCTTGTTCTCAGTCAAGATTCTTATTCAAATTACAATGACAGTAAAGTTAGAAAAAGGGGCAATAAATGGAATGATAGATAAATAAAATGACACTGATCTGACCTGCTGTATCTCTGCTCCCATAACTGCTCAGACGTCTTCATCTGCAAATTGTTCAAACTAAGCTCCCACTGCAAGCTGTTCACTTCCTTGAGCAGATGATGCATACATATTTACTCATTTTAACCAGAAATTATTGAGTGTTAATAAAGGAACAATTCAGCAGTAAAATGTAATTAACTGTGGTTTATGACTTATTTCATCACATCAGAGGCGCATATGGAATTTTGGAACTTGGGCAGGATGGGGAACAAGTTTGTAAGAGTAATAAACAGTTTATACACACACACATACACACACACACACACACACACATATTTTTCTGCCCTAGCCATGCGTCTGATATGAGGTAAGACTGGCCGCCGTAAGGTCTGGGGTTGCTCAAAATGCTCTGTTGTTCGAGATGCCACAGGCTGCGACATGCTGGGGCCATTATGTGTAGCGTCCTTATATAGGAGCTATGGAGGGATTACTGACTTGTCTTTGTTATCAGCTTTCTTCGTCTATTTGGGGTTGAAGTGTGCGTCGATGTAGTCCTCAATGCGTTGTTTTGATACATCTGGCGATAAAGGGGGGCTGATTGCCAAAAGTCAGCTTTACTCCCTTCACTTTCTGCAGAAGCTTCAAGAAACTTCGCTGCCGTGAGTGCAGCTTCAGCTTCGGTCTCTTCTTTAAGAGCATTCAGTGTTGCATTAATGCGGGTTCGTTCAACTTCCATGTCAATTTTAAGTTTAGCATACTCAGCTCTTTTGCGTGCAGCCTCCGCCATGCGGGGACGGCTTGCACGGAAAGTCATGTTCCAAGATATGCCTGGTCACTCTGAACAAAAGAAGAAAATGTATGTAATGCTGGACAACCAGAGTAATTTGTCACTCGCCAAGTCGGCCTTCTTCGATATGTTTAACGTTCAGGGAATGGTCTCTCCCTATTCATTGAAAACATGCTTTGGCACAACAGAAACCAGTGGAAGAAGAGCCACAAACTTTGTCATAGTGGCTAGTAATGGCGGAATATCCTTGGCACTTCCAACACTCATCGAATGCAATTTGATACCGAATAACAGAGAGGAAATATCAACTCCAGAGGCTGCGACAAAAAAACGCCATCTCAAAACAATTGCTTACACGATACCACCACTTAATGCTTCAGCTGAAATCCTTCTGTTGCTTGGAAGAGACATCATTCGAGTACACAAGGTTCACAGTCAGTGTAATTGGCCACACAATGCGCCATGTGCCCAACGTCTTGATTTGAGACGTGTGCCTCAGGGGAGCCCACAGATCCACTGTGAACACTTTCAGGACAACTATCCGGGAGAATCGCCGAGTCAGCTGCTTCAGACCCTGTGAGAGCAGCATCTACGTTAAAGAGAGGTTTACAGGAGAGCACCCTAAACAACCTCCTCGAAACTCAGTTCAAGACGGTCTTGGCAAGCAGATCTTCACTCACAGCACTGAGTATGGTAAACTGGCACTCTCTGTCGAAGACGAGATCTTCCTCCAAATCATGAATGAAGAGTTCTCAAAGGATGACTCCAACAGTTGGGTTGCTCCCCTCCCATGACGGTTTCCAAGGCAGCGCTTGCCAAAAAACAGGGAACAAGCCCTCAGCCATCTCCTATCTCTTCGGCGTACTTTGAAGAACACGCCGAACGATGAAAGATCACTTTGCTGTCTTTGATGCGCTGTCTTTGCTGTTTTTGTGCTGTTTCACAACAGTCCCAAAATGGGACGTTGTCCCTTTAAGTGAAAAGATCTTCCGTTCCGGACACGCAGAACCAGCTCTCCCTCGTACATCCAATGAAGAGGGGTTAGTATCTGCCAAGCTTTGGCGTCAATTATCCACAGAAGCCCGGGCAGATCAGGGTCATCTTTGGCTCGAGTGCGCAGTACAACAATGTATCTTTGAATGATGTTTTACTCAGGGGCCCAGATCTAAATAACAGTCTGATTGTTGTGCTTGTCCGCTTCAGGTCCGAACCTTTTGCAGTAATGGCTGATCTACAACAGATGTTCCACAGCCTCTTAGTCAAGGACGAGCATCGTAACTCTATGCTTTCTTTGGTTTCAAGACTACCAGCTTGATGGAAAAATTGTGGAATTTCGTATGAAGGTGCATGTGTTTGGGAATTGCACGTCACCAGCCGTGGCCATCTCCAGCATTAAGAGGACAGCCATAGAAGGAGAAGAGGGATACGGAATTGACATAAAATTCTTTGTCGACCGCCATTTTTACATTGACGATGGACTGAAGCCATTCTCAAGGGTGGAGGAAGTGGTTGATTTGCTGAAGAGGGCTCAACACATGTTTGCACAGTCCAATCTCTGATTGCATCAAACAGCTCAGACGTCATGAGAGCCTTTCCACATGAAGACCTCGCCAAAAAATTGCAAGGCCTTGAGTTTGGGCACAACTTCACACCCATGCAGCGCAGTCTAGGACTTGGGTGGGACCTGTCCACAGACACATTCCACTTCCGAGTGGCAATCAATGAGAAACCCTTCACAAAACGTGGTGTACTGTCCACTATCAATAGTTTGTACGATCTTTTGGATTTGCCGCACCTGTCAGCATCCAGGGTCGTTCAATACTAAGAGACATTACTTCTGATACCAGTGACTGGGATGCACTACTCCCAAAGGAGAGTCATGAGAAGTGGCAAAGATGAGGGATTCCTTGCAAGACCTCCAAGACTTGAAAATTCCAAGAATGTATACATCTGCAGCTCAGACAAGAGTAGCGCTGTTACCGAAGCAGTAAGCGCTGTTGCTTATCTTAAGGAGACAGATGACAGAGGTCACAATGAAGTTGGGTTCATCTTTGGTAAAGCAAAACTTGCCCTCTGCACCGCCGTGCTCACCGTGGAGATAGCTGATCTACTTCAAGAAGTTGGACATGACCGATAGGAAGGTTCTTGGCTACATCTTCAATGAGTCAAAGCGGTTCTATGTTTATGTCCACAACCGGGTGCAGCGCATCAGACGATCCACAAAGCCAAGTCAATGGAACTACGTGTCCACCGACCACAACCCAGCTGATCATGCTAACCAGTCACTACCAGCTGGTCTTCTCTTTGTGGTTAACAGGACATGCTTTCCTCACCGATGACAGACAGACTCAATCATCTGAAAAGGGTTTCAGTCTTGGTGATCCTGAGTCGGATGCAGACCGATGGTCAGAAGTGACTACATGTGTCACCAGTCAGTCACACAGCAATCGTGGCAGTGCACACTTTGGACAGTTCTCTTCTTGGAGTCCTCTCCTGAACGCCGTTGCCAGGCTTGGACACATTGCAAGATCCTTCATCAAGAGGTCCGAGGACAACATTTGTCATGGCTGGCATAAGTGCAACACATATCTTGAGGAAGAGCAGCTCAACCAAGCCAAAGCTACCATCATTCGCACTGTCCAGAGAGAAGTGTATGTAGAGGTCATCAAACATCTCCAAGAACCGTTGGAGGAAAGAAGTCCATCAGCAGCATTATGGATTTAAGGCAGTTGTTATGATAAATGAATGTTGGAAGACCAAAGAAATTAACCAAGCTGTAGAAGAAAGAGATCGGCTGTGAGAGCAAGGTAGTTTCCACAGCGAAAGGTTTAAAGAACAAGATGAGAAAGCGAAAAACTTGGTGAGGAAAGAAATGTGGAAATTTGTCAAAGAAAAATTATCTCAGTGAAGGGCAAGACACAAATGCGGAGAGTGCTTTGCAACTTAACAAAGCCAGCAAGGAAAGATCCGGCAAGAATCATTATAGATGGTGAAAAACAATTCATCAGTAATGTAGACAAAGCCAATGTGTTCATTAAGTATTACCACATAAGCGTCGCAAGCTCCCTAAAATTAACCAAAGATGACTGAGGAATGAAAGGGCTTACATACAGCATACAGCTTTATGTCATCCACGTAGAGGAGGTGACTGATCGTAGCTCCATTTCTGAGGCGGTATCCATAGCCTGTCTTGGCGATTACTTGGCTTAGGGGGTTCACTCCTATGTAGAACAGCAGTGGGGAGAGTGCATCACCTTGGTATATGCCACATTTGATGGACACTTGGGTAAGTGGCTTGCCATTGGCTTCAAGTGCGGTTTTCCACATCCTCATCGAGTTCGCAACGAAGGCTCTTAGGGTCTTGTTCACCTAAGACAACTCCAAGCATTCAGTGATCCATGTATGTGGCATCGAGTCATAGGCTTTCTTGTGATCAATCCAGGCTGTGCACAGGTTGGTATGTCGGGACCTGCAGTCTTGTGTGACTGTTCTGTCAACCAGGAGCTGATGTTTGGCTCCTTTTATCTCTACCAATGCCCTTCTGTGCTTCGCTGATGTATTGATCCATGTGTCCACTTATCTTAGCCGCAATGATGCCTGACATGAGCTTCCATGTTGTGGAGAGACAAGTTATTGGCCGATAGTTGGATGGACTGCACCTTTTTAGGGATCCTTCATGATCAGGATCGTTCGCCCTTCGGTTAGCCATCCTGGGTGAGTCCCATCCCTCAGCAACTGGTTCATTTGTGCTGCTAGGCGCTCATGTAGTGCTGTGAGTTTCTTTAGCCAGTAGGTGTGGACCATGTGCCTGGTGCTGTCCAGTTTTTCATATCTGAGACTCTTTCCTGTATGTCTGCCACTGTTACGGTAACTGGGTTCTGTTCAGAGAGGTTGCTGTGCTCCTCTCTCAGGGTCACCAGCCATTGTGCACTGCTGTTATGTGCAACCTCCTTCTCCCATATGCCTTTCCAGTACCTTTCAGTTTCCAGTCTTGGTGGGTCAGTTCTGCTGTTAGGACCCTGCCACTGAGTGTACGCTTTCGCAGGTTGTGTTGCGAACAGCCTGTTTATTCGTCTGGCCTCATTCTCTTTCGTGTACCACTTTAGGCAACTGGACAAGGCTTGGAGCCTTTGTTTGGAAGTTTTGAGTGCTTCAGGTATGGTCATCTGGATGTACCTCGTGGGTATCGGCCTCTTCATCACACCTCTCTAGGCCTCCGTCAATTGACTCACATCTTTCTGAGCAGTCTTGATCTTAGCCTCCAACCGTCTTTTCCATGGTGGGTAACATATCTCATGGCTCCCATGGTTGCTCTTATATGTGTGTATATATATATATATTTTAGCTTTGCAAAGGGACAATATGTTTTTTTATTTCAGGACAGCATTGGGGTCGACTGGTTAGCACATCTGCCTGATAGGACGGTGTGGGTTTTCTCTGGTTACTCGGATTTCCTCCCACAAATTTTATATATTTTTTGTTTGTCATTGTCCCCCTAAAATAAAATAAAAAATAAAAAGTATATTTCAGGAATGAGGAAAACATGCAAACTCCACATCAGAAGGCCAAAGCCCAGATTCGTACCTCGGACCTCTGAACTGTGGTGGATGTGCTACTACTTGGTCACCATGCCACCCAAGTTACAAACACCCACTGTCATCCCAGAGTGGCATAAACCCAGCGCTTTATGGCCTCATAAAGGTATGACAAAACTTGTAATTTTTGCGTTTACATGAGTAGCAGATTGCATCAATTCTATGTCAGGCTTGTAAGATTCATCTGCCTCACTAAATTGGAAAGCCAACTTTAGGATTGATTAAAATTCTGATTCAGAGGTATGTTCATGCTGAACAACGTAAAGTAGATCAAACCCTTATTTGAGCACTAATCGGTGGGTAATAGAAAACACAGAACCTTCTCCAGAGCTTTGGCGCGCTCTTCACTTTTCTGCAGCAGGCTTTTAGTGTGACTTGTGGCTTGCTCAAGGATGGCCTAAGTAGAAAAAAAGTGTTTATTGTGAACAGATCAGCAATGGCAAGACCAAGGACAAGTGGCCGGTTGAAGCAGATGAAGAAGAGCATTATCTGCACTATGAATAGTAAAAAGTAATGATTAGGTAAAACTTTTTTTCATTGTGCTTTATATATTTATTTATATTTTGCAAATCAATAATGTCCATGATTTCATTGTATAACACAGTAGCACATGTATAGAAGTGCAATTAGCATTTTTAATTTTATGGTCTATATTGTTAATATACGGTACATTCTGAAAAACAAGAGGTCTAGGACTGACACCTCTGGCACCCGCTGCAGTACAATGAGTGGAGGGGAGGACAAACCACCCTTCTACACTCACTGAGTCAAATCTGATGAATAATTTGAAAACCAGTTGACTTCACGCACAGACAGGCCGATTGACAAACCTTTGTTTTAGTCCTGAATGATCAACCGCATTAAAGGCCTTTGACAAATCTACGTGCAATGCGGCACAGTTCTATTTGTCATCCAAGACCCAACAAATGTCATTCAGCATTTTGGTGGTACCATAACAATTCTTGAATCCAGATTGAAAATTATTAAGAATGTAACTTTGGGCCAAAAAAATCCTTGAGCAGTTGACGAACATGACATTCCAATTTCTTTGCATAGGTAGAATTGGGTATCAGGGGGCGTTTGCACGGTTGTGGGATGGAGCACAGCCGACTGCCAGACAATTCTTTAAGATCAGGACGGTCAAAGCGCTCACATGCTTGACATCTTGGGAAAAGAAATAGATTCGCTGGGATCCATGCATGACATTGGCATGCGCAAAGTGGGTTTATACAGGTGAACTGCAAGATCTCCCCTTATGGATGATGCAGTCGGCTGTGCATGTGATGTGGACAATTAGAGAGCGCATTGCACCCATGAACGTGCAACTGTGTGAGACACCCTGCCCCCCAGTAGTTGTGTTTTGCAGTCAAGGGGGTGCTATTATAATATTTTCAAGATGATCATGATCAATTTATCGCTCAGTTAATTTATTTCGACAATGATTCAGAGGGATTGCCCCATGCCGTTGTCATATACAACCACCACATACGTCTGCAGAATGCCGAATCTGCCTGCACCTTGATACAACAAATACACCAAAACCCTGCTTCACCACCTTATTCTTCACATTATTTCTGCCTCATTTTTCAAAAAGAATGAAGCACAGTTGAAGCACAAAATACTTGAAAGTGCTATAAATGCTTCACGACTGAGACCAACATGCAGAGTCAAATTTACTTCCATAAACACTGCACCACATGACATCTTTTGTGCGAATGTGCATTTCACGATGATGAGTTTCACTTACTGGTAAACAGTTCACATTAGAAGGCACATTTGTTTCTATAATACAATGACTATAGGATTTAACAAAAAAAGAAAAAAAAATCTGAATGGGAAATTATGCCCTGCAGTGTGAATGACCATGGAGTGGCTGTTTCTCAGACCACAGAGTACTAATGCTATGGACCACCTTCTGTGCTGGTACCATGAAGGTGTTAGAATCAGAATCAGGTTTATTGGCCAAGTCTGGAAAACACACAAAAAATTTGCCTTCCCAGTTCCAACCAGTCCATAAACAAAAACAATGACCAACAGAGGGAGGCATAACGGGAAGCCTGGCGGTTCGCTGTTTAGCACCCCAAGACCTTAGATGCAAAAGGAAAAATGATAGGGGAGGGGAGGGGAGGGGGGGAAAAGACAGGCTCTAGCTATTCTCCACATTAGCTTGAGTTTAAGAAAAAGCCTCAGCATGTGCAGCGTCAATTTAAAAGGCCACATATCTGTACCACATATCTCAAGACTTGACATGTAGTGAATGGGAAGGATGGAAGGGGGAGTGGTTGACGTGACAAAACCAGTCTGACTAGCTGCACAGTCCATTTGAGCACTCTTCAGCGCAGGTTTCATCATGGAGGAAAAATAAGAATCCAACGAAGGCATTGATAACAGGAACGTATGTGCGCATGATTATTATGAATGTGTCTGTGTGTGAAGTCCGCAATGGTATAGCCAAGCTTATCGTCTCTGTGGAGACGTCCTTGGCATACCAGTCTCAGACCCAAGAAGGACAGCTAAGGGACTAATAGGAATGCTTGTGTCCAAGTGTGCTTTTCATCCAGGGGAAAGGCCAGAAAACAGATGTTTTGGGAGCAGGACGGACACAATTTCAGCCAGCCTTGAAAGTATTTTAACCTGTGACTCTCAATGCTGTAAATTAGCTGAATCCTTGATCAATTTTCTAAGACCAGACACCAACTGCTCCTCATTCTTTTCCATTTTGTGAAGAACCACTAAAACCGTATCCACTTTGTGATTGAATTCGGTCAACGCATGCGTCTGAGTGTTGCTCACCCACCCTACACCATCCAGAAAGACTGGCAGCTTGTTCCCTTTCCAATGAAGCTGCCCTCGTCGGCTGAATTTTGTGATAGGTCAGGAAAGGTCAGCAGCATACCTGTTATCAGAAGATCAATGGCCCAAAAGGGTAAGAAGGCTCCTCACTGCCTGCTCTTTTTGTCAAAAACCTTTTTATACAGCAGGAGGCTAGAATAAATTGAGACAGAGTACAGCACATAGACCAAGTCAGCAAGCAGGGAGATAAAGGACGAGGGGAGCAGGAGCAAAGCAAAGAGCATCTACCTTCGTCCAGAGCCAAGCAGAAAAGATTTGTCATACTACTATTTGGATGAACCAAGGGATTTAAGTGAGGATCACATTCTTTTACTTTGTGTTTTTAACACCATCTGGTCTCTATAATGAAATAGAACCTGAGGAAGACGATCTTAAACCGTGTTTCTTTGTTGATAGAGAATAGCATTGCAGGTGAATTAATACAGGTTGCGGAGTACAGGAAACAGTAGGAACATTTAGTAACTGGGTCAAGAGGAACAACCTATTTTAGTCCACTCCCAAGGCAAAGGAGATGGTCATGGAATTTCACAAAGCTACACCACTTCTGCTGCCAATCCCAGGGGCCAGGACATCAAGCTGGTACAGCCCTATAGTTATCTGGGAATGCACCTGGACTACAAGTTGGAGTGGTCTGCTAAATTTGAATGCGCTGTACAGGATGGGCCAGAGCAGGATCTTCTTCCTGAGGAGACTCAGGTTCTATCCCTGGGTGGGGGGAGATTTTTTTTTCATGTATTCAACCTTAATTTAGCAATAATAAGCAGCCATCTCGTTACCTCTGCGTCCCGCGTCCTAGACGCATAATATCCCCGCGGGACGCACAGTTCCAAATAATGTGCGTTTTTGGGACGCAATTAAATTTCTCAGTCAAAACGAGAAAAAAACTACGGCAGGCCTGAGGATTTCACGGTAACTGTCGTTACTGGTAGCGTGTCGTTTCCGTGGCGTCATTTTGACGGTCCCGAAAAATCGTTTAACCATAAAAGAAATGGGAATGCCAGTCTGATTTTTCGTATGAATCGTCCGAAGGGCGTATCACTAAACTCACCTGTGATGTATGCACAGACCACGAGAGCGAGATACGACGGGAGGCACGATTACGAGGCAAGTTGGTCATTAGATCAATAGGCTAATCGCGATGAAAAATATTATGAAACAGTATTGGCTATTCTATAATTTACTGGTTGTAGCATGGTAACTTTATGAATAAAACATTCGTCACAAGGTGTAGTAATGCTAATGTTAACTGTTGGTAGAACTAATGATGACGTGTGTTAAGATTCTCTCGTCAAATTGATAGTAGATTACACATGCATCGTCTTGGGAAGAGGATGTCAAGCCACATCAATACTTACCTGTATTAATGATTACCAGTAAATAAATCTTTGCAGTGTGAGATTGGAAAAAATACTGCAATTTTGTGGTATGCTGTATTCATGATGCCATATGAGTACATCATATTTTGACCCATTTATTTATTTGAATAAACCTGGGGTACACAGCTGCAGATGTAATGTTCATTGTTAATGCATAGTTTTCAAACATTTACCCTTGAAACATTATACCTTTGAGTTTCAGAATTCTTGATTATGAATATCGGTCAAAATAGAAAAATGGGTTCCCATGATGAACGTTTACGGAACCCAAAATTAGTTACTGTGGTTTCCCATTGGATACTTAAACTCCTCCACTTGGGGCAAGATCTCCTCCCCGACCCAAAGGGGGTAGTCCACCCTTTTCCGACTGAGGACCATTGTTTCAGATTTGGAGGTGCTGATTTTCATCCCAACCGCTTCACACTCGGCTGCAAAACGCTCCAGTGAGAGTTGGAGAGCCCTGCTTGAAGGAGCCAACAGTACCACATCATCTGCAAAAAGCAGAGATGCAATACTGAAGCCACCAAAACGGACCCCCTCAACGCTCCGGCTGCGCCTAGAAATTC
Organism: Hippocampus abdominalis; assembly: GCA_018466805.1. Classification (NCBI taxonomy): domain Eukaryota; kingdom Metazoa; phylum Chordata; class Actinopteri; order Syngnathiformes; family Syngnathidae; genus Hippocampus; species Hippocampus abdominalis. Next base: position 22,340,540 of record CM031698.1, on the reverse strand, counting down.
TGTCCATAAATGTTTTGAACAGAATCGGCGACAAAGGGCAGCTTTGGCGGAGTCTACCCTCACTGGAAACGATTCCGACTTACTGCCGGCAATGCGAACCAAACTCTGACATCGGTGGTAAAGTGACCGAACAGAACAGCCCGTATCAAGGGGTTCGGTACCCCATACCCACGAAGCACCCCCCACAGAACTCCCCGAGGTACACGGTCAAACGCCTTCTCCAAGTCCACAAAACACATGTAGACTGGTTGGGCAAATTCCCACATACCCTCGAGGACCCTGCTAAGGGTGTAGAGCTGGTCCACTGTTCCACGGCCGGGACGAAAACGACACTGCTCCTCCTCAATCTGAGGCTCGACTTCCTGACGGACCCTTCTATCCAGCACCCCTGAATTGACCTTACCAGGGAGGCTTAGGAGTGTGATCCCTCTGTAGTTGGAACACACCCTCCGGTTCCCCTTTTTACAAAGAGGGACCACCACCCCGGTCTGCCAATCCAGAGGCACTCTCCCCGCTGACCATGCGATGTTGCAGAGGCGTTTCATCCAGGACAGCCCCACAACATCCACAGCCTTGAGCAACTCCGGGGGGCTCTCATCCACCCCTGGGGCCTTGCCACCGAGGAGCTTTTTAACCACATCGGTGACTTCGACCACAGAGATAGGAGAGCCCACCTCAGAGTCCCCAGACTCTGCTTCCTCCAAGGAAGGCGTGCTGGTGGAGTTGAGGAGGTCTTCGAAGTACTCCGCCCACCGGCTCACAATGTCCCGAGTCGAGGTCAACAGCACCCCATCCCCACTGTACACAGTGTTAGTGGTGCACTGTTTCCCCCTCCTGAGACGTCGAATGATGGACCAGAATTTCCTCGAAGCCGTCCAGAAGTCGGCTTCCATGGCCTCACCGAACTCCTCCCACGCGCGAGTTTTTGCCTCGGCGACCACCGAAGCTGCATTCCGCTTGGCCAGTCGATACCCGTCAGCTGCCTCTGGGTCCCACAGGCCATAAAGGCCCGATAGGACTCCTTCAGCTTGACGACATCCCTTACTGCTGGTGTCCACCAGCGAGTACGGGGGTTGCCGCCACGACAGGCAGCACCGGGGCGCCGTAGGGGACAGTTCTACCACCACCTCATATCATGGATTACAGATTATCTCACAAACCGGCCACAGCACGTTTGACAATAAAGATGACCTTGTACTTGAGGGCACAGGACTGTGAGTCGGACAGTCTCCATTCCTGTTTACTCTCTTCACTTCGGACTTCAGCTATGTCACGCCAACCTGCCACCTTCATAAATTCTCTGATGACTCTGCGATTGTCTGCCTCATTACGGAAGGAGATTGGAGTACAGGGGACTGACACGGACGCTCTGATCAGGAAGGGGCAGCGGCTCTTCCTGCTCAGAAAACTGAGGTCCTTTGGAGTTCAGGGGTCACTCCTTAAGACCCTCTTTGACTCAGTGGTGGCCTCAACCATTCATTGTGGCATAGTCTGCTGGTCAGGCAGCATCTCAGCCCGGGACAGAGAGAGACTGGACCAACTGGTCAGGGGGGCCAACTCTGTCCTGGGCTGCTCCCTGGACACTCTGGAGGAGTTGGGCAACAGGATGATGCTTGCCAAGCTAAAAGCTCTGATGGACAGACCCTCCCACCCCCTCCAGAACACCCTGACAGCACTGGGCAGCTCTTTCAGCCATAGACTGATACACCCACGCTGCAAGGAGAGGTACCGGCGCTCGTTCCTGCCAACTACTGTCAGGCTATTGAGTAGACAGACCTGCAAACCGTTACTCAGCCCCACTCACCCATGTTTAATATGCTTATATTTATATTTTATAATTTGTGTTTATTTACATACTTTTTGTACTTCTTTTTCTCCTTTTCATAATTTTGCTGCTGTAAATTGGGAATTTCTCCATTTTGAGACAAAGAAAGGGTTTCTTATCTTATCTTCTACAAAGATAGAAGATAAGACAATTCCTCAATCAACTACAGTACATCCAGAATGCTGCCATCCGTCTTCTCACCCACACCCGCACCCGTGATCACATCACTCCCATCCTTAAAAACCTCCACTTGCTCCCCATTCCTCAGCATATTCAGTTTAAACTCCTCCTACTTACCTATAAAGCCCTTCACAATCAGTCCCCCTCCTACTTCTCCGACCTTCTTCACCCATACACTCCTTCCCGCAACCTTCACTACTCAAAGACAAACCTCCTTGCCATCCCCGTGACCAGGCTCAGAACCTGGGGGGACCAAGCCTTCTCTGTCGCCGCCCCCACCCTCTGGTACTCTCTACCACAACACATCCGCAACTGTACTGACCTCGAATCCTTCAAATCATTTCTTAAATCTCACCTGTTCCGCAATGCTCTTAACACCTTTTAATCTTTTTTTTTTTACCCATTTCTGCTTTGTTTTTCTTCTTCTAAATGTGTTTATTTTAAATCATGTATGCTTGTCTTTAAAGTGTACATTTTTATCCCGGGTTTTAACTCCTTGTAAAGTGTCTTTGAGTACGATGAAAAGCGCTTTCAAAATTAAATCTATTATTATTATTTTATCTTAATTGTGTTTGTCCATTGCATAAGGTGCAGTTATTTTCTACTGTGCAGTGCATTTTGGACAAGGTCTTGGAATTTTCCATTACATCATTGGCATTTCCTAGAAAACCAGAGGTTATAAAAATGCAGCTGCCTATTGGCTGTGTGCTTTCTCTGCTCTTTGGTTCTGAAAAACGCAACATGATGAAGACTCGACATGAAGAAAGATTCATCTGTTCTGATTTTGTTCAAAGGCATATTTGGAAGGAATAATTCGACTTAATTTGGACTTGACTAAATTCTAGCACCAATAAGGTAAACTCAGAAGCTACATTATTATTCACATTAGATAGCCCGTCGTGTGTCTTATTTCTTTGTACTCCAAATTTATCTGGTCGATTATTAGGCGCGTAATTTAAGAACTGGTCATTCTTGATTTCACCCAAAGTACAATTTTTATCTAAGTTTTCCACCATTTTAAAAATAAGTTATGTTTCTTTTTTACTGGTTTCTTTTTATTGATTACTCTTTATTCATTTTGTTCTTTTATTCAAAAATTCCGAAATTATAAAATTTTGTTGTTTAATTGCTGTAATAATTTTCACATTTTGATGATTATCTACTAAATACAATAAATCTTGTTGATTATTTGAATTATTGCTTTGCTATTAAATCTTCTAAAATTCGAACTTAATCATTTGATGTTTTTATTACTTAATTGCTGTAATAATTTTCATATTTTGATGATTATCAACCCAACACGTCCCATCTTATTTGAGTGATGATTATTGTTTAAATTATTGCTCCGCTACTAAACCTTCTAAAAATATAAATTAAATTTATTCTTGTCACCCTTATTTTACTCATCACTCACCCTATCTTAAATGGAAGACCAGCTACAACCATGACATCGGGTTTTTTTTTGCCATTAAGAAATCTAAGTACAGTAGTTACTCCAGCTTTGTATTAAATTATAATAAAATCCTTTAGGTCAGCGGTCCTCAAACGTTTTTGCTCCACGGACCGGTTTAATGATAAGACAGTAATTTCAGGGACCAGCCTTTAAGGTGTGACGGATAAATACAACAAATAATGTGATATGATCCTGATCCTGCTTTCCTGTAGGACTATCGGGAAAGTCATTGCGAACTCTCCATTCAAAGGGTTAAAACTCCCCTTGTCCCTCACCCGCTCTAACACAGTGGGGGCGGGGATTTTCCCAACATAGAGGTACTCGTCTAAGTTTCTAACTACCTCCGTTTTAATAAGTCAGTCCTGTTTTAAGCACTTTCATCCACATTTATTGAGTAACCTTAAAATAAATTTATTATGGTAGCTTTCTCTGTAGGTGCGTTTGTTAAGACTTATATGTATTTTAACTGCCTTTGGTAAGACCTAAGTGTCTCTGGATTGGCACAGCGAAGTGGTGGTTCCATTTTTACGTTGGGGGACTGGAGGGTATGTTCATACTACAGGGGTAGAACACTCCTCAGCCTCCCTGGGCAGGTGTGTTCAGGGTGCTGGAGAAGAGGGTCCACTGAGAAGTTGAATCTCAGATTCAGGAGGAGCAGTGTGGTTTTTGTCCTGGTCATGGAACAATGGACCAGCTCTATACCCTCAGCAGGGTATTCAAGAAGGCATGGAGGTTTGCTCACCCAGTCCACATGTGCTCTCTGAACTTGTAGAAGGTGTTCGACTGTGTACCGTGTGAGATATTGTTGAGGATGCTCCGGGAGTATGAGGTATCAGATGCCCAAGGACAGGCTGTGCGATCCCTGTCTGACCGGTGACAGAGTTATGTCCGCATTGCCGGCAGAAAGTTGGATTTATTTGCATGACGGTTGAACTCCGCTAAGGCTGTTATTTTTCACTGATTATGTTCATAACTTTGATTAACAGAATTTTTGGGCACCGCTGAGGTGTTTAGGGTGTGCAGTTAGGTGGTCTCAGTATAACTTCTTTGATTTTTGCAGATGTGGGACTGTTGGCTTTTTCAAGCCACAATCTTCAAATCTCTTTGGAGAAATCTTAGACCATGGACCTCAGTCAGAAAAGGGTGGAGTGCCCTTTCTATGTCGGGGATGAGATCCTGCCCCAAGTGAAAGAGTTCAGTCATCTTGGGGTCTTGTTGATGACTGAAGAGAGGATGGAATGTGAGATTGACAGGCAACTCGTCCAGAAGTTGAAGCTGTTGATTTACAGGTCAATCCATTTTCCTGCCCTTTCCGCTTTTGGTCACAACCCATAGCTCATGACCGAAACAATAAAATCCTGGACACAAGCGGACGAAATGAGTTTGCTCCGTTGGGTGTCTGGGCTCTCCATTAGGGATTCAAATGAAAAGCTTGGTCATCTGGGAGAGGCTCAGATCCGCATTGAGAGGAGCCAGATTAAGTGACTCGGGCACAATGTTTGATTGCTACCTGGATGCCTGCCTGGTGATGTGTTCTGGGCATGTCCCACTGGGAGGAGGCCCCGAGGATGACCCAGGACACGCTGGAGAGATGATGTCACCGGGTTGGCTTGGGTAGGCCACGGGATCCCCCAGGAGGAGCTGAACGAAGTAGCTAGGCAGAGAAAAGTCTGGGCTTCCCTGCGAAGTGGCTTCCCCTAATGAAACCGACTTCAGAAAAGCAGAGGGCAATGAATGGATAAACGATGCATCGACTATTATACTCCATCCATCCATCCATTTTCCGACCCGCTTTATCCTCACTAGGGTCGCGGGGGGTGCCGGAGCCTATCCCAGCTGTCTACGGGCAGTAGGCGGGGGACACCCTGAATTGGTTGCCAGCCAATCGCAGGGCACACAGAGACGAACAACCATCCACGCTCACACTCATACCTAGGGCCAATTTAGAGTGCACAATCAGCCTGCCATGCATATTTTTGGAACGTGGGAGGAAACCGGAGCACCTGGAGAAAACCCACGCAGGCCCGGGGAGAACATGCAAACTCCACACAGGGAGGCCGGAGCTGGATTTGAACCCGGTACCTCAGCACTGTGAAGCCAACGTGCTAACCACTGGACTACCGGGCCGCCCCCGACTATTATACTGTTGGTGATTTTGATAGTCTCCGTAGTCATGACTAGTTGTCGTGTTTTGCATGAAGGTAGATGGAGGACCCCAAAAAGAAGGGAGGCAGCGAAAGAGCAGGGTGTATTAAACAAAAATACAAACAGGAGTGCACTGGAAAAAAACTAACTGAAGTACTTGAACAAAGTGCTGAAAATCACAAGAAACCAAAGTAGAAACAAATCTGTGACAGAAAACAAAACGTGACAGGAGCACACAGACACTCACACAGTCAAAGCGACGAGACAACAAGAAGCACATGGACAAGACACACAGTTTTGAGGGAGCTGATTAGTTAAACACTAGGGACACTGATGACGAGAACCGGTCGAAAGAAATACATAACACTAGTTGACTAATCTTGGCAGGCCTACTCCCCACTGACTCAGGTCTTGAGTGTTGCCCCCAGGTATTGGGGGAAATTCTGCCAGAGGCTTAAAGTCTGTCTGACAGGGGTTTCTGCTAGACGTTCCCAGCAGCCCCTCACACTAAGTTTAGGTCTGCCAGTTTGGACCAGCATCTCCCACCAGCGGCGCCAACACACCACCAGATGGTAATTGGTTGACTGCTTTGCCCCTCTCATCACCCGGGTTTCCAAGGCATCTCTCCACTAATTCAATGACATGAACAAAAAGTTGATCAAACTTCAGCCGAGGGTGTTCATGGTATCAAATGTAACTATGAACAGCCTTATGTTTGAACGTGCTGCTCATTATGGACAATGCATTCACACATTTAAAGGTCTCACTGGCATTGCCCATGAGAGCAATTCAGTCCCCCAGAAAAATGATCAAAGAGAGAATGAAAAGCACGCTTCAGCACCCTCTCCCAGGACTTCAAAATGTGTGGGTACTCGGAACTGCTGTTTGGCACATAAGCACAAACAACCCTCGGGACCTGCTCCCCTACTTGAAAATGGAAGGAGGCTACTCTCTCATCCATCAGCGTGGATTCCACTGTACAGACAATGAGCAAGGGGCCATTAGGTATTCCCAGTACCTTTTTCCGTGTGTAACTTCAGAGCGGAAGAGAGCCCAACCCATTTAAAAGAACTGATTCCAGAGCCCAAGGTGTGTGTGTCGAGGTGAGCCCTACTTTCTCTAGTTGGAACGTCTTGACTTTGCGCACCAGCATGGGCTCCTTCCCTGCCAGAGAGGGGACATTCCAAGTCCCTAGAGCCAGGTTCTGGAGCTGAGGATTGGACCACCAAGGTCCCTGCCTTCGGCCACCCCACAGCTCACATTGCACCCAAACCACTATAGCCCTTCTCACATGTGCTGAGCCCATGAGAGGGTGACCCTCGTGGGCCGCATGGTTGCCGGCCTGGCCACCAGGCATTTGCCTTTGATCCCCATCTCCAGGCCTGGCTCCAAAGGGATGCCCCAGTGCCCCGTGTCCGAGTGAAGGACAATGGTGTCCAGTTATTTTACTCATCTAAGATGTGCTTTTTCTGTTCCCTCACCTAGGACCCATTTGCCATTGGTGACCCTATAAGGGGCATAAAGCCATAGACCACTTACCTTCTTAGTTCACTGGGACAGACAAACCCCTCCACCTCTACTGTTTAACAAAAAATTGGTGATGACCAGAACATTTCTATGACTGTCATTTACATTAAAAATTTCGATAAATCAAAGAAAATGTGATTTACATGGTAATTTGGAGCACAATGTATGTAAGAATTGCACTACCTTTCCCTGTAGGATCTTCAATGCTTCAAATTTGCCTTCTAGGTAACGATGTGCCACCTCCAGCTCACATATTAATACATCAATTACCTGTCAAACACAAGTGAACTGTCAGTCGAAAATGCACATAGTTATCAGTTATTCTTCCTTCTTACCTCAATAGACTCCAGTAGTTTGTCTCGTAACTCTTCTTTGGGCATGTCAGCAAAGGAACCAGCTGGATAGTCGAAAGATGGAATCTTGCATCAAAAGTTATACAGTGATCCCTCGCTTATAGCGGTTAATGGGGACCAGAACCCCCGCGAAAGAGGAAAATCCGCGAAGTAGGTACCCCCCCAGATGGATGTACAGGTACAGTGATCCCTCGCTTATTGCGGTAATGGGGACCGGGACCACCAGCGCTAGATGAAAATCCGCGAAGTAGTGTTTGCCCCCAGGCCCCCTAGGAATTTGTGTGTAAGGGTTTGTGGGTACCAGCATGTTTAAAATATGTAAACAGTATTTATACTTTACATATTTGAGACAAAGACTATAGCAGTACACATATTTACATAAATCTTTAATTATAAAACCTCTCTCTCTCTCTCCCTATCTCTCTCTGGCTCTCTCGCACACACACACACACACACATACGCACACGCTAACACGCGTAGTAAAGACAACACTGATCTCGGCAACCACTTGATTAGACACTGATCGAAGAGTAACCCACGTGATAAGACAGAACGGAGGGTGCTTGTGGGGGCTGAGACGATGCACAGCCAATCAACATGCCTGTGCATCATGGGATAGATCCACTGGTGCTGTCATTTGTCGATGTCGGCGCTGGAAACCAATCAAATTACAGCCATGCACAAAACCTCTGAGTCATTCAGCATTTCTTTCTGAATACAGTACTTTGGAAAAAAAAAACTGCGATGCACCGAGGCCACGATAATCAAAGCGCGAAATAGCGAGGGATCACTGTATATGTACATGTGTATGAGTATATATAATATTTATAAGGCCAAATTTAATGGTATACATGCATGTAGAAGTAAATGTTTGTAGTAATTAACATTACTTAATGCTATATAATATATATAATGCTATATATATATATATATATATATATATATTTTAGTGTATAAATAACAAAATACAGTAAACAAACATGACATATACATGTAGTACTGTATATGTTGCTCTATGTGACTCACTGTTGTTTTGCTGACTTTCGCTGCCTCTCACGGACCTTCTGCGGCATTTTAGCGTTTTTTTTTTTTTTTATGAATATTTTTGAAAAATGCACTGAATCCGCAATAAGTAAATTGCGAAGTAGCAAGGGATCACTGTATTGTGAGCTACGGTATTTGACATTTTCACAAACATACGTGGGCATTCCATTAGTATACATGCCCATTTTGATGATAATTGATACATTTTGGAATACTGTAAACTGTAAATAAAAATGCTGATGGAAATGATGAAGAAAAAATAAGGAGCACCCGGAGAAAACCCACGCAGGCCCGGGGAGAACATGTAACCTCCACACAGGGAGGCCAGAGCTGGAACTGAACCCAGTACCTCTGCACTGTGAAGTCGACGTGCCAGCCACTGGACTACCAGGCTGCCACAACTAAGATTCATTTTTGAATTTTTTTTTTAAATATCAGGTGAAATTGATGTAGAATTACCATTGACTTTATTTTCTATCTCAACTTCTTGGCGCTATTCGGAGAGTGTTTATTCTCCCTGGGTGAACTTATTGTTGCCCAGCAGCCAAGAAATTACTTTGAAATATTTTTTTAAAAATCCATACCATTGATGTGCATGTATTAGTTGGGGCACTTTTATTTTGAAGGTGATCAACGCCGCTTGCTGGCGGCAGATTACTGTAATGCACAGTATTCACAATCGCTGTGACGGTAGACTTGACTTCAATTTTGCGAGTTGAGGCTGGCTTGACCACAGTCACAGAACTCCCCAAGGGACACAGTCGAACGCCTTCAAAAAGTCCACAAAACACACGTAGATTGGTTGGGCAAACTCTCATGCACCCTCAAGGACCCGACTACAGGTGGAGAGCTTGACCCCTTGCTCAAACCGAAAACCACATTGCTCCTCGTGAATATGAGATTTTACATCCCAACAGATCCTCCTCTCCAGGACAACTGAATAGACCTGACCAGGAAGAATGAGGACTGTGATTCATCTGTTGGTGGAACACACCCTCTTGATCCCCTTCTTAAAAAGAGGGGGTACGACTCCGGTCTACCAATCCAGAGGTACTGTCCGTTGTCAATGCGGTGTTGCAGAAGCGTGTCAATCAGGACAGCCTCACCACATCCAGAGCCTTTAGGAATGCTGGGTGGATCTCATCACCGATGAAGCTTTTTAACCACCTCGGTGACCTCAACCTCAGAGATAGAAGGGGCCAACGCAAAGTCTCCAGACTCTGCTTCCTCTAAGGAAGGTGTGTCGGTGTAATTGAGGAGGTCTTGGATGTATTCTCACCCACATCTCGAATTGAGGTCAGCAGCGACACATCTCCACTATACAAAATGTTAACAGTGCACCGCTTCCCCCGCCTGAGATGCGGGATGATGGACCAGAGTACTACAACCAGTCGGTTTCCATAGACTCACCGAACACCTCCCATGACCGAATATTTGCCTCGGCGACCACCAAAGCTATATTCCACTTGGTCAGCCAGTACCAAAGGCTTATGGGTATCCCTTACCATTTGCGCCCACCACTGGGTTCGGGGATCGCCGCCACGACAGGCACCAACCACTTTACGGCCACAGCTTGTATTGAGCTACAGAACATGGTCCACAAGGACTCAATGTCCCCCACCTCCCCGATGATGTGGGTGAAGCTCAGTCGGAGGTGGGAATTGAAACTCTTTTGGAGAAGTGATTGAGCCAGATGCTTCCAGCAAACCCTCACAGTACTTTTGGGTCTGCCAGTTTGGACCGGCATCTTCCCCCACCATTATTGGAGGCAACTGAACACCAGGCTGGCAACCAGTTCAGTGGGCACGCCGTTTACTGCCCGAAGACAGCTGGGATAGGCTCCAGCATGGCCGGAACCCTCATGACGATAAGTGGATTCGGAAATGGATGGAACTGGCCTTCTGAGTGCAAGCATAATGACAAAATGGACCACGATGAAAATTAATTTAATACCCCTTTACGAGGCAAAAGATATATAAAACACTGGAAATAAAACAAAGTAAATTGATAACTAAGGGGGCCTTTTTGTGGCATGTTTCCACCGCCACCAAAACCAGTTCATGTACTGTTTGTAACATCCAAACACAAAATTAAAGGTTTGTGGTTTCACATCCACATGAATTTCCCAACCAAAATGAAGAGATTAAATATTCGAACATCCATCCATCCATCCATCCATTGTCTAATCCACTTTATCCCCACAAGGGCCGCGGGGGGTGCTGGAGCCTATCCCAGCCGTCTTTGGGCAGGAGACGGGGGACACCCTGAACCGGTTGCCAGCCAATCGCAGGGCAAAGAGAGAAACAACTATCCACGCTCACACCCACACCTAGGGACAATTTCGAGTGTTCAATCAGCCTGCCATGCATGTTTTTGGAATGTGGGAGGAAAACGGAGTACCTGGAGAAAACCCACGAGGCACGGGGAGAACATGCAAACTCCACACAGGAACACCAGAGCTGGAATCGAACCCAGTACCTCTGCACTGTGAGGTTGACGCACTAACCACTGGATCACCGGGCCACCCAGTATTCATTCATTCATTTTTTCGAACCGCTTGATCCTCACTAGGGTCACGGGGGGGCTGGAACCTATCCCAGCTGTCTTCGGGCAGTAGGCAGGGGACACCCTGAAATGGTTGCCAGCCAATCGCAGGGCCCACAGAAACGAACAACCATTCACACTCACACCTAGGGACAATTTGGAGTGTTCAATCAGCCTGCCATGCATGTTTTTGGAATGTGGCAGGAAACCAGAGGCCCTGGAGAAAACACACGCAAGCACGGGGAGAACATTCAAACTCCACACAAGAAGGCCTGAGCTGGAATTGAACCCAGTACCTCTGCACTGTGAAGTCGACGTGCTAACCACCACCCAGTATTCAAATATTTGTAATTAAAATGTGAATAACCATTACTTTATTGACAGTCCTCTATTTTTTTAATGTTATGTTTGTGTCATGGAATAAGCTTTAGTCGTACCATACAAAGTTTGACTGTCTTTCCATCTCTATGTTCGAGCATGTCATGTTGAAGACTTACAAGCTGCAGTAAAAACTATTCTTGAATTAACATTACCAATGAGTGGCATCTTCCAGGTGGACATTTTCTCCCAACCTTCAGTCATTAATCTGGGTATACAGGCTGCTTCCCTAGAATGGCTTCGTCTGTACACATCTCTATCAAGTGATATAGGCCCTCGAGGTTCGGTGGAGCTTTGGCTCTTTTTCCTGGTTGAGAGGGCTGTTGTCCTGACTGCCATTCCATCACCAAGGTCTCCAGTCACCAGGTCATCGTCCAGGCTGACGGCCTGATGGAGGTCTGGCATCAGCATCAGGCCAAACTCTAAATTACATGGATAACAGTATGAAGCTCAAATTTCATGTTGTAATAAATTATAATTAAACTCTAGTTCATTTCAAGATACTGTATAGACAGACTATTGACAGAGTTACCACTTTTAAACAGTGTCATAGTTTATAACTAAAGCGATTATCAAAAATAGTCTTTGATTTATTTATTTGGTGTCTTATTCCTGATGTACACACATCGACAAAATTGTTGGTACCCACTGTTAATGAAAGAAAAATCAACAGTGGTCACAAAAATGACTTTAATCTAACAAAAGTAACAACATACAAACAATGAAAATAAACCAGTGAAAATCAGACATTGCTTTTGAATTATGATTTATACAATACAATACTTGACGTCCTGTTTTCAAACAAAATTATTTTTACAAAACAAACTAATGAAACAGGCCTGTCGAAAAATGATGTTACGGTGAACTTAATATTTTGTTGCCCAGCCTTCTGAAATAATCACTCCAATCAGTGTAATGTTGAGTGATTTTTGTCCCTCAGCGGGTATTTTGACCCACTCTTCATGAGCAACATGCTTCAATTTTCAATTTTTTGAAGGGGGCTTTCTCCAGATGACATGTTCCAGGTCCTTCCACAGATATTCAATAGGATTTATATCAGGGTTCACCACTTCAAAAGAGTCAAATGATGTTTTGCTCTTAGCCATTAAATGTTTTGTACTTGATAGTCTTGCAATTTCATTGTACCATGAACGGATTCAAGAGACCCTGTGCCAGATGAAGCACAGCAGCCCAAGAACATAACAGAGCCTACTCCATGTTTGACAGTAGGGGCAGTGTTCTTTGGTTGGGATGCTTATTTTTGTATGTGTGCACAGTAAGGTGATTGCCTTCACAAAAAGTAATTCTTATGTCTCATCTATCCATAAGTCATTCTCCCAGAAACTTTGTGGCTTGTGTCAACGTTGATCCTCGCAAATTCAAATCTCACTTTTTTTTAAGATTTATTTTCAACAGTGGTGTCCTTGGTTGTCTCCCATTAAGTGCTTCTGGCACAAACTGTCATGGATCTGTTTGTGACCAAAAGGTGGAATGTAGGGCTCTGCATGCAGCTGCCCAGCTGTTGGTCACTGTGTCATTAGTTGTCACTTTAGAAGACTTGCTGCCCGACCACTCAATGTCGGGTCATTGTTGTTGTCACTACTTCTGTTGGTTTGTGTTTATCACATCATATTTTTTTGCTTATGCCATGGGTTTTGTTGTGACTTTGAATTCTTGTCACGTTTTTCGTGGTGGTCGTGCAGGGAGGACCCCAAAAAACGGAGGCAGGGAGGAGCGACCAAAATATATTTAACAAAAATACACACAGGAGTACAATGGCAAAAGCACAAGTCAAAGTACTCAAAAAATGCTGGAAATCACGAGGAAGCAAAGTATCAAACGAAACGAGAACAGTAAACAAAACATGACAGGAGCAAACGTATACTCACATACTGACACTCACAACTCACAGTGACCCAACAAAGACTGACAGAACTCAGGGAACTAAATACAAGCAGAGTGACAAGACAATGAGAAACACCTGGACGAGACACAAAGAGTTGAGGGAGCTAATAGGTTTCACACAAGGGACACTGATAACAGGAACGGGTGGCGAAAAACGGGCACATGAGGAAATGAAACCAAACGTAACCAGACAAACATAACAGTAACCCCAGACCCCCCCTCACAATTCTTGTTGTTTTCCGGACTTTGCTTGTTTTGTATTTGGTTTTATCAGTGCTTGATTCATACATTTTGTCAAAATCACCATGCTCCTCCCCTCCTGCCTGCTTTTTGGGGTCCTCCACCACCACCGACCATGACAAAAACAATGATGGGTGGTGCAATCTGACAATTGTTGTGTTCCCTGCGTCACGTTAATACATCAATAATTATCTTAAGAATAAATAGTCGAATAATAATTGGCTCAAGAGCAAATACAGAAATGAAAGTGGATTCAAGTGCTAGGAGTCTATATTGAATCTTGCCCACTAGAGGGCGACACAGATCATCAAATGAGTCATGACCAAATAGTTTGGTCCAGGGATGTTTAATCCTTTTTATTCAATTGCTAATGTTTTAAAAAGCCTTAAAGTTGCCTTACAAAAAATTGGTTGATATCAAATAATGCTCGAATGATTGGGATTTAACTTTACTGTTGAATCATACAATAGTTTTGTGATAGTGTCATTGAGGTTGCGGAGAGAGACGTGGTGGGCATTTTGGTGGGGCATTGTAGAGGGGCATTTAGGCTTCTCCTTCGTGGAGAAGGCTTTGCCTCCAGCCCATTCGGACCCCTGCGAGCCCGTCTCCAACTCCAGCAGCAAGCGAGTTTTCCTTTTTTACAACTCTCTGCCTCAGCCGGCGATTGGACTCAGCATGGATCATCACATTTGTCCTTTTTACAATTTTTTCTCCCAGCTAAAAGGACGACTAAGAGTAAGCCCAGACACTTACTTTTATTAATTTTTATTCTTTCTTTTTCAAAGAGGATTTTTCTCCATGCTGTGAAAAATGCCTTACAAGATTAGGATACCACAATACTACTATTTCGGTAAAAAAATTAATGACCTAATTTTGCCCTCGCGTGCCGCGAGAGAGCGAGTGTTTGTGTGTGTGTTAGTGCGCTCTGCTCAAGCGCGAAGGCCCACGTGGGGCAATTTCTTTTTTTTAATATGTTTATTGGTCGCTACTTTGCGGATTTTCATTTATCGCGGGTGGTTTTGGTCCCCATTAACCGCGATAAACGAGGGATTACTGGATTTGGGAATTTAATGAGGACTTAGTCGAGCACTTGGTTTCGAAAACTTAAATACAGTGAGAACTCAGGCGCGTCTTTCTCAGCATCGGCTTAACGGAACCCCCACCTTCCTGCGATTCCGCGTCGCCGCGGGCGAGGAGGCTCACGGGGGGTACGGACCCCTTGGAGGAGAGTCGTTTCGGATTGTCCCCGATCCAATCCATGCCCTCTGTCACAATGATATACCTTGATCTTGGAGAGCAACTTCAATTTCTGTGGAAGTTCTTATGGGCCCTTTATAACCATTCTTACTACAGTAGAACCTCATTACAACGTACCTCGAGGCACCTAATAAATGTCTACATTATAACGGCAGTGCGGTGTAACCATTTCCAATTAAATGTCTGCCAACTACTTTGTATAATACAGTATGAACATTTATAGATATGAAAACATGAACATGTAAGTATAAACATGTCAATTATGTTTATACAGTTTGAAGTAAAAATGCTTTTATAAGATATAAAACAAACAACTGTTGTGTTCCTACTTCCTTTCTGAAAGCATTCAGTCAACAAATGAAAAGTGCCTTCTCCAGTTCAGGATGTGCCGCGCCCCGAAGCCGTTTAAGATCATCTTTTAATCTGTTGGCCCCGAACTTTGCCATAATTTTTCTGCTATTACGAATGATTATCGGAATTGCTGATTTTTCATAGTCTCGGCTGAGCTTCATCTGGGAGACTCCTTTTCGAAAGTGAGAGACAATTTCAGCTTTCACTGACAGTGAAATTTGCTTCCATTTAACAGATGCTTTAAGACGATGTGCTCAGGACCGCGCTGTGTGTTCGGAACTACAACAATGTACGAGTTGATCAGTAACATTGCTAAGCAAGAGAGGTGAATCCTCCGCTGTATATAAGCAAGGTCGCGGCGGAAGTTAGCTTCCCACAGTTCAGAGGAACGAATGCATTTTCACTATTTTGTGGGAAAAATATGGTCATTTTAATGACATTTATGTTATAAAGATGTTGGTTGTAAGCAAAATCAACAAATCAAAGATGAATTAGGTGGAATTGGAATTTTGAAATGTGAACATAAGAGGGGTGAAAACAAATGGGGTAACGTTGAAAAGAGGTTGAATTGTATCCATCTCTTAGTGCGTCAATTTTCCTACTGCGGCCTCATCCAGGGAACTTGTTTACATTCCCATTGCATCTTAAATTTCTGAATAATATGTGCAACTGTAGTCACAGCAATAACAAACTGATTGACGATGGTCTTACAGCAGTTACCTTTAAAGTGTTTGTCGATGATTTTCTTTCTGATCTCCTGTGATGACTATCGACTTCGCTTCCTGTGGTCCATGTTTAGTGTGGCACACATCTTGTCATCAAACACCATAGTGACTATTTAAGTAGGCTCACTGCCTGGTTCGAAATTTGAAGACACCTGGCCTGTGATCCTAAATAGAGGACACACCTTGATTAAACGTCCTTATGGTCAAATGTTTTCCCTCCAATCTTTTCTAGGGGTACCAATTGTTTTGTCCAGGCCTGTTTCGCATGTTGTTGTTTTTAAATCATTTGATTGAATATCAAGAAGGAATCAGCTGTGTACTATATGACTGCTTAAATGAACAGGAGACCATCCCTGGAATTTAAAAATATAGAAAGAAGGAGCACCTCTCAGACTCAATGATATCAGCATCACCATCTTAGCACCCTTGGTTGCCAATACACGACACCATCTCCAAAACTCAATGGACATTGTTGATCAAGGTCAGACACCCAAAGCTGGACAAAAATGAAAATATGGATTAATTCTGTTACATTCTTTTTCACATGCATTCCAACTAATGATGTACAGCCGTGTCCAAAGGTTTTGAGAATGACACGTATTAATTTTCGCAAAGTCAACTACCCATTTTTTTATGATGGCAATTTGCATGTACAGTGAAACTCCTCTACAACGAAACCTACATGGGTGAAAATACCCCCTAGCATGAAAAAATCTTCATGCATTAACACAATTCCCATTCTCCTGCCCTCCATACAATGAAAAAAACCCTTGTTGCGTTATACGAAATATTTTTCTCTGCTCTTGCCTCGCGAAGAGATTCACTACAACGAAGTCTAATCCAACAGCGACCTCTGCTGCTTCGTTCGGAATCGGCAACAGCAACCACCACACTGGTTTACACAGCTCCCGAGTTTCCTGAACGCAACATACTCACAGTTGCTTTGCCATTGGCTTGCCGAGCATCATCCTGGCCTCCGATTGGCCAAGAGGGACCTCACTGTTTATGTGTGTAGATACTGTAGCTAGATCCGTGGAAGATAGAGTGGAATGCATCCGATTAGCTGCTCAGAGTAAATTGCTTATGGCTCAACCGACAGTCAAATAAACGAGCGTTTCCTGGAATGCTTTACTTGTTCTCATGCTAAAAAGCTTATGCTAACTGGAGCGCTAATTAGGGAGAAGGCGAGTTCCATCGCGCTAACTATGGCATCGAGGACGACGAAGCGTCCCGTGGCTGGCTAAAAGTTCATTGCATGACATCAGCTGAGCAACGCTGTCTTGGGTGGTGATCGAGGGGAGGTCGAGTTAGAGACAGTGAGATAGTGGAAAGAAAAGCCACCGGCTCCAGGAAGTATTTCTTATTGTTCGATTCAGACGCAGCATGAACGTTGTATTGCTAAAATGACTACAAAACGGACCTTTGGATATCAAGCAGCTAAGACAAGAAGCGCCCTGACGCTGGAAGAGAGGGTAAAAGTGATCAAAATGAAAGACAGAGGAAGCAAAATAAAATACATTATCCAAGAAATTGATGTAAGTGAAAGTGAATGCTGATCGTAAATTTCGCAATTTCTCTCTCTTTTTTTTCTTTCTACAGTAACTATATGAAGTGTCAAATAAGTGTGTGCTCATACTTATGCACCATTGGAATAAAAATAAAGAGTACACATACGTTTGTGTGTGTGTGTGTGTGTGTGTGTGTGTGTGTGTGTGTGTGAGTGTGTTTACATCTGAGGTCAAATTTGCTACAGTGAAAAACCCCCTGTTGTGAAAAATGTCTTGCTGCAAACATGATTTCGTTGTAGAGGAGTTTCACTGTACTCCAGAATGTTTTGAAGAATTATCAGATGGATATCAATAAAGTCCCTCTTTGTCATGAAAATTATCTTAACTGAATCTCAATGAGAGAGTTTCAATTGCCGTGAAGAAGGCTTCAGGGTGCCTAAGAAAGTCCAGAAAACACCAGGGCTGTCTCCGAAAATTGATTCAGATGAGGGAACAGAGCACAATGGACCAGAATTTCCTTGAAAACATCTGAAGTAATTTTCCATGGCCTTGCCAAAATCCTCCCATGCCCGAATTTTCTGCTCATTGACCACTGAAGATGCATTCCGCTTAGCCAGTCGGTACCTGTCAGCTGCCTCCGGTGTCATACAGGCCAAAAAGGTCAGATGGGTGTCTTACTTCAGCTTGACAGCATACCTTACCACCGGTGTCAGCCAGTGGATTCGGGAAATGCCGCCATGACAGTCACTGAGCACCTTGCGGCCACAGCCCCAATCAGCAGTCTCAACAACGGAGGCACGAAACACGGTCCCTGCCTCCCCTGGGACGTGGGTTAAGTTCTGATGCGGGGGGGAGTTGAATCTTTTTCTGACAGGGGATTCTGACAGACCTTCCAAGCAAACCCTCACAACACATTTGGGTCTGCCAGGTTGGCCCAGCATCTTCCCCCACAATCTGAGCCAACACACCACCAGGTGATGATCACTTGACAGCGCCGCTGTTTTCTACACCTGAGAATCCAAAACATACGGCTGCAAATCAGACGATACACTACAAAGTCGATCATCAAACTGTGGCCTAGGTTGTCCTGGTGCCAAATGCACATATGGACATCCTTATGTTTGAACAAGGTGTTCATTCTGGACAAGCCATGACAAGAACAGAAGTTCCTGTAACAGAACATTACCCAGATTTAGATCAGGGATTGGGGTGGGGTTCCTGACAATCATGACCTTCCAGGTCATACTGTCATTGCCCACGCGAGCATTGAACTCCCCCAGCAGAACGATGGAGTCCCCAGAAGGAGCACACTCCAGCACTCCTTCCAAGGACTCTAAAAATGGTGGGTATTCTGAACTGCTGTTTGATCCATAGGCACAAACAACATTCAGGACCCATCCCCCTACCCAAAGGCGGAAAGAGGCTACTCTCTCGTCCACTGGGGTCAACCTCAACATACATACACCAAAACAGGGGCAATATGTATGCCCACACCGGCTCAGCACCTCTCACCTTGGGGAACTCCAGAGTGGAAGAGTGTACAACCCATCTTGAGAGGACTGGTACCAGAGCCCAAGCTGTATGTGGAGGCGAGCCCGACTATATCTAGTCAGAACATCTCTGCCTCACACACTAGCTCCGACTCCTCTGCCAGAGAGGTGACATTCCATGTCCCTAAAGGTAGTTTATATAGCTGGAGATCGGACCAAGGTCCGCCAAGGTCCCTGCCTTTTGCCACCACCGAGCTCACAAGACATCCAACCACTTTGGCCCCTCCTTCAGATTGTGAGCCCATGGGAAGAGGGACCCACGTTGCCTTTTCGGTCTGATTCCAGCTGGGCCCCATGGGTGCAGGCCCAGGCACCAGGCACTCGCCAGTGAGCCCCAACCCCAGGCCTGGCTTCAGAGGGGGGCCACAGTGACCTGCGTTCGAGCAAGTGAAAATGAGGTCCAAATTTCATACTTGTCACGAGGGGTCTCTGAAGCTTTCCCTCACCGAGGACCTGTTTGGCATGGATAGCCCTGCCAGGGGCCTCAAGCCCCAGACAACTTAGCTCCTAGGATCATTGGGAAACACAAACCCTCCCCCCACTGTAAGGTGACGGCTCATGGAGGGGTCCAGTTTTATGCTTCACCAAGATTTATGAAAAGTCGGAGGCATATGTAAGAGCGCAAGACCTACACAAAAGTCTCATGCAGTGATATGCTAATCCAGTGGTTCTTAACCTGGGTTCGATCGAACCCTAGGGATTCGGTGAATTGGTCTCAGGGGTTAGACTGAGCCTCTGCCATACAGCGTAAGACACACCTGACTCAATATGTCAATGAGTTATGACACACCCGTTTGGCCATCACTGGCTGCAGATGATCACTTTACATTGCTAGTCCAATCAGTGCTCAGTAGTCTACATGTGCCTATCGTGATCATACTTCATGCGTTAAAAAAAAGGATACTTATTTTATGAAATTCTATTAACTTTTTTCTGTTTTTAATAAATGCGTTTTTTTAAATACAGTATCTTGAATTTGTAAAAAAATATTTTTCACTAATGAAGGGTTTGGTGAATGTGCATACTAATTGGTTGGGTTCAGTACCTCCGAGAAGGTTAAGAACCACTGTTATCGTTATAATCTGCCCCCTTTTTGGCCTTTTACAAGTATAATGGTCACATTTTTAAAAAACCTGTGTCTTGACATTGTGGCTGTCAAGACATTTTTCGGTCTCTGAAAATTGGGAGGTATAAGTTAGAGCCCATGAATTTTAAAAAACCTTTTGGAGACATACCTTAATCCTAACAGGAAGTCCACCATTTCCTTTCAAAATTTCCACCTTTAAGAGGCCATACTTTATTGAACTCTCCAAAGAGATTTGTATCTGATGTACTACAAAACTTTGGCTGGTTCACCTAAGGATATTGAAAATTAAGCATTTCATTTCGTTAAATACTGCTGACTTTGCAACACACTGTTTGATAAGAAAACACAGTTGTTTTTGAAGGGGTAAAATACACAAAAATTCCCAAAATGTTTTATCTTCAGAAAATGTTGAAAAGTATGGTGTTTCTTCACTATTTTCGTGCAGAGATAATACATGGATATGCGTAGCTGCAGATATCATGAGGTATTATTTCACGTTAACAACCAAAATTAAACAGGATATACGAGCTACAGCAAATGCAAGAGTGAAGTTGGGTCAAGTTATTTAAAATGCACAGCCTTAATGCATAACGGAGTCTCAAAGAGCTTCATAGACCGGAAGTTGACAATGGCTGGCACCATCCCATGAGTCAAACACCAAACTGGGCAAGAAAAAACTCAAAATCCCATTTGGAGGGAATAGTTGAGGGTCTAAACTCATGAAAGTCTCACACACATCAGGCCTGGCATTTATTTAAAAAAAAAAAAAACTAAACCCAGAGAGGTTTACTGTGCATTGTCCCAGGACCCTAACTTTCCAGTATCACGTGCCACTTCCCCAAAGTAGCCCGCGCTGCAAAGGCCTGTCACAGCTGTTTGCAGCTCTCGTTGACGGTTTATTGTTTTACTCAATTGCCAGTTTAAACTTATTTCACTGTTTTATTTTCTTTGACAGAATGGTACCAACAATTAATTCTATCCACAAGAAGATGCAATTTCCCCCATTGTATGGAAAATAAAAGGTCTATTCTACTCTTTTCCAGAAGATAAACTAGGCAATTTTAATATTTCTCAATCCAACATTGTGACATTTTTTCAATTCCAGTATGGAGTGACCGCGTACAAGTACATGGATAGTCCATTTAAAACATGGTTAGATGACATTTCCCCAGACACAAACATTTTCAATGCAAGTCTTTCCAGAAGAGTGTTCGCTATAGTGGCCAAAAATGATCTGCAAATTCAGAAGTACAACTTCTTCATCTTACCTGTTGCTTTGAATATATAACGTAATCACAGCCCAAGTCTTGATCCGCACCACTGCCTAACAGCACCACAAAGACTAAGAATCCTGTTGTCTTTAAATCCAAGAAAAAAGTCGAAGGCCGCTGTTTTCATCAACTCCGATCATAGCAATTCTCACCAATGAATTTCTTCAACATCTTCACATTTGGTGTGGCTGTGACAACGCTGGTAACAAATGTTTGACTTTAAAGTTGAGATCATTATTCACCAGAAGGAATATTCAAATGTTTGTTTTAACAGTTTCAGCCTCAGAGCAAATATTGACTCAAAGGGTGTGGGCGTGACCATGAGCACGAGAGAAATGAGGAACAATATGTCAGCAATGAACAGCACAAAGGTTTCTTTTTTTTTTTTTATTCATACAATGAGTTCAAGCACAATTAAGACAATGTGTATTTTCAACAGTTTATGACGAGTGGAATGAAAACTCTAGCTACAATAGTTTAACATAATGGAATGGAATGGAATACAACTTTATTGTCAAATGTGCTGTACGTATGTGTAACATACAGCAGTAACGAAACAGCACAGTAATATAACATGAAAAACAAGTTGCTTCTCTTGAAATCAACTAATGGCAAAATTTCAACTGGAAGTATGAAGTAGTATTTCCTTGGTATTAAGGTAAGACCTCAAATAAATTCTGTCCTTAAACTTCCGAAATGCATAGCTCAGCTAAAAAAAACAAACAAACAAAACAAAAACAAAAACCCGAATCTCACATTTACCATCAGTGTAAATTCTACGTTAATCACTGTTGTATTCTTCAATCATCATGTCCTCCTCCTGTTCCTTGACACAAGTTGTTGGGTGCTGCGGGTTACTGGCTGGTAGGCACTCCTCATATCTTTCCTGTACATCCTCAATGTCCTCCACATTATCACTTTTCAGTTGACCTTCATGTTCTGTCAGGGCCTCTAGTTTGAACCTGATCATGCACACAGACAAGAAACTTATGGAAAAACAATCACATGGAGCCACAACAGACATTAAAAGGTGATATACCATATTTCCTGAAACAATGGCCAGGAAACGTTAATTTACTCAACTACCGAGAGTACCAAGCCTTTTGGAGGAGGCGTTTATCTGCAGAAATATTTGTGTTCGGGTGGAGCTAAATGATGTTCGTTGATTGGTCATTGGAGTACACACATACATACAAATATTCACACACACACACACACACACACACACACACTGGTACCTCTACTTATGTAACTAATTAGTTGTGGAAGAAATTTCTTTACGAGAAAATTTTGTAAATAGAGACGCGTTTTTCATGTCAATGCCCCAATTCGTTCCAAGCCCACCCAAAATTCACACATAAATGTTTCCTAAAGCATAAAAATGCATCAAAATATGTAACAAATACATGTTACAATGGGATTATAGCACAATAAATGAGAGGTGTGCATAATGTAAAAAACAAAGAAGAGAGTCAAGAATAACAATTATGGTGATTTAACTTTGAACTGCGTCCTCATCTTTTTTTTGCCCTCTTTAGTTCGTGTACTCTCAGAAGTGGTTTTTGCCTGGCGTTTTGAAAAGAACTGATCCAAGGACGTTTGCTTTTGTCAGCTTTTAACAATCTTTCAAAAATGTCCAAGGCAAACATCAGTATCGTGAGCGATCGCCCGACTGATGAACACTTTTACGTAAAACTATCGGAACACCTCATGACCCGAGGGGCGAATGACGAGGACGCTCCATAGACACATATCTCTCTATCTGAACACATAGACACGTATGGTAGAAGTCCCTCTTAGCCATTGGGATGCCAGGATGATGCTCGGTAATAGCCGATTGCAAGTACAGTATGTTGCGTTCATGAAACTCTGAGCTCCGAGTAGCAGGCCATACTGTACTTTTACCTTTCGTATCTTGAAATGTATTTCGTAACAAGACGCAATATTTCCTTGTTGAGCCGTTTCATAACTTGAAAATTTCGTATGAAGAGACGTTTGCAAGTAGAGGTACCACTGTATATATATTTCATGATTAAGATCTAAACATGATTTAAAAAATCTAGATTGGTAATTTAAAAATAATGTTGGACATAAAGAAATTCACTGAAATGAAAATTACTTGCCAAAAGTAATGAATGTTAAAATTGTTTCTTTGTATGTTGAAAAAACTTTGTGCTATCCTCTGCTGCAAAGACTGAGCAGGCTGTTTTGCAAAGGCTCAAAGAATACATCATGGTGATTCAACGGGTACACCTCAAACAAGCTATAAATGGTATAGAATACAAACTGTACCTCAGCGAGAACCTCTTCAGTGGCAAGTGCCCCACATCTTGGATAAATGTTATTTCGGCTGAAAAATATAAAATATGTGATGTCACATTGACAAGCTTCTCGCACAATAACAAAGAAAAAAATTA
This sequence comes from Hippocampus abdominalis, assembly GCA_018466805.1. Classification (NCBI taxonomy): domain Eukaryota; kingdom Metazoa; phylum Chordata; class Actinopteri; order Syngnathiformes; family Syngnathidae; genus Hippocampus; species Hippocampus abdominalis. The sequence goes on along the minus strand of CM031698.1, from coordinate 22,316,780 downwards.
AGCTGTTGTCTTAATTTTGTATTTTATGTTTCAGCAGAAATTCACGTCAGAACTGGGTAAACTGTACAGCAATCTCCCCACCCGCCTTTATCACAATCTATTTGAAACAACAAATCTGTGACCAAACCTGGAATACGAGCTTCTTAACTTCCTGCTTTTGCCACAATAACAAGCAGGACAATGGCTGGATTGTTTGAAGACAAACTTACGCAAAACAACATTAAAAACAAAAAACTTTATGGCTAGTGTTTTTGGACCAACATTAAATACATCTATCATTTATACTTCACAAATATATGATACATGTAAACAGGCTGTCCAGGCTCTCCTTAGAGATAGGGTGAGAACTCATCCAGGAAAGACTCAGAGTCAGTGAGACAAAATGAAGTGGCTTGGGCATCTGATTAGAATGCCTTATGGACGCCTCCCTAGTGAGTTGTTCTGGGTATGCTCCACCAGCAAGAGCCTGAGTTCAAAATGATTCCGAGAATAATTGCAAAAAATAATAATGTTAAACATTTTACACAATATCTCAAAAGCAATGGAATTGCGGTTTGTAATCCAATAATTACAATATATTTAAGGTTCTATTTACGCAACACTTACAGTATATATTAACCTAGTTTTTAAAAGTCATTTTGGTGATTTGCAGCAACAAAATAATGTGCCAGTTGTTAATTGGTTCTGTGTGTGTGTGTGTTTGTGTGTGTGTGGCGGGGGGTGCGTGTGTGGGTATATGTGTGTTATATTTCCTCTGCATGTGACTGAAGTGAGTACTGGTTTGTGACAAGGCAGACTAATTTAAAAGTCTAAAGCATAGATAATGAAGCAATAAAAACAGCCTCAACTCCAGTGCTAGACATCACAATTACGACAGTGGACAGCTTATCATGTTATCAGGTTACAGGGTGCATGAAAGGGTTAAAGTAAAATAAAGACACAAATAAATGAAAACAAAATCTGAAATCCAGCAGTCACGTGTGTGTGTGTGTGTGTGTGTGTGTGTGTGTGTGTGTGTGTGTGTGTGTGTGTGTGTGTGTGTGTGTGTCACCTTGGTTCTTGAAGGGGTTGGTGAATTTAGCCAGATACGGTAGCAACTCCGTCTGGAGGCTGACAGGTGTCATACAGAGATGGCGAAATAGGAACTGAGCAGCCAGGCAGTTTTCCCGATGCTAACAAGAATAACATCAGACTAATTATGTAAGATTACAGCAAAGGATAATTCCATTTCATCCATCTATTTTCCAAAATGCTTTATCCTTACAAGGGTTGTGGGGTGTGCTGGAGCCAATCCCAGCTGTCTTCGGGCAGTTGTCGGGGGAGACACTGAAGCTGTTGCAAGCCAATCGCAGGGCACACAAAGACGAACAACCATCCTCGCTCATAATCACGTCTAGGGACAATTTAGAGTGTTCCAATAACCTGCCATGCATGTTTTGGGAATTTGGAGGAATTCGGAGTACCCGGAGAAAACCCACATAGGCACGAGGAGAACATCCAAACTCCACACAGGGAGGCCGAAACCGGAATCGAACCCTGCACCTCTGCACCGTGAGGCCGATGCGCTAACCACGGGAACACTGGGCTGCCCAAAGTGTAATTCAACAAGCAAAAAAAAACAAAACCAAAAAACCAAACCTAAAGAACATCTTTTGGTATTGGCATTGTAACAAAATACAATTAAAGATTTCAATTAATTTAGCAAAACATTTCCATGCAACTCATGAGAGCTATAGGTCAGACGGAGTGTATCTCAGCTATCTTTGGGAGAGAGGCAAGGCAAACCCTGAACCACCATCCTATGACATTATCATCAACATAATGTCAAGATTTTTGTTGATTTTTTTTTTTTTAATGTAAGAAATTGCACCAGTTTGCAACTTTGTGCCTTATGTCTGTACAGTGTCCTTGGGTGACATGAAAGGCGCTTTTAAATAAAATGAATTATTATTATTATTATTATGAAAGTTCTGCAAAGCGTCATCATAGTTTCACCATATCTTCAGTCATGTGTTCACCAATAATAATTTACATCAGTCCACAGTATGGTGAACCACAATGGACAGAATAAAAACAGCTGAAGTCCTACCTTCTTACTGACCAGCAACCAATTGGGTTTGTGCAGTGGTCTGAAGCCAACAGATACTTGTTGAGAGTTGGAGTGAAGAAGCCCTCTGGTGGCCACCGAAGACGCATATTCCCTCATGGTATTAATACTCTGAGAACAGAACAGTGCAACAGTGAAGCAGATCCATGTAAAAGATCTGTGAACTTAAATCCACAATCAATGTTGTTATTTTGCATCCGAAGTGCAGACCCAGCCCTTGCTGGCTATTTGACATCATGTAAATTAGAAGCAATTTTAATTTACAGATCTTTTTTTGGAGGGGGGGGGGGGGGAGATGCATTCATATTAGATCCATCCATCCATCCATTTTCCGAACCGCTTCATCCTCACTAGGGTCGCGGGGGGTGCTGGAGCCTATCCCAGCAGTCTTCGGGCAGTAGGCGGGGGACACCCTGAATTGGTTGCCAGCCAACCGCAGGGCACACAGAGACGAACAACCATACACGCTCACACTCTCACACTCATACCTAGGGATAATTTAGAGTGCCCAATGAGCCTGCCATGCATGTTTTTGGAATGTGGGAGGAAACCGGAGCACCCGGAGAAAACCCACGCAAGCCCGGGGAGAACATGCAAACTCCACACAGGGAGGCCGGAGCTGGGATCGAACCCGGTACCTCTGCACTGTGAAGCCGACGTGCTAACCACTGGACTACCGGGCCGCCCCTCATATTAGATTGCGAGTCTATTTTATTTTATTTTTTCAAATCGTTCATGCATAGTTAAGCTAACCATCCAATCAGATGTGAGAAGGTCAGCGTCTGACATGTACTCGCTCGCTTTCTCGACGTCTTCCATCTCAGAGAAGAAGTCCAGGTAATTCTGGTGCAGGTACAGGTTGAAGAACTCCCCGGACACATACGAATGTTCTATAACCCACTATGAGACATTCAACAGGAGAGATGTTTGCAAAGTGTTAATAAAGACCAAGTTTATGCTATGTTACTGTTTATGTTCAAACAGTGTGCATTCGTACCTCAGGGTCCACTTGTAAAGACTCTCGATGGTGTTGCGAAAGGTGTGATGGTAACTGAAGTGCAAAGGCGCATTCAGCTTCTTGAACACATTCAGGAGTCCCCCCTGGATTTATGCAAGACAAATTATTTGTCTTGTGTTTGGGTTACATAACATTTCTCATTTACATTTTGAAGGGCCATATTCTGATTGCTCACCTTTTTTTTTTCAAACAAATTCAAAAGAAACAAGGTGTACACATTTAATGAATTTTACTTATCGATCACAATGCGAGACAGCTTCTATTACTTTGACAATCGGCAGGAATGTCACAGGTCCAACTGTTTGTCTCGGAGGAATTAAAAGGAAATGTTCGATTTTATGTCCCAATCCAAAGGAGCCAGCTAATTCAATTTGGTAAATTAAGCAACTTGCAGAATCTGACAGGAATAGTGGACAGGGTCCACATCGTCAGTAGGGCCCCAGAAGTGCATTAAAGAATATAAATGGACCCTCATTGAATCTGGATCCTTGGATGCAATTTCTGCAGTGGAATATGGAACTGACCGCCCAGCCTCCCAGCCTGCATATACTGAGATCAGTGCCTTAACCCTGGAGAACCCAAGAACCCTTTTCTTGTTTAGAAAATGATGAATTACACATTAATGACTGCTATATGGTCACTGAACATCGAAATGTGTTTTTTTCAAATATTTAATGCTTTAATCCTAATTCAAGATTAGGGCCAAATTGGACCCCGTGGGTTCTCCAGGGTTGAAGTCGTTCGTGGCAGCGTATAATGTTGTGGCGGCTGACTTGAATAGTGTTCCCGACTGGAGAGGTTTGATCGTCTGAGCCCAGTTTAAGTGTATATGGCATGGCAAATATACAGCATTGCATATATTTGTATTACAAACTGTAACCACCAACATCAACAACTCATCCTGACTCATGTTCAATCACTGATTTGGGATGCTAAAATACTTCCCATATATTACACTGAGATTTTTTAATACGGCACCAGTTACCATTATGAGCAGACAGCCACTAATCGTGGCCCAAGATAAACCAGCTGTGAGCAAAGCTGCCAAATTTTCACAATTCACTTCTAGAATAATTTGTCAGCATTTCCATGCATAACATAACCTAACTCCAGGACTGCATTACCTCAAGATATTTTGTAATCTGATTAAAAAAACATTAACCGTTCAATTACACAACATATGCATTCCTCTAAATTCATAATTTGTTTATTTATTGCCTCAACCATGAAAAGATGAGAATGTAGTCATATAAAATTAAATATATAATTATTTTGCCTTGATAAGAAATGTATTGTGCTTCCGTAGCAATACATCCACCCATCCATCTTTTGAACCACATTGCCTCACTAGGGTTGTTATACAGAAAAAGTGTCTTTTTGTTAGCCCTAAATCAGAAACGGGTGGAATGCCCTCTTGGGGGCGGGGATGAGATCTTGCCCCAAGTGGACGGGTCTTGTGCATGAGGGAGGGTAGGATGGAGTGGGGAAACCAACAGACGGATCAGTGCAGCGTCTGCTATGATGCGGACTTTGTGTCGGTCTGATGGGGTGAAGACGAAGCTGAGCCAAAGGGCTCACTCTCGATTTACTGGTCGATCTACTTTCCTACCATGGTCACGAGCTGTAGGTCGTGACAGAAAAAACAAGATCCCGGGCACAAGCGACCAAAATTAGTTTCCTCAGCAAGGTGTCTGGGCTCTCCCTGAGAGATAAGCTGAGAAGCTCGGTCATCCAGGAGGGGCTCAATGTCAAGCCGCTTCTCCTCCACGTCGAGAGGAGCTAGATGAGTTGGTTCGTGTATCTGGTTAGGATGCCTTCTGAATGACTCCCTGATGAGGTGTTCCGGGCATGTACACCTACCAGGAGGCCCCAGGGACGACCCAAGACATGCTGGAGAGACTATATCTCCTGTCTGGCCTGAGAACACCTTGGGATGCCCTGAAGGGCTGAAAGAAGTGGCTGGGGAGATGGAAGTCTGGGCTTCCCAGCTAAAACTGTTGCCTCCACAACCCGAGCATGGATAAGTGGTCGAGAATAGATGGAGTTTCCACTTAATGACTTAGTCCTTGTCTACATGTAGACAGGTATTTTGCGAACGGGAGATGTTTTTCTTCAAGTTTGCCATGTTAGCCACACATTCCCGAAATATTTCTTTCAGTAAAAACTAAAGTCTTTGAAAACTGCGGTGAAAAATGAAATCTGCGGACTTGGAGATGCCTTGATTCCATGCTGCCTTTTATCTTTTGTTCCGCCTCCCGTACAACCGGACTCTTGCCGGCAGCATGAGCGAATGACATGTACGTTTCCAGTTCTGCATCAGTCATCACGTGACATCACAGAAAAGTAGCTTTTAGATTTCTAGATAATTAGTTGTTAGGAAAGTCATGAAATGCGTCTCAACACCCTTCTTCCCACATACCAGTGTCAGTTTCAACATGTCACAATTGTGTGCACTCTATGTACATGAAGGAGAGATAGAGTAGATGTGCCACATTATGAAGCGCAAAATATGTCAATGGAAATCCCAGACTGTTATCATTAACCGGATGGATTTGCACTCAAATAAACCTGTTGTAAAATCACTGAAGGTTGCAGTGGATCTTGTATCTTTTGTAGTGTGCCAGTAAGGCGTGTACTTCACAGTAATGCATCGGCTTCACTAGAACATTGTGTGCGTGCCATTTTGGTACTGTTCTATTTTCAAGCATCTTTTTCAAGCATTTCTGAATTGTCTGTATTGAAAATCACAATTAAGAGAAGCTGAGTATGTCTGACAGTAACGCACATACTGTAATTGCGTGTTTGCTTTGCTCATACAGTATTATGTGGAAGATAAAGGACAAAATACAGTATAAAAAAATAACAACTAACTCACTTTTACAATGCAGTATCTTTCCCAGTGCTCTAAATAGGAACAAACATGTATCTTTCATTCCAACAGGTGGCTGCCCTTCTTGTCCATTTTTTGGCTTGGATTTCTTCCTTAAAGTTGATCTGGATACGGCCTTAACCTTTGATTTCAAAAGATGGTTCCCTCTCAACACCTCCTTATGCTGTGGATAGTCTGAAAAACATCAAAGTTCCTTGCAGTGAATTGGTATGAAAGGCACATCAGCATTATGATTGTTCGTGAAGATTTTCTCCAGACCTGGAACGGAGGAAAATTGTAGGTTGTTAATCGCACTGCGAATGTCTCCTGAACTTCCTGAGCACACCATCTCCAACACTGTCTGATCTGGGACAATGACCCTTCCAAGGCTCTGTGTACAGCCAAAGAGTAGTCAAAAAGTGGATTCAAAATAAATTCAAACAAGGTACAGTTGTTTGTCACCTTTTCATCCTCATTGGTTAAAATACGAGTCAGAACCTTCATCATAGTAGTTGGAGCCACTGGATTAAAACTGGAAACACAAATAAAGATAATTCAATTTTAACTAAAAACTATTGATTAAAATCTAATTCTTATATTGTGCAGTAAGACTCTGAACATACATTTTTTAAAGGAATGTTCTTTCCTGCAAATGTTTCACAATGTAAAGAATTGGAATTATGCAGGCATATTTTATTTTTTCAGAAAAGAGGAGTTAAACTTAAACTAGACTATGAATTTGAGGAGCAACAGTAGCAAGACATTCAAACATAATATACGACTTGCTGCTGGACTGATCAAAAATATATTTTCCCCATCAAAGGCACGTTAACAAATTTCCTTTTTACTTAAATCCACACAACACCTACTAAACGGCATTAAAAAAATATTTTAAAATATTTTTTATGATTATTGAATCAATAATAAGAAGGGACCATCCCGCGATTCTGTCATAGTTCTGTTTTATTTTGTCTCCAGCAGGTGGCAGTGGAGAGCTCTTCCTCTCGTTCCACACCTGTGCCTCATCATGTTATTATCTGTCACATGTTTTAAGAGACTGTCAAGCCATCACCAGTTGTCTGATGATTCGCCTTGCTCTTGTCTCACGTTCAAGTGCTTATTTCTACATATTCGTCATTCTCTCTCTCGTTCCTGGTCCTATCGTATTCTGGTTTTCTAGTTTTCCGGGCAAGTAGGATGGCTAAAACCCAATAAATCTACTGTGTATCGTATTCTGGTTTTCTAGTTTTCCGGGCAAGTAGGATGGCTAAAACCCAATAAATCTACTGTGTCTGGCATTTCTATTCGTTATCAAATTACTCTGTTCTAGCTGACGGACACATCCCTCCAGCACGGAAAGCCTTTTGATGAGAAATGCCCAGAACTCTTTCCAGTGCACCTCCAAAGATTGCCTGAGATTTCAACAGCACCTGCACTTCACACGTGTAACGCAAGACCATCTCTTCCTCCCCTTTTATTTTTTCCATTTTTTTTTTTATTTTTTTTCCTCCAACTCTTTCCTGCCACTTCCGGTCTCCACAATTTTACAAGCTTGACTGTGAGGCTTGAATCAGGACCCACTCCTCACACGTCATCCATTCATTAGACAATCAGTGAGTGCAAATGACTTGTGTACAAAATTGGGGCTTTAAATTGAGTTCAGAAAGGGTTAAGTTAGTCAAGGAGATGTATGTCAATCTTTTTAGAAAGGAGAGGCTAAAGTTACTTTACCCAGCAGCCTAAAATGAAAAAAAGCTGGATATAACAACAGCACCAATTTCCCGATGCAATTTAAAATCACTGTCCAGCTTAAGACCCAAGTTCAAGACTGCTGGCTTTAGGTAAGGCGCCAGGGGGCCCAAAAGTCAGCAGGATTGGATTTACAAGGCCTACTGGGACCAAACACCATAACTTCAGTTTGCTTTTCATTTAGGTTTAAGAAATTCAGTGTCATCCAGTCCATGATATCCTCCTGACAGGAAAAAAATGGCCTGAATGAGAAAGTGTTTTTTTTTTTTTTGCTCAGCGGGACAGTGATCTGACAGTCATCCACAGTGGAAAAAAATACCATGTTTTCTTCAGATGGAACCTCAGGGCAGCAGATACAGTCAAAAGAGCAGAGGAACTGAACACTGTGGCACACCATTCAACAGAGGGGCAGTGCGGAACTCAGAGCAACTAAGACTAACACAAAACGTTCTGTCAGACACTAAACCACTCAATTGCACTACCACTAATGCCCATCTGGTGCTGCAAATGAGCCGACAGAAGAATCTGGTGCACCGCATCAAATGCTGCAGTTAGATCCAACCTAACGTGCACATTTTGAACATGACGTCTCAGATCCACTGGTGAAAGGACACTTTGTGATTCTCTCCTCTTTCATCAACAACTGCTTCAAACAACAAAGTGTATCCAGGAAATGTGGTTAAGATTGCATGACTGTGTTCATGTCATGTGTTGTGTTATATATGTTGTTATTTTATGTTAACTCTTCTGAAAAGCGCTTTGTTACAGCTGCAGCGATTGTGAAAGCGCTAGATAAATAAGATGTATTGAATAACCGGAAACGCACAGTCTACAGCAGGGGTGCCCACACTTTTTTGACCTAAGATCTACTTTTCAATCAACCAACCCCCCAAGATTGTACCTTTACCTTTAGCGCTCGCCCGGATACGCGCGCACTGGCACACGCATGCCATGATGAGCAACAGCCATAAAGGCCCCTGAGATGAACAAAACTGAAAAATAAAGTAGACACGAGAGTTTATGAGTTTGTGAAAAGAATTTCCTGCCTACCTTAGTGGGAGACCTGACGCGGAGGAATGCGACGTATTTTTGCAGCCTGTTAACGATCATAGCTCACGTGTACCATTTTAAAATGCTTCTCTTGGCCATCCAGGTTGCCATTCTTTGCAAGTGCCATCGGAGAATTGTAGACTAAACGAACTTTGACTGATATTAGTAATTATAATAACAAAAGATATATCGCAACAGTTCTGATCGCAAGCTGGAATAGTAGAGTGCTCAGCGCTAACAATTTCCAGCGGCAAAAGTCACGCGCCACTGTCTGTTCAAGGTGACTTGCTTTATTTTATTTTTTTAAATACTTTTTCAGAAAGTGAGACTGATAGGATGATAAGGTTGCAGTGTGCATTAACACAAAAAATATATTACTAACATGCTCAGACACACACAAATGTTTGTTTGTTTGTTTGTTTTTTCCTGTACACTCCCTCGCGGTCAACTTGGGACCAGCCCGTGAGCTACCGGTCGATCGCGATCGACGTAATGGGTACACCCCCGGTCTACAGTGTCATTAGCCAGGAGGATGTCATTAAAAACTCGGAACAGGGCTGACTGTGCTATTTCACATAAATTACAGAACAGATTTCAATTCATAACAAACAATCAGTTGTTTTTTTTATATTTAGATCATTTAAAAAGCAGACGTGTTTGGTGAAACGCTTCCTCGTGTAGCGTCCATTGTGAGCAGACAAGTTTGTATTGTTCAATAATAAAAAAAGCAGACGTGTTTGGTGTTTTCGAACAATTCGGTTTTTGAACAGTCTTCTGGAACGGATTATGTACAAAAACCGAGGTTTGACTGTACATACAATTTTTGGCCAGTGTCTTTCTTATGGAAGAGTGGTGAACACTGATCTGAAGTGAGGTCGGCAAGGTCTGGAGTTCTTTGGATGTTGATCTAGGTTCTCTTGAGTAATTTTAGCTGGTCGACCACACCTGGTAATTTTTGAGACTGTTTTCTCCATTTGGGGATAATGGCTCTAACAGTGGTTTGCTGAAGCCACAGAGTCTTTGTAACCTTTTCCAGACAGATAGATTTCTTTACCTTTTTTTGTCTAATTTCTTCTTGGATTTCTGTGGCTGGTGGCATGATGCGTTTATTTCTTGAGATCTTCGAGCCTACTTCACATTGTCTGACATATTCTATTTTTGTGATTTCCCAATTCAACAAATGTGGTGGTAATTAGGTTTGGGCGTGACTTGTAAAAATTACCTCAGCGTTCCCAAATCTGTCATTAGTCCCAGTTAATTTGTGATTTAACAAGGGTGGTGGGCAGTGACCTTTTCACAAAGAGCAAGATAATTTTGAATTTTATTCCTCCTAGTAAATGAAAATGTCATGTAGAAACTGCATTTCATATTTGTTTGGGTTGTCTCTGTGATATTAATATTAGTTTGATAAACTGAGACCTTTGTGTGTGATAACTATGCAAAGAACATAGAAATCAGGAAGGGAGCAAATACTTTTTCACAGCACTGTATATATTCCTGATTGATAACAAAGTGTATTTAAGGTAACCTGATGTTACTGATGTGCAGCTCCTCCATGAGTTCTCTGGGAAAAAGGAATCTTGAGCTACTGTCTGCACTTGGGCTGTTGGACACAATGAACACCAGGGGACATCGACTGGTCTTCACAAAGCACCTTGAAGAAACAGCACAACATGAATGAGCGCAACCTAAACATGAAAATACAGTATATTTATCAAAGACCTGAATGCTCATTGGGAAAAAAGACCTTCAAGTCTTCATGTCGTTATACTGTCGGTTTTCAATACATTTTTTTCAAAGATGTGAACTTGCTCGTTTCTATTCAGAGTTGGCACTGGGTCATGAAACCTCTTTGTAAACGTGACTAAACCATAAAAAATCTCCTCGTCACACTTGAGCCACTTAGTCACGTGTTGTTGTTGTTTCACCGCTGTCTTGCTGTGTGCGTCATTCACGCCAGCAAACAGCATGGGAAGATGTATTTGTTAAAGATGTAGGCAAACCTGATAGCTAACTTCAAGTTGTCTCGATAGAAAAGGGCAAAATCGTTATCAATAAGGAAGTGGCAACCTCGAATCGCCACAGTTGAAATAAGGGTGCTGAGGACTTATACAGTGGGATAGAGGTGACTCATGATGTTCCTTGTTTGCATCAGCTCGGCCATGTTTTAGCCCTTTTCGAGCCACCCAAAAATTCCGGACTACTGAGAAGGTATTGAAAAACTGAAACAAAGTGTTTTTTTACACTACATGAAATTTGTTCAAAATGTGCAATTTCTTCTCATTTATAAGTAATAACTTTTTGCCGTGTTTTTAATAGGCCATTTTTGCAAAATGTATGTGCAATTGCATTTTACTTTATATTAATTCATAGTAGTTCTTAGCAACATGGAGTTGGGCAATGTGCAATACTCTTGTACAGTGGTACCTCTACTTACGAAATTAATTGGTTCTGGAAGAAATTTCTTAACTAGAACACATTGTAAGTAGAAACACATTTTTCATGTAAATGCTCTGATCTGTTCCACGCTCCCCCAAAATTCAGATATAAATGTTTTTTTAAAGCATAAAACTGCATCAAAGTATGTAACAAATACACGTTACATTAGAATATTGCACAATAAATGAGAGTTGTGCATAATGTAAAAAACAAAGAATAAAGAATAAAAACTGATGGTCATTTAACTTTTAACTGATACCCTCATCGTTTTTTGCCCTCTTTAGTTCATGTTCTCTCTCGTGTTTTTTTGCCTGGCATTTTGTAAAGAACTGATCCAAAGACGTTTGTTTTTGTCGATTTTTAACAATCCTTTGAAAATGTCCAAGGCAAACATCAGCATTGTGAGCGATCGCCCGACTGGTGAACACATTTCTATTCAAACACATTGACACAATGGCAAAGCAGCTATAAGTATGTTGCGTTCAGGAAACTCAGAGCTGCGAGTAGCAGCCCATACTGTATTTTTACCTTTCGTATCTTGAAATTTCTTTCGTAACGAGGCAATATTTTCCTGTTGAGTTTCGTAACTTGAAAATTTCGTATGAAGAGACTTTCGTAAGTAGAGGTACTTTCCAATACAGTATACTGTACACCAATTACACACACATAGAGAACAGGTTCATTATTGTGGTTACATTCGTACAACTAATATTGTATTTGAATATGGATTTTTAAAGTGTGCAAGAGATTTCTCCAACAAGTGTCAGGCAAGTAAATTTAGCTCATGTTAGTCCATCTTCGCTCCCGTGACTACTCTAAGTTTGCACAAGCACGCGCGCGCACACACACACACACACACAGACATAGTGCATCACACAAATTTTCAATGGGAGACAGATTTGGACTGCCGGTATGCCTGTCTAGTACTCGCACTCTTCTACTACAAAGTCACATTGTTATATCACATTCAGAACGTGGTTTAGTATTGTCTTGCTGAAATAAGCATGGACATCCCTGAAAATCAAAACAAACAAAAGACATTTCAAACAAAGTAAAGAAAAATAAGTAGCTGCTTCTGCAGCAGCGCATATCCCTGTTTGAGTGTCTTTTCGTCCTTTGATTTTATTTATTTCTTCTTCCTATTTTGTTTTGTGTTTTTGTACCCCAAACTAGAGGTAAGATCGGGCAGCCGGCGCCTGAGCCAGGGCCTAAAATGTCAATCATTGCTTCGGGTTCGGGTCAGGCCGGGCTTCTCTCTCGCTGACTTTTTTTTGTTTTCGTTTCGAGGCCGTCAATAGTTTTGGCCACGAGAGATCGTGGTTCGCAAAAAAACAGAAGTCGCCTCATCACAACACGTACTGTACTAAACTCTTGCAATGACAATTCAAAGAACTCCTTCCTGTCTCTGTCTATTATCCACCCGTCATTGTTTTTCTTTGTCTCTCTGATTCTCTCTTAAAGTGCCGCGCTAGATTCTTAAGGACATACTGCTGCTATGGTTAATGGCCCAATTTTCAACCTCGTCAAGATGGCGGAGGGCCTTAAATTTTTCCGTCAACTCTTACAAAAAAATCCGTCAATGATGGAAAATTGTCGGTTAATGTACCCTCTGCAGAAACAGAAATACATGTATAAAAGATGTACATATTTATACAGACTTCTTCAACTTAGATTTCGTGACAAAAGACAGGCTTTAATTTGTTATCATAAATCACCCCTCCTGCTCCCGAGTCCTCACAAACTAAAATAAGAAATTTCGGGTTTGCTTCGGGCTCGGGCCTGCAAATCAAGTTAATTGGTCGGGCTCGGGCCGGGTCGGGCTTAAACACCAACCTCGATAAGTGACGGAACACTGTCATTTACATTTTGGTATAATCACCAGCCTTTATTTATTAAATGCACATGATAAATAATAGCAAATTGAATTTCTTCGTCTAGAAACATTTTCGAGTGTGGAAATTTCAAAACAGTAACATAAATTTCAGTTTAAACTTTCTGAATCGGTTGTAATTGTTCCATGGAAGCGAAGATTTGATGTATTTAGCTGCACTAGCTAGCCAGCCAAAGCTTGCTGCTAGCTAACTGCTGTGGAATAAGTCCACCGAGCTTGCCTCGCATACATGAGCTTGACTCCATCCATCCATCCTAGCTTCATCCTCACTAGCCTGGAGCCTATCCCAGCAGTCTTCGGGCAGTAGACACCCTGAATTGGTTTGAACAACCATCCACGCTAGGGACAATTTAGAGTACGACATGCTGTGGAATGGGAGGAAACCGGAGCACCCGGAAAACCCACGCAAGCCCGGGAGAACATGCAAACTCCACCGGAGCTGGGATCGAACCCGGTACCTCTGCACTGTGAAGCCGACGTGCTAACCACTGGACTACCGAGCTTGACTCAAACTCCTATATTCACGCATTTGCATCCAGCTGAGTGTTTCTGTGGTTCAGTAATGGGAAAAATGTACACATTTATGGTTTTCAGGTTTTGCTATTCCATGCGTTAAATTAGGAACAAATGCACATTTTGACACGTAAAATGCAATGTGAAACAATTTATTTCGAGCCTTCACCAGTAATATATAATATGCATTACTGGTTGCATGAAGAATTGTGGGATTATTTTGCATTATTCGCATTAGAAATTTATGATTCATAGCCAGGGCTTTTGATGCGTAGTCCCCCGAAACAATATTGACAGACAAAATGGCCCTTGACCAGTGTGGTGGGAAATCTGTCCTGCCCAATTCAACTCACCATTGACCATGTGGCAAAAGGGTGATGTGCACCTCTGCTTTTCTAAATGGAAAGAAAGCAGCAGAAAGCTGATCTGCACTTACCTCAGAATATCATGGAGACCACTAGGACTGCGGTAGAACTGGTTTGGGAATTCCTGTGAAAAAAAAGCATGGCTAAATAAATGGTGTACAACAAAAGTCCATAACACTGAGAAGCATATTTCCAAATGCACCACAATTAGAGATCGAGCCACATGTCTGCAAAAATCAGAGACATAATAGTGTGGTCACCAAACTGGAGCCTCTCAACACTTTGTCTGTGCCGAAAAATTTGATGACCAGAATATGACAAAGAGTAGCCTTGGCGGAGTTCATTGGAAATGAATCTGACTGACTGCCGGTAATGTGGACCAAAGTCTGACACCGGACGTACAGGGGCTGAACAGCCTGTGCTAGGACTCAGGAGTGTCAAACTCAGTTCCTGGAGGGCCGCTGTCCTGCATGTTTTCCAAGTCTCTCTGTTGCAACACACCAGATTCAAATGAACAGGTTCAATGTCAGGCTTCCGCAGAGCTTGCTGATGATCTGATCATTTGAATCAGCTGTGTTGCAACAGGGAGACTTGGAAAACATGCAGGACAGCGGCCCTCCAGGACCTGAGTTTGACACCCCTGTGCTAGGGTGTCCAGCACGCATGCTTCCTGAGTAACCCCAAGGGACCTGGTCCAATGGTTACTCCAAGCCCACAATGCAAATGTAAACTGGTTGGGCAGACCCCCATGAAATCTCAAGGACCCTGCTGAGGTGGTCGAGCGAGCCCACAGTTCCACAGCCAGAACAAAAACCAAACTGACCCGACGGAATCCGAAATTCAACTTCCTGACAGACCTTCGTCTCAAGCATCCCTAAATAGACCTCACAAGGGAGGCTGAGGAGTGTGATACTCCTCCATCTTTAACGGATGTTGCAAAGTCATAACAACACGGAGAGCCTCAAAACATCCAGAGCCTTTAGGATCTCCAAGTGGATCTCCTCCCCTAGGACCTGGCTATTGAGGACTGTTTCAACTGCCTCGGTGACCTCAACCCCACAGATAGGAGAACCCACCTCATGTTTCCCAGACTCTGCTTCCTCGTGGGAAGGGGTATCGTAGAAATGAAGAAGTCTTGGAGGTATTTTGCACCGATTCACAACTTCCTGAGTCAAGGTCACCAACGCCCATCTCCACAACAGATAGTGTTGATGGTGCACTGCTCCCCCTCCCACCCTCTATGAGATGTAGGATGCCGGACCAGAATTTCTTCAAAGCTGCGCAGAAGCTATGCTCCATGATCTCACCAAACTCCTTGCATGCCTGAATTTTTTCCCTCCCAAACACTTGGCCAGCCAGTACCCATCAGCTGCATCTGGACTCCCACAGGCCACAATGGACTCCTTCAGCTTGACAGCATACCCCATCACTAGTGTGGTCTAACAGGTCCTCAGGTTGTCGCCACAACAGGCGACGCCCACGTTACAGCCAGAGCTCCAGTTGGCAACCTCAATAATTATAAGCTGGAACATGGTCCACTCTGACCTAATGTTCCCCCAGGACATGAGAAAAGCTCTGCCAGTGGTGGGAGTTGAAGCTCCTTCTGATAACGGACTTTGGCAAAACCTTCCCAGCAGACCCTCATAACACGTTTGGATCTGCCATGTCGGACAGGCATCTTCTTTGACCATCAGCACAACACTATAAGGTGGCGATTGCTTGACAGCTCTGCCCCTCTCTAAGGATATCCGAGACATGCAGCCACAAGTCGGATGACACGACCACAAACTCAGTCACCACACTTTAGCCTAAAGCAGACCTGGGCAAACTACGGCCCGCGGGCTGGATCCGGCCCCTTGGTCTTTTTAATCCGGCCCGCCGAAGGTTGGTTCAGTACACAATTATGGTTCGATGTAAATGATTGCATTTATTTCATTTGGACTTGTAATGACAGGCATTTCAACGCCAGGTGGCGCAGTTACTTGAAGTTGCAGAGCACAGGGAGGGAAGGGGAGATGATACGGAAGCCCACAGTAGTAGCGCTAACTCAAGTAACTCCTCTTGATACGACAGAATAAGTGTGTCCGCGCCGCTATTTTCAATCATTGGATTCAAAACGACAACATGCAAGTGACTCTTTATTGCAGTGATTTTACTGCGAGTTTTACTGCGAACATTTTTACGTCCTGTAGATCATGGCATCCAAACGAAGAGGAACAGTAATGGCCGCGGAAGAGAAAGTGAAGTGTATCTAATTAAATGAAGCGGGTTATAAAGTACAAAACATTCAGAAGACGCTTAGAGTCTGAAAGACTCAAATCTACGAGACTTTGAAAAACGAGAAAGCGATTCTTGCTCAGTCCAATTCTGGGTGTTTCCATGCTCAGAGTGAATTGCATGCGGCTCGGCGGACAGTCGAGTAAATAAACGTTTCCTGGAATGGTTTGACTGTTATCGTGCTAAAAACTTTCCGCAAACTGGACCGCTAATAATAGGAGGTTCTTGTCAAGGGGTTCTTTGCTTCCTGCTTGTGTAGTGTGTAGACGCCAGATGCGCTTCTCTGCTCTGCTTTTTGCTTGAATTACAGCATATTTCTTTTTCTGGACACTTTTAAAAAAAAAAAAATTTTTACTTTTCCCCCCTTTTTACGTAAAGTTGGCTAGGGAAATTTTTTTCAAAATTTTTGTTTAACTCCTCGCAATAACTTGAGCATGGCCTGCCAATTATCACAAGACAGTGTTAGATGAAGTCTCTTTGGCGTTTATGATTATATCGGTGACTGGAGCCAGACCGTTAACTTGCTGTGACATTTCTCTTGCTAGCACTTAGTTTCCCTTCTCTATGACACCCTGGGCAGACTGAATCGATTTCACACACACACACACACAGAGTATGGATTCATGGATGGATGCATGGATAGAAGGACTGAAGATAATGTGAAGCAATAGCTGTTTTTGAAATGTCTGCGAAGGCAACACAACACACATTTTGATAGATGGGAAGACGGACGGACAGACAGACAGACAGACAGACAGACAGACAGACAGACAGACAGACAGACAGACAGACAGACAGACAGACAGACAGACAGACAGACAGACAGACAGACAGACAGACAGACAGACAGACAGACAGACAGACAGATAGATAGACAGATAGATAGACAGATAGATAGACAGATAGATAGATAGAATTCATCCTGGTGGAAATTTGTTTTAATAGCTTCATAAAGTGCATTCCTAACTGTGTGGAGAGAGAGCCGTACCTATCACGGATCAACTATGCCCTATTGCACCACTCGTAGTACAAACGGTGGGAGGTGCGGAAATGAGAAGTTGACCAGAAACATCATGAAGGGATTATTTCTGCACGTACCTCAACCAATATGAGGTTCATGCCTGTAGATCTTGCATCTCCCACCATCTTTAGGCAGTTGTACTTGTTGGCCCTTAGAAGAAATTCTTGGAATTGGGCTGACTGCGAGGTACTGGGTAAACTGTTTGTTGTCCTGTCTAACACATAATAGACACAGACAAACAGAGAAATCAGCATTGAGAGAAAGCAGGTGGAATTTGGATTAACTGACATAAAATAAAAATGTCAAAAGAAACTGTATTTTTCCAAATAAAAATTTAGCCTGGCAGAATTTGTTTCCAATTAATCAGGGATGGCCAAGTACCAATACCATATATTGATATGGGACCAAAACCAGCCTTATTTCAATGTGTCAAGACCTCTCAAAGGCTGCAGTGCCCTCTGGTGGCCATATTATGAACATGAAGTAAATGCAATGTTGAGAGAACATTTTTCTATGAATTGCATTCTTACCGATGCTCTCATATATCCGATTAAGATGCCATTTTGATAAGTTGATGTCAAGAGCTCATTATTCATTTGTTGCTACGAAAATGAATACAGTCAAACCTCGGTTTTCGTCCATAATCCATTCCAGAAGGCTGTTCGAAAACCGAAATTGTTCGAACACCGAAACCACGCTCTTTTTAAAATAAAAAATGTTTACTGAACACGTCTGCTCACAATGGAAAGCAACACGAGGAAGCCTCACTTCCTCGTGTAAGGAAGGCGCGAGAGGAGTCAAATGGTGCATTCAAGTGCGCTCAGTTTGTTCGAGAACCGAAATTTGTTCGAGAACCGAAATTTGTTCGTCATCCGAGGCATAAAAAACTCGAAATCTTTGGTCGAAAACCGAATTGGACGAGAATCGAGACGTTCGAAAACCGAGGTTTGACTGAACATTTGTTTGCTAATTCAATTCCAGCATAGTTGACAAAGTGAATTACATCCTGATCCATCCTCTCATATGCCAATTAATATCCTATTTTTTTCAATAATCATTTCAGAGCTGCGAACCTATGGAAATTCCCTTGCATTGATAGATAAACAGACAGATAGCTATATAGCCAGACAGATGAATAGATATTTGTTGACGAATGACGGTAATATGATGGATGAAGCACAATACTGTGTTGGACATTCACAAATTCATAGCTCACATCCTGTTCATTGTAGATTAATGCTGCGGCTTTTTTGTACATCTCGGGGTGCTACAGGTGCCTGACAGTTTTTGAAGGCCTAGGTCAAAATTACTGAAAATTTTTTTTTTTTTTTTCCACTGAAGGTGGTGCAACAAAGCCATTTGCCATGTGCTTTCACGTTCATGTTCATGTCAACTTGATTGTAAAATGTGCTACATGTGCAACATACAGTACAAATGAAATTTCTTTCCTCAGGAGAGAGAGGAGCCATGCGAGTGCCTGTGCCGCCATCAAAAGAACAGTTAACGTAAAATGACAAATAATACAACACAACACATAAGACACAGACAGTCTTGCAATCTTAACCACTTTTCTGCATACACTCTGTTGTTTGAAGCAGTTTTATGTTATGTGTTTATTATTTTACTTTCTGTTAACCGTTTTGTTAAGCACTTTGTTACAGCTGCAGCTGTTGTGAAAGAGCTATATAAATCAGGATGTATTGTATTGTATTGCATTGTTTTTGGCAACTTGCAGTGGCTGTTCTACAGCATCAATTTAGACTTGGCATGTACTTTACAGCCTTTCAGAGTCTTCGTTCTTCGACACACACATTTCTTGAAGTGTTTCCATGTTTAAGAGATTTTTTATTTTTTTTATTTGAGCAATGAAGCGGCTCCGTTTCCGTGTAGACCATGGCATGAACGTGATTGGTTCATTTTGAACACAGCCACATACCCAGTTATAAGAGCTCATGACTAAGTGTGGGCTTACTTGTTCAAACACTCCATTATTTTTACTTCTCCTTCCGAAAATATAATATTTTATTTCAATTGAGGCGGCCCGGTAGTCCAGTGGTTAGAACGTCGGCTTCACAGTGCAGAGGTACCGGGTTCGATCCCAGCTCCGGCCTCCCTGTGTGGATTGCATGTTCTCCCCGGGCTTGCGTGGGTTTTCTCCGGGTGCTCCGGTTTCCTCCCACATTCCAAAAACATGCATGTCAGGCTCGTTGGGCACTCTAAATTGTCCCTAGGTATGAGTGTGAGCGTGGATGATTGTTCGTCTCTGTGTGCCCTGCGATTGGTTGGCAACCAATTCAGGGTGTCCCCCGCCTACTGCCCGAAGACTGCTGGGATAGGAGCAACCCTAGATGAAGCGGTTCGGAAAATGGATGGATGGATATTTCAATTGAAATGTCCAGGTTATATTTCACATTATTGGTGGATTTTTTTTTTTTAGTTATTTATCTTGGTTTTCATTTTTATATCACAAAATCCTGGTACTTGTACAAAAGCATGTAGACTTTTGATATACAGAGAATCTTAAAATGAAATTGAGAATAGCAGTGACAGAGAACTTGTCTAGATTATATACTATTATCCTCACCTTGCTGACTGTTGGCGTACAAGTCCAGTTTCGGTGGATTGGTCCACTCTTGAATTCTTAGACCCAGTTCCAGAGACAAAACCTGGATTGTAGCAGTCTTTCCACACCCCGATGGTCCTGTTAGCAGCAATAGCCCACCCTGTGAGGAAGAACAGACGATGTGTGACAATGTCTACACGTACATTGGTACTGTGTGTACACATGCCCGCGCGCGCACACACACACACACACACACACACACACACACACACACACACACTAGAGGTAAGATCGAGTCACCCAAAATTCGGGTCGGGTCGGGCCCTAAAATGTCAATCATTGCTTCGGGTTCGGGTCGGGCTTCTCTCTCGCTGACTTTTTTTTGTTTTTGTTTCGAGGCCGTGAATAGTTTTGGCCACGAGAGACCGTGGTTCGCAAAAAAACAGAAGTCGCCTCATCACAACACGTACTGTACTAAACTCTTGCAATGACCGTTTCTTACATATGACCGTATCAAGACTTCCCTCATTTTTATTTGCAGAGTGATCATTTTGTTTGGGGATCACCTCATTTTTCGGGGTGTGATATTTTGCGAAGTTGACCATAGTGGGCTTTTTTTGGGAAGAATTTTGCATATCGCTGTTTCCACTATTTTCATTCGTGATTCATATCTTTATAATCAGATTATTTGGTCTTGCAGAGTGATTCTTCCCACCAGCAGCCAACTATTATACTAATTTGCATATTTATATCAGGGCATCGTGGCCAACTGGTTAGCACGTCTGACTCACAATGCTGAAGTGTATGGTTTGGTTCTGGTCCTGGCCTTCCTGTATGGAGTTTGCATGTTCTCCCCATACCTGCGTGGGTTTTTATTCCGGGTACTCTGGTTTCCTCCCACATTCCAAAAACATATGTATGTGAACAGGGGTAAAAAAATTAATCAATCATTGCACACATAACGTGCAACCCAAATGGCATGGAGGAATTAATACAGAATTCATTCATTCTACAGAAACGCTCTGTGGATGGGCTTCCAAGTTGAGGCTGGCTGCGTGTATCTCGTAATGAGGTGTCCGAAGTTTGCAATATGACAGGCATGTCAAACTCATTTTTGTTGCAGGCAACATTGAAGTTATGGTTTCTTTTGGAGGCGCCATTATGACGGTGAATTTTGTGAAACCATATACATGTTTAATCACCTCCACATATTACATACACGGCACACAACATATCGACAAATAACTCGTTTTGAAATCAGAAGTCAAGCATAATGGCTTGTTCAAACATCGTTTACGTTATTGTAATAAGAGTTTGCTAATGAGAAAATGCTTGCAATATCTGTATGTTACTATGGATTACATATGACCATTTGAGATTTTGCTTCAGACTTTAGCAAGCATCATGGAAGTTGACTAGCTTGATTTGCTTTTGCGGGCCACATAAAATGATGTGATGGGCCTGATCTGGCCCCTGGGCCTTGATTTGAAACCTGTGCAGGGATCCAAATAATTTCCCCATCGTTGTTGAGATAATTGCCTGAGACACGTTTTTTCCACTTTTTTTTTGGTAGTGTTAGTGTTTGTACTGGTAGTGTGTAGTGTTAGTGTTTGGGGGGGGGGGGGGGGGGCGCTTGTTCATGTCAAAACGTTTTATTTTCTTTTGTTGCTACCATTTGCATTAATTGGTCCAAGCAAACGGTATTTATTTGCTTCCACGTCGAGGCCAAATACCCTATTGTCGGTCTGAGATTCTCTGCGCCCTCTTTATGAGCTGTTTCTCAAGGCAAATGAGGCTAGACGTGCAAGAGCGTGGCAGTTTAGAACAGGTGTGATTTATCAACACACATTATTTACCGGTAAGTGTATGTCCGCAGGTTTGGGATATATTCATTCATTTTCCGAACCGCTTTATCCTCACCAGGGTAGAGGTAAGATCGGGCCGCCCGAGCCTGAGCCCGACCCTATATTCGGGTCGGGTCGGGCCGAAATTCGGGTCGGGCCTAAAAGTCAATTATTGCTCCGGGTCCGGGTCGGGCTTCTCTCTCGCTGACTTTTTTGTTTTAGTTTCGAGGCCGTGAATAGTTTTGTCCACGAGAGACCGTGGTTCGCAAAAAAACAGAAGTTGCCTCATCACAACACGTTCTGTAGTAAACTCTTGCAATGACAATTCAAAAACTCCATCCAGTCTCTGTCGAGTATCCACCCATTAGTGTTCGTCTTTGTCTCTCTGCTTCTCTCAAAGTGCTCAAAGTGCCGCGCTAGATTCTTAAGGACGTACTGCTGCTGTGGTTTACGGCCCAATGTTCAACCCGTCAAAATGACGGACGGCCTTAAATTTTCCCCGTCTACTCTTAAAAAATTATGGAAAATTGTCGGTTAATGTAACCTCTTCAGAAACAGAAATATAGAAGATGTAAATGTTTATACAGTCTTGTTTAACTTAAATTTTGTTACAAAAGACAGGCTTTGTTTTCAGAAATCACCCCTCCTCCTCCCGAGTCCTCACAAATAAAATATGAAATCTCGGGTTTGCTTCGGGCTCGGGCCTGCAAATTAAGTTAAGTGATCGGGCTTGGGCCGGGTCGGGCTTAAATACCCTCGGGCTCGATTTTTTAGGACCGATCTTAGCTCTAACACACACACACACACACACACACACACACACACACACACACACACACACACACACACACACACACCAGTGTGAAAAAGTGTTTGCCCCCTTTCCTGATTTGTCAGACTTAAATGTTTCAGATCATCAAACAAATTTAAATATTAGTAAAGATAACACACGTACGTAAACACAAAATGCAGTTTTTAAAATAATGTTTTTATGATTAAAGGGAAAACAAAATCCAAACCTGAGCCATTGCCCAGACTTGAATCCGATCAACATCTCTGGAGAGACCTGAAAACGGCTGTGCGCCAAAAGTCCCCATCAAACCTGATGAGGGGTGCTGCAAAGCCGAATGGGTGAAACTGGCCAAAGATAATGTCTGTTTGCCAAGCTTCTTGTATCATATCATATTTAAAAATAAATAAATAAATTAAAAACTTGGGGCTGTAATTACAGCCAAAAGGTGCATCAACAAAGGCTGAGAAGAGCAATAGCTGTGAATACTTATTGTATGTACATGTGATCTTTTATTTTTAATTAATTTGGACAACTTAAAAAAAAAAAATTTTAATGTCGTATTTATGGGAAATGCACTGTATATTAATAGACATACATTCATATAAGCTACATATACAGTACTATACAAATGTACATATAAAACAGTGTTTCTCTGTTACGCCCCCTCAACAAGAAGAAAACAATTCGCACCACCCCACTCGAACAGCCCTCTGGAACGGATTATGGACGAAAACCGAGGTTTGACTGTATATAAAACACGTTAATCGATTATACAAAATTTAAAAAAAATTAAAAATCAGCACAAATTGTTTTATTCATACAATTTGTGCAGATTTTTTTTCTTTTTTTCAATCAAAATGAGGAAGGATTCATGTCTACGATGAGCACGTTTTGCAGTAGGCAACTTTTCCAGCGGCTTATCTGCGTAATTATGATGTAATATCTTCAAGTGGTGCCTTGATTCATTTGGCTTCGTGCTGTCCACTGCCAGCATTTTTAGACACAGTTAATACACCGGTCTTTCCTCGTCTCCCACTGTAGTCACAGTGAAGCCAAGCGCTACATACGGTTCGTCATATTTCATTGTCTTAGCTTTCGCGTGACTTTGTCTCATTATCTGATATAGAGCAAGGATCCTGTATGAAACAAGGCTCCTTCCACACTCTATAACTTGAAAATAAGAACTTAAAACTATACCTGTGATCCATCTGTACGGACTTTCAGCCAATTCTCCACTTCTTCTACCTTCTTCTTGTGAACAGCTAAATCAACCTATGTAAAAAGACACAGTAAACATTAAAAAGCTAACAGCTGCTTTAGTTGCAGATCATGTCTACTCCGTAAAATAATTCTCAGATTGACAAACTTTGGCTTTACTATAAATATTATTAATAATAATTATTATAGGGTGGCACGGGAGAAGGATGGTTGCCACGTCCGCTTCACTGTGCAAAGGTTGTGGTTTTGAATCCAGTCTTCGTTTTCTGTGTGGAATTTGCATGTTCTCCTCGTGCCTGTGTGGGTTTTCTCCAGGTACTCCGGTTTCCTCCCACATTTCAAAAATATAATACAGTCAAACCTTGGTTTTCGAACGTCTCGGTTCTCGTCCAATTCGGTTTTCGACCAGAAATTTTGAGTTTTTTATGCCTCGGATGACGAACAAATTTCGGTTCTCGAACAAACTGAGCGCACTTGAATGCACCATTTGACTCCTCTCGCCTTCCTTACACGAGGAAGTGACGCTTCCTTGGGTAGACAAGCAAGTGACGCTTCCTCGTGTTGCTTTCCACTGTGAGCAGACGTATTCAGTAAACATTTTTATTTTAAAAAGAGCGTGGTTTTGGTTTTTGAACAATTTTGGTTTTCGAACAGCCTTCTGGAACGGATTATGGACGAAAACTGAGGTTTGACTGTAGTAGGTTGGATGAACACTCCAAATTATCCCTCGGTGTGAGCACAAATGATTCTTTGTCCATGTGTGCCCTGCGATTGGGCAACCAGTTCAGGGTGTCCCCAGCGTACTGCCCGAAGACAGCTTGGATCGGCTCCTGCATGCCCGCGACCCTCGTGAGGATAAGCGGTTCAGATAATGGATGGATGGGTATCAGCTATCTCATATGGTCAGCTGAATTACCTTCATTAGCATTCAACAATAAAAGTAGTTCAATGACTCGGGGCTACTTCATGACACTGGGTGTTTACTGAAGTTGGCCCGATTGGGCTGGTAAAAATTTTACAAACGCAGGGCACATATAGGCAAACAATCATTCACACTTAGAATCACACTTAGGGACAATATATAGTGTCCAATTAACCTACCATGCATGTTTTTGGAATGTGCTTGGAAACCAGAGTACACAGAGAAAAAGCAGAACATGCAAACTCCACACAGGAAGGCCAGGACAGGATTCAAAACCACAACATCTGCACTGTGAAGCAGACATGCCAACCATTCTTCCACCGTGACACTCTGCAATAATTATTCTTACATACTGTAGATCATGCAAACTCCACACAGGAAGGGCCGTGTCATGATTCGGTTTGGGACCAACAGGTGGCACTGTAGGGCTCCCCCTGCAGCTGCACACCTGTTGGTCGTTAGGTAATTCGTTGCATAAAAGTACTCCCGCCCAACCACTCATTGTCAGGTCATTGTGGCTGTTTGTATGCTACTGTCATGGTTGTTTTGTTTGATACTTTGGATTATTTTTGTTTTTATGACTTCGTTTGTTCTGGATTTAGTTTCTGTGTTTGAATACAAATCGTCAAGTTCACCCTGCTCCTCCCTCTTGCTTGCTTTTTGTGGTCTGGACCCCGCGGGTACAAAGGACTGGTTCCAATTCCACCATGTGCCTGGCGGAGCACGTCTGCGGCCGACATCCTTTACCCCTTCAGGCAGCGCTGGTGATGCGGCTGTCCCATGTTTTCGTCTCGTCAAGCCGCGTCTACAGTGGGCCAAGCCCCGTCCGCATCCACGTTGAGCCGAGGCTCGTCAAGTGTCTGTTCGAGCGGATTCACATTCACGTCCATGACGAGCCGTGCCACGTCCACACCCACGTCAGGCCGAGCGCCTGTTCACGTCTGGCTGTCCCATGTCCCCCGCTACGTCAAACTCCGCCGTCCACGTCAGGCCAAGCCCAGCCAAAGGGTTGCCGTCGCTTCTGGTTCGTGATCTTCGGCGAGGCGAAGGTCGCCGTCGCTTTTGTTCCTGTTCCCTGGCGAGGCGAAGGTCGGCGTCGCTTTTGTTCCTGTTCTCCGGCGAGGCGAAGGCTGCCGTCACTTTTAGTTCCCATTCCCCGGCGAGGCAAGCCTTTTGGATGACTTTGGAACGTCTGGGATCCATTCCTTGAGGGAGGGGTACTGTCATGATTCGGTTTGGGACCAACAGGTGGCACTGTAGGGCTCCCCCTGCAGCTACACACCTGTTGATCGTTAGGTAATTTGTTGCATAAAAGTACTCCCGCCCGAACACTCATTGTCGGGTCATTGTGGATGTTTGTATGCTACTGTCATGGTTGTTTCGGTCATGGTTTTGTTTGATACTTTGGATTCTTTTTGTTTTCATGACTTTGTTTGTTCTGGATTTAGTTTCTGTGTTTTAATACAAATCGTCAAGTTCACCCTGCTCCTCCCTCTTGCCTGCTTTTTGGGGTCCACCACCACCTCGCTACGTGACAGGCCGAGGCCAGATTTGAACCCACTATGATGCTAACCAATCGACCACCGTGCCACCTGGAATAGCTGATATAAAATGAATATAAGTGCAATTTGGGACCTTTGAGTAAAGAGTAAATTAAAACGTATTTCATATTTTTAATTTACAATACAATTCGTAACACAATGCTTGGGTGGAAGCGTAGAGACCAGGATGAGTATTCATGTTGAAAGTGAAAATATGCAGCATAGAGAATGGATGGATGAAAACTTACCTTTGAGCATGGCATGTATCTGTCCACCCAGGGTTCATCCTGTTTCCTGTGGCCTAGGTCTGAGCTGCAGATCTCTCCTTTCCTCTTGCGAGGCCTCATTGGTTCAATTTGGGAGCCCAAAATGTGACCCCTCTTCTCTCTACAATCAAATTCTGTCCTGTTAAATCAATGAAAGATTAATCCACCGAACAGTTTGTCAAGAAAGATCACATTTAAATGAACTTTTCATCAGGGCATTTCTATAAGTTTTACACATATTCCAATTAGTCACAACAAAAACAACGACAATAAAACAGACACAAAGGTGTAAATCTATCAGTATTGTATATTTCAAGGATTTGTTTTTTCGTTCAAATGCTACTAATAATTAGCCCTCATCATTTGTATTTATCACACATTGTACCTTTAACCTGTTATTTTGAACACTATTGTATCACCAAGTAAAACAGTATAACCGTACTAAATGGCCAAACCAAGCGAGCTGGGCTCAATAACTCAACTGAGTTGAACTTGGTTTCAAGAAAGGTTATTAGGATTTCCAGTCACCTGCCCAATCTAGGAATAGAAGTTATCATAATATCCATTAATAGCGTATTGTATTCAAATGGACAACAAAAACTGCCGGAAAGGACTTTTTAAACTCACTCTGCTTGAAGCAGCTTTCTCTTTCAGTGACAGCTTTTTTCATTATTGACTGTGGTTCTGAATATTGAGGGAACCAAGTCCTGCATGACAGCGAGTAGTCGGCCGACTGAGCATAAACATTTTTCAGCATTTGTCTTCCACAGGTTACATTTCCAAGGCAACCGGCGGAATAATTTGGCACGCGATGAGATAGTAACCATATACCCTATTTAAAATCATTTCAGAATAAACTCACCAATTTCAACTACCATTAGCCAAACCTACGCATCAGGGTCAGGGTGTGCTGGAGTCAATCCCATCTGTTTTCGGGAAAATCATGTTATCCAATTCGTCAATGAAGAAAAGAGGTCATTTTTGACAGATCTAACGATCGCAATGAAGCGGAGTATTTCTGTCTGTTTAAACTCTGGTGATGCAAATGCCGTAAAATGCACGACGGTTGACGTAAACTGAGGTGACATCTCAATTTACGGCAGTGTTTTAGGTGCAAATGCCAAAAGAAAATTCATCCGAGACTTCTGACAAAGTAAATTACCGCAAGGCAATCCCTGGTGTCATCTTTTCAGGTCAGTGTGATGGATATCAAACGCAAATATTTAAGACAATATTTCAAACACGGAAGCATTTGTTTTATTTATTTATTTTCAGGTTATGGCACGTGTTGGGTGCTCACCCTATATGAATATGAGACAACCAAACATCCTGTTAACAGGTATCAACGCCTCTCTAATAGTTAGTTTTGTGTCTTGTGTGGCTTTGTGAATCGCATTTACGGCTGTTCAAAATAATACAGCAACAATAGCTACGTACTTTACACGCTGTTTTAGCCCGAATTGCCGTATGTCGTAATACAGTACTTTAAACAAAAGTATGACAAACAGAATCAAAATAAAACAAATTTATTCGTCGATCTATTTTCTGTAGTAGCCATTGAAGGTAGGGGCATTGTTGGTATTCCGCGAAAGCCGTAGCAGAATGAAAATAGCCATTAATTGCCATCAGATTCGAGGTCAGAATTCCTGATGGAAAATTTGATTACAGTACCATAAAAATATTCATTGTGTGCTCATTAAAAAAAAGTCAGTTCATCAAGCTGCTAATTCCACTTGCCGCTGCAAATTAAACATTGAATTCAACATACAGCTGCAATATCAACTTTCAGATGTAAATGCCGTGTGAAACGTCACTTTTAGGTCACCAGGAAAAGCCAAGCCGAAGCAATTGATTGACGAGTCAATCATAATAAACCATGATTTGTTTTTCAGACGAAAAATCTAGCAGTAGGTCAGGAATAAGTTGAGACAGAGGACAACAAATAGAAAAGTCAGCAAGCAGGGACATAAAGCAAGGGGGGCAGGAACAGAGCCGAAAGCATCCACCTTCACCCACAGCCAAACAGAAGAATCAAAATATTCACACATTGTTTTTTCCTGTAACCAGTAAGTGACGTGACCACTATTATGAAAAATAAGTTTGTATATTTCCTCAGGCCTGCACTATCAGCAAATGCGAGCGCTTTTAGAAGATAGAATCATCTGAGTCAAATTGCACGCTCGTTTATTGTCACAGTGAATCATCAGATTTTGCGACACCGTAAAGGCCACCCCCTTCACCCAAATGTCACAATATTCAGCATAGAGCATGGTTAATGTGTTCAGGCTTTTCTAACAAGTTTTCGATTGAATTTATTCTGTGCAATACATTAAATGTAAAAAAAAAATCCCAAAAAATCTAGTCGTCACCAGGTGGCGGTATATGTCAAACAGAACATTATCATTCAGATGTCTTTAGGTGGCAGCAAGGTGGTCGACTAATTAGCACACTCACCTCACAATACAGAGGTCAATGGTTCGATTCTGGCCCCGACCTTCCTGTGTGAGACTGTGCATGTTTTCCCTGTGCATATGTCGGTTTTCTCCGGGTACTCCGGTTTCCTCCCACTTCCAAAAAATCACTGGAGCAATCCCTTCAATCTCAGCCATTTTACTGGATTTTGTCTGATTTTGAAAGGCCCATGAATTACTGTGCTCTATGGCTACATGAACACGGAACCTGCCAAAAGAATGTTTAGACCCTCTTCTTTCTTCAGGGGAAAAAAAGTATATGTTTTTCCGGTTTTTACCAATCAGCATTTGAATCCAGCTAAATTTAATCAAATTTCCAATTTCTGGCAAAAAACTGAGAAAACGATATTTTTATAAAAACATATTTCAAGCATAACTTTGACTTGAACACAGCTTTTTATTTTTTTTATCAATTAAAATATCCAAACAATACATTCCTTCTACAAAGCAACATAAACAACACACAAAAGGGCGTTTGCAAAATAACCATTCATTTTCATATACAAAGATTGAACTGAACTACAGACATTTGTGAGTTGAGTGTGTGACTGCGCATGTGTGCATGGGTGTGCTTGTGTGTGTACGCACACATTCTACTTCGTCGCAAGCAATATGTAAATTACCATGCGTTTTTTTGTTGTTGTTATTGTTGGTACAAAGTGACATTTCTCCATCTCTTCTTCTCTCTCACGCACATGCATGCTGCTTAAAGTGGTTACAGTGGTACCTCTACTTATGAAGTTAATTGGTTCTGGAAGAAATTTCTTAACTAGAACAGTTTGTAAGTGGAAACACGTTTTCCATGTAAATGCCCTAATTCGTTCCAGCCCCCACCCCAAAAAAAAAATCTGACAAATGTTTTCTGAAGCATGAAAATGCATCAAAATATGTTACAAATACATATTACAATTAGATTATGGCACAGGAAATGAAAGTTATGCATCATGTAAAAAACAAAGAATAGAGTCAAGAATAAAAATGATGGTCACTTAACTTTTAATAATAATAATAATAATACATTTCATTTATAAGCGCCTTTCAAAACACTCAAGGACACTTTACAATCAAAACAAGAACAATAAAAACACAGATAAAATTATAAATAATAAAACTGCGTCCTCATCGTTTTTGCCCTCTATAGTCCATGTTCTCTCTCAGAAGTGGTTTTTGCCTGATGTTTTGTCAAGAACTGATCCAAGGACGTTTGCTTTTGTCGGCTTTTAACAGTCCATCGAAAATGTCCAAGGCAAACATCAGCATAGTGAGCAATCACACGACTGGTGAACACTTTTCTGTGTGATTCACATTTACGTAAAACTATCGGAGTGCCTCGTGGCCCCCACACCAACACAAGGGGCATCTCTTGGGCTGCTGGATGCACAATCTGTAATTTGTAGAACTATGTAAATTACCGTACGTTTTTTTGTTGTGTTCAGGAAACTCAGAGTTGCGAATAGCAGCCCATACTGTGAAAATGGGGAATGAAAGAGAAGTACAGTACTGTATTTCCTCCTTTGTGACAAAAGAAATATAAAATGCAAATTTTAATGCCCCACCCCAAATTTTGAAAATTTTAATCTTTTTCACTGTTGTTGTCCCAAGATGGTATCATCAAAGTTTTCGGTCAATCGGATTGAATACTCTCTGACAAGGGTGTAAAAGTATGAGCCCTGTAAATGTGCAAAAATGGACCGAAATTGGACATTAAAAAAATTAATAGCTCACTTCCTGTTCATTTTAGAAGATGTCTGCAATGGATGTTTTTGTACGTCATGGGATGCTACACGTGCATGCCAATTTTCGATCTGGTGGTCGACTGGTTAACACGCCAGCCTCACAGTGCAGAAGACCAGGGTTTGATTTTGGCTCCAGCCTTCCTGTGTGGAGTTTGCATGTTCTCCCCATGCCTGCGTACGTTTTCTCCAGGTACTCCGGTTTCCTCCCACATTCCGAAAAAAAACATGCATGGCAGGCTGATTGAACACTCTAAATGGTCCCGAGGTGTGAGTGTGAGCGCAGTTGTTCGTCTATGTGTGCCATGCGGTTGGCTGGCAACCAGTTCAGGGTGTACCCAGCCTCCAGCCCAAAGACAGGTGGGATAGCCTCCAGCACCCTCCATGGCCCTTGTCGGGATAAGCAGATTAGAAAATGGATGGATATAACATATGAAGGTGGTTTGAGCAAATTGATTTCAAAAGTGCATACTCTCAAATTGGTAGCCCTCCATCTTAATCAGTAGCCAAGAGGGCACAACATGCTGTTTCTCTTTGGAAACGATAACTAAAATGTTTGTTCAGTACCTGGAACATGTTGTGCATCTTGCACATCTCAGTCTCAAATTAATTTCTCATTGGTGCTCTCTTTTTTTTTCTATAGGGACCCCTGGTGTTGGAAAAACAACCCTGGGGAAGGAGCTAGCTCAGCGGACCGGGCTCACCTATGTTAATATAGGTGAGCTGGCTCAGGAAGGTAAAAAAAAAAACTTACTTCGACATGCTATGACACTTCAGAGAGGATGATTTGATGGGTTTGGTGACTTTGAATAAGGCAGTATTCTTGATTTTTCTTTTAGTCACGTTTGTTTAACAGATTGATATTAATTGTACAGTCAACCCTCATTAATCATGGCGGTAACGTTCCAAAAAGAACCCGTGATAGGTGAAATTTGTGAAGTAGTCGGCTTAATTTTTTACAATTATGATACAATATTGAACTATGTATACAATGCAGAGACTGCAAGGGAAGCTCAGCTTCCCCTAAAACAGGGGTGTCCAAAGTCGGTCCTGGTGGGCCGCTGTCCTGCCTGTTTTCCAGCTCTCCCAGGAGCATCCCACCTGATTCACATTATCAGGATTGTTCTAATGCTGCTCCAGAACTGGTTGATGAGCTGATCATTTGAATCAGGTGTGTTACAGCTGGGAAAGCTGGAAAACAGGCAGGACAGCGGCCCTCCAGGACCGACTTTGGACACCTCTGCCCTAAAATGTCAAAAAGTAAGTGATGAAATAAATGTGTGTATGTACAATTGTGTGGACATGTCATTGACTAAATATGTGCTACAAGGCGCTCAACTTTTGTTCTGAATCAACTTCTTATTACTGGTTACGACGTGACTCTCTTCTCATTCATTCCCACAGCTTCACTGTGCTTTAAACTGTGTGCACGCTTAGCGTCGCGAGAGTTCAGTGTACGTTGTCCCAATGCATTGAAACGAGACAAGTCATTGGATAAATGCTGGTTTTGTCCCACCCATCGGATCCATAAACTCTCTGGGAGTTTATGGACAGTGGGCGTTTATCGGCGGTCCCGGACGCTCAGCTTTTCTGCATGATGATTGATGATCTGTCTGAGGCTGAATCTCTTTTTGATTGACAGCGAAATGATCCAATCACCGATCTTATGGTGAAGGCATCCTTTTCATTTTTTTTCAAACTAACAAATTCACGTATAAATATACGGACCTATTTCATGATGTAGGCCGAAATTGAGCTTCCCCTCCTTGACAGACCAGCATCCGCCACTGATACAATGAAACCAAAGACCAAAAATTTACAAAGGTAAATTTGGCAAGCTGTACATAGACGAGGTGCGGACACTGTTCACGTTGGTTAGTCCCTTAGCCAATCAGAGTGCAGAACACAATTCACTGTTTAACAAAAAAAAAGCACTAAACCAACTGCACTAAAAGAAAATCTGTGAAACAGCGAAGCCGCGGAAGGTGAACCGCGTTATAGCGAGGGTTCACTGTATATCGTCTATTGTTAAGAGGCTCTATTTTTTATTCCATTCATTTTTCCACAGGAGATCTTTATGATGGCTATGATCAAGAGTACCAGTGCCCTATATTGGATGAAGACAGGGTGAGTCATGCTTGAATTCTCTTGAATTTACAGATGATCACCAACTGCTTTCCCTTGATGAAATGCAATGTATGCTACACACACAACGAAACAAAAATAAAGCTGATACAAGAGCTTGTGAGTTTGCGAAAAGGAAATCACTGCCTACCTTCATGAAAATGAGAGGGGGCGGTCTCTGCGTCTACCTTCGCGACAGCTGGTGTCGGAATTTTGCCACAAAAGACAGATTCTGCAAGCCCGATCTGGAGGTGCTGTGCATATCCCTGAGACCACACTACCTCCCGAGGGAGTTCACCAACATTTGTGTGTGTGTCGTGTATGCGCCACCAAACGGGAATGCCGTGAAGGCAGCGAGACAGATCACGGACTGTGTCCACCAGCATTTACGAGACAAACCGGAAGCCCCCATGTTAATCCTAGGGGACGTAAATCATTGTAATCTGGACAAATCACTGCCTGTCTTTTATCAGTATGTTAAATGTGGCACGAGAAATAACAATATCCTTGATAAATGCTATGGACATATTAAGGATGCTCATACTGCCAGAGCCCTGCCTCCTCTTGGAAGCTCAGACCATAAGGCTATATACCTACTTCCCATCTACGGGTTAGCTTTTAAAACTAGCAAGCCAGAAATCAAAACTGTGAATGTGTGGTCGAACGACAAAGTAGAGGACAGCTATTGTTTGTAGAAAATGTTTATATTTGGACAGACAAAGGAAAAGAAGAGAAACATACAGATGGATAGAGAGCGTGTCCGTCCGACCTCGAGCGTCGTATCGTCTCAACTAACTTAGCTGTTGTTGTGCTAGGCTATATTAGCTGTTCTCGTAGATCAAAGATCTTTGATCTGTAACGTCCTTTGCGTCAGCGCTGATTGGTTTAATTTGTGTGCGTGCTCGCGCTTGCGCGCACATAGCAGAGAGCGGCTATGTGCACCCAACAAAGCAGTCAAGGATATGTGAATACTTTATTCTTTCCACATTTAATAGCACTCTCCTTAGTTTGTAAGGTGTAGGCAGGGATTTAATTTAGATGTTATATGCGCATGTGTAAATGGTTCAAAAATTCATTTCTTTATAAATCTCGTTTAATATTAAAAGTGCATTACTATATTTTTCAATACCATTTACATGTTAGTTGTGTGCCTTTGTACAATCAGTGGGATCCGTTGCAATGCATATATGTGAATGATAAAAGTAAATTGCACATTTGTCGAAGGAAATCTAAGGAGCTTCATGAAATGTTTTGTAAAAGATCTGTTTATTAAATGTCAACATTTTCCTACTGTTCCTGTGCTATTTTAGACCAAAACAAAGGAAATACATTATTTTGGTTATTTGGAGCAGAGTATGGTATAATTTTAATGGTCCGGCCCACTTTACATCTACCGAGGCCGTATGTGGCCCACAATGTGAAATGAGTTTGACACCCCTGATGTATACCATTAAATTTGGCCTTATAAATATACTCATTCACATGTACATATACCTATATGGGGGGTTCGCTACTTCGCGGATTTTCGTCTATCGTGGGTGGTTTCGGTCCCCATTAACCGCGATAAACGAAGGATTACTGTACACCGCAAATATAAAGTGTATGAAAAATATGACTCGCCATCTCCGCATATTATTATGAGTGGGCTTGGTGCGTGGGAATCTACCGTTGAGATAAATCCGTATTTTAAGTAGGAAATCCTTGATACTGTCTATTAAATGTAGCCTTGTTTTTCTTGGAAGTCATAGGCTCCTCCTCTGTCTGTGGATGGGCCTTTTCCCCTTTCCAAAGATGTTTGGTTTTTACTCATTTTGCTAGCCCCTGGGTTTCATTTTAGCGGTAACCTATCACATGACCAAGAAGCGCGCCTTGACCTGCCTCAAGAGTGACACACTGTCGACAGAGAATCCGATTAATTTTCAAAATAAAACATTTTCAGATTCCAAAATAAATAAAACTGAAGTAATATAAGTTCTTTATTCTTTCTGGTACCAAATGACCTACGCACCGGTACCGGTCGGCGGCCCAGGGGTTGGGGACCACTGCTCTACCGTATGTGTCTATGTGTTTAGATAGAGAGGTATGTGTCTATGCAGCGTCCTCCACATTCGCCCCTTGGGCCATGAGGCGTTCCGATAGTTTTACGTAAATGTTAATCACCCAGAAAAACTGTTAACCAGTTGGGCGATCGCTCACTATGCTGATGTTTGCCTTGGACATTTTCAAAGGATTGTTAAAAGCCGACAAAAGCAAGTGTCTTTGGATCAGTTCTTTACGTAACGACGACGCAGTGAAAAGTTAAATCGCCATCATTTTTATTCTTTATTCATTTTTTTTACATTATGTACAACAATCATTTATTGTGCAATAATCTAATTTTAACATGTATTGTTTACATATTTTGATGCATGTTGATGCTTTAGAAAATATTTATGTCTGAATTTGGGGGGAGGGGGGCTTGGAACGGATTAGAGCATTTTCATGGAAAAGGCGTCTTTACTTAGAAAATGTTCTAGTTCAAGAAATTTCTTCCAGAACCAATTAATTTCGTAAGTAGAGGTACCACTATATCTGTATTTTATATTACTGCTGCAAAGAATAAATCACTCATAGCTTTATTGACGAAACAGTGACCTTTCAACAATGCACATTGGCCCCATACATGTGCACACACATTTTTTAAAATGCATCCGGGACCCCAAACATTT
This sequence comes from Hippocampus abdominalis, assembly GCA_018466805.1. Classification (NCBI taxonomy): domain Eukaryota; kingdom Metazoa; phylum Chordata; class Actinopteri; order Syngnathiformes; family Syngnathidae; genus Hippocampus; species Hippocampus abdominalis. The sequence goes on along the minus strand of CM031698.1, from coordinate 22,281,298 downwards.
TAGTGTTCGTGGTCATTTTCATGTGAACACGTTTGCAAGGACCAAAATAAAAACAAATGTTTAAAAATATCACTCACCATCGATTCACCTCAATGAGCCATGGCCCTTTGCATTCCAATAAGTTTTAATTATTATGACCCTAATGATCCAGTGCAATGTTTGCAATCCCTTCATTCATTTTCTAAACCACTTATCCTCACCAGTGTGTTGTTAGTTGAAGTGCTCTTTTTGAGCCCAGTTCTACAAGTTCCACCGAGAGCTTGAGTGAGATTACATCACATTCGAAGACTGTTATTACGCCAGAAAGTGCTGTACTTTGGATGCATGCGATTCACTCACATTTTCTTCAACTTAAAAGGGCACAACTTTTGAGGCATTCACTTTGAAGGTGTCACTTACATCCAACAATTGTTCGTATTCAAATGTAACACCTGCTGCACTCCTTTACGTATGTATTTAAAAGGTTCAGTGTGACAATTCTGTGATCCTGCAGGTAGTGGATGAGCTAGATGAGAAGATGACGCATGGAGGTGTGATTGCAGACTATCATGGCTGTGACCTCTTCCCCGAACGCTGGTTTCACATTGTCTTTGTCCTCAGAACAGACAATACTCAGCTCTACACACGGCTAGAAAGCAGGTACCCTTAACTCATTTGCTTTGTAAATTTCCGTATTTTTCCGCACAACAAGGCGCACCTAAAAGCTTTCTCAAAAGCCCACCGCGCGCCTTATTATCCGCCTTGTGTATGAATCAATATTCTGATTTCTTGGACGTAGTATTTTAAATGTTCTGGAAAGCACTTTGTTACAGCTGCAGCGGTTGTGAAAGCTCTTTATAAATAAAGTCGTAGTGAATTGTATTGGATTCCCTTTCGCGTAGCTCTATTTAGTGGATGCATAACGCAACTGCAACCATTATTTTAGCTTCTATTCTATGTGCCTTATAATGGCGTGTGCCCTATATATGAAAATAGCTTTAAAATAGGCCATTCATTGAAGGTGCGCCTTATACTGTAGTGCTTTACTACAGTGCATATAATACGGAAACCAATTCGGTTTTGGACCCAAAAATTTTTTGTGCCTCGGATGACGAACAAATTTCGGTTCTCGAACAAACTGAGCACACTTGAATGCACCATTTGACTCCTCTCGCCTTCCTTACAAGAGGAAGTGACGCTTCCCCGGGTAGACGAGGAAGTGACGCTTCCTCGGGTAGACGAGGAAGTGACGCTTCCTCGTGTTGCTTTCCATTGTGAGCAGACGTATTCAGTAAACAATTTTATTTGAAAACGAGCAAGGTTTCGGTTTTCGATAAATTTTGGTTTTCGAACAGCCTTCTGGAACGGATTATGGACGAAAACCGAGGTTTGACTGTATTGAAACCTGAAAATCTAAAAAAAAAAAAAAGGGGGTGGGGGGGACCCTCCAGTAGCCATCATTTTATCATGGTGGAGGGGTTTGTGTGTCTCACTGATTCTAGGAGCTAAGTTGTGTGGAGCTTAATGCCCTTGGCAGAGTCAACCATGGCAAACAGAGCCGACTTAAGGGACCAGACTAAGGGCCGCTCCGAGACACCCTCATGAAGAGTAAAAGCAATGCTCTCAGTTTCCCCTTGCCCAGGGGTCGGGAACCTTTTTGGCTAAGAGAGCCATGAAAGCAAAATATTATGAAATGTATTTGTATCTCGGTTTTCGGACGTCTCGGTTCTCGACCAATTCGGTTTTCGACCAAAAATGTCTCGGTTTTTTTATGCCTCGGATGACGAACAAATTTCGGTTCTCCAACAAACTGAGCGCACTTGAATGCACCATTTGACTCCTCTCACCTTCCTTACACGAGGAAGTGAATTCAACAAAATTTCAGTATGATAAGCCCTGAATGTATTCTTTTAAATAATTTTGTCATAATACTCACCATTAATGTGATTTGTTTTCCGTTCCTCACGATTGCTAAAAATCCAGCCAAACGAGCGGAATTATAGTCAGCTTGCTTGGTCCATAAGTGGAGTTGCTGCTGGCTAGCTTGCACCCTGCTCAGTCGCTTGGACGCTTCCTTTCTGCTGTCTCTCGCAGCGTGTATTGATGCGAACGTAACATGGCGTGTCAAAGTGCCGCTTTACATTCGACCATTTCATCTATGATATTTTGTCATTGAGAATTAGACACACCGCAGAACATGTTCTTTCCACAAAGGTAAATCCTTCGGCCATTCGTCCTGAAGTGTATCATACTCTAGTCATACTTTTTTTTTTCTTTTCACCAACTGCTTTGTGGAAAGGTGAGCTTTGAGCTAATTCAAAGGGGGTGTTTACCTGTTTCCACAGCAACAGCCTACCTAGGCCAGTCTCATCCAATTAAAATTGCTCCTCCAACTGCAGCCCTGAATAGGACACGAGCGGTGAAAAATTAATGGATTGATTAAACAAGCGAGAATGTTTTGTTTTATCTGAGAGCCAGATGCAATCATCAAAAGAGCCACACCTGGCTCGCGAGCCATAGGTTCCCGACCCCTGCTCTTGCCCAGACCTGGAAATGGGGCTTGCCGTTAACAGCAATCTAATAAACCTGCGACGCCCATTATCATTATTAGCGTAAATCGACGTTGAGATTAAAGGGATTTGATACATAACACACACACGACTCAGGGTGGGGTCAAATTTACCATTTTGAACAAATGTGCTCACCCCACTCACGTGTCAATCGTGCCCTGGCACAGATTTGCACCTATCTAGTGTAAACTGGATTGACTTTAAATTGAACTGCCATGAGGATAGCTCATTCGTGCATTCGGTCTGAACATCACATTATCATAAGACAAGCCGACCCGCCAAATGTAACCATATCAGTAAGCATAGGAAAAAAACTAACGAGGTAAGTTTATTTTTTTAAATTTCTTTTTAATGTGGCAGTATCTGTACCTGCGTTGCCTTTTAAAGAGTGTTCCTGTTTCTGACTTGAGTTAAATTTTTGGACTCAAGCAAAATAATCTTTGTTTGTCGGGAATATCCAATTTCTAATGCTCTGGGGAAAAAAAAATACTGGCAAATTAGCGACATCTTGTATCTAGTGTTTAAAAGGTTTTGGTCATCACAGAACATCTGGTAAAGCACGGCAAGCGCGAAGAAGAATATTGTTGGAATGTCCAGTTATGTGCCCATTCTGCGTAAGATTGCGTTGAAAACTTGTGACCAAAAAATGCAACGGCCCCGTTGTGCAAAAATGCTTCAACCTGAAATGGCGATGGATTAACTCCCATACAGGAGTTCTGCTGAACATCGCGATGGCCACCACACCACTGCTTGTGATCATTACTATCGCAGGCTTAATGAATCACATCGTCCCTTGTTTTGCGGTCCCAATCCTGATGGTGTCCAGTTCGTAGATCAGTGTCCACATCTGTTTGCGTGCGAAATCAAATTTGGGCCCGTTTTGCCACGCACAAATGTGCAGGAAAACAGGGTCTTAAACTGGATGTCTAATTCTGGAACATAACCTTGGTTCTCCCTTTTAAATATGATACTTGACAGGGGCTACACAGGAAAGAAGCTGCAGGACAATGTGCAGTGTGAAATCTTTCAGACCATCTATGAGGAGGCAATTGAGGCCTACAAAGAGGAGCTTGTCCACCAGCTACCCAGCAACACTCCCGAGGACCTGGAAAGCAACTTGGAGCAGATCGTGCAGTGGACTAAACAGTGGATAAAAGACCACAATTAGAGTGGAAAAGTGCCACCATGAATGACTGGCTGTCAGATAAAATATGTTTGAACAAAATAATAATAAACATGCACCCTTTTTTTTTTTTTTATCAGTCCTGCCATTGTGAAAACTATTCACCTACACTATTATCTCTACATCACAGGAATCGGAATCAATCAATTGTATTTGCCATTTGTGGAGGCAACACATAAGAAAACAGTTGTAAGAGCTCAGCAACCATTGACGTACAAAGCTCAAAGGGGTGGGGCCAATTATGATGAAGGAGCAACAAATTATAGTGGCAAATCCATCGATAGGTGCTTGTCAAAAAAAAATTGATATGAAAAAGTTTACTTCAGGAATACAATTCAAAAAATGAAACGTGTGTCATGCATACGTTCATTCCACACAGACTGATACATTTTAGTTTAGATGATTACAGTATCCTCCACATCGAGGGGAGCCAGATGAGGTGGCTTGGGCATCTGATTAGGATGCCCCCGAGACGCCTCCCTAAAGTGTTTTGGGCATGTTCCACTGGCAGGAGGCCCCGGGGACGACCCAGGACACGCTGGAGAGACTATGTCTCCCAATTGGCCTGCGTGGGTTTTCTTCGATACTCCGGTGTCCTCCCACATTCCAAAAACATGCATGGCAGGCTGATTGGACACTCGAGTCTAAATTGTCCCTCGGTGTGAGTGTGAACACGGATGGTTGTTCGTCTCTGTGTGCCCTGCGATTGGCTGGCAACCAGTTGAGGGTGTTCCCCGCCTCCTGCCCAAAGTCAACTGGGATAGGTTCCAGCACCCCCCTCGACCCTTGTGAGGATAAAGCAGATCAGAAAATGGATGGGTGTATGTTTTATATATATATATAAATATATATAATGTGTGTGTGTGTGTATCACAGTTATTCTGTGATTTAAAAAGTGGGTGGGGGTTTAATTACTTCTTCACATTGCCTTGATAAATGGAATTGTCATTTGAAATCTCCATGTTGTATTTCTGTATTAAAATGGGTTTGATGATTTGAAACCTTTGTGTGGATAGATATGCCCCAAAAAAACAAAAGCGGGGGGGGGAATGTGAAAAAATACTTTTTCACATCACTGTGTGTGTGTGTGTGTTTTCCTTCTTTTTTTTCCCAATTCATGGAGGTAGCAACTTCAGCAGGGAAGCCCAAACTTACCTCTCCAAACCCATGTCTTCATAGAGTTTCTCCAGCGTGTCTTGTGGACTCCTGCCGGTGGGATACGTCCGGAAACACCTCACCAAGGATGCCACAGAGGAGCTTTTCACCTGACTTGTGTGCGGGCAGCGTGGCATCGGTTCCCACTCAGTGTGTGCACGTGGGTGTGGTTATTTGTCTCAGTATCTGCCATGCGAATGACTAGCGATCAGTTTTTGATGGTGTCCGCCTTCTGCCCAAAGTCAGCTGGCATAGGCTCCAGCAACCCTCCGTGACCCTTTTCAAGTCGTGTTGATGAGTGGTGGGGACTTACTCACACGCTTACATACACACTTGGGCAGGAACATTTTTTGAAACCCATTGAAATTGCTTCGACTGTTCGAATCTGTCTCTTTGCGTCACAGTCACACGCAATGCTTTTTCTCATTTATAATTGAGCCCCTGCGATGTGTACAGAAATCGCTAACATAAGCCAAGTAGCGCTAATGCTATCCGATAGAACCATGCCTTTGGCTAACTCTGTACGGTACGGTATTTCATTGCTTTTTTTTTTCAAGCACACTGCCTGCCAGGAACTTGAAGACACTGGTAACTGGCGCCAGATACCCATATAGAGTGCCACAAGTGACAGTTAATACCAATGTTGGAGTACTGGCACAGTAGAATCATAATTTTTTGGGCAATGAAGTATCGGATCAAAAGCTAATTTGACAAAATATGACCTCTATAAAAGGCCAAAAATGAAGCAAACTTGAAAGGAAATTCAAAATGACCTCACTATCGTTTGAGTAGGGCTTCAGATACTTTTTTTTAGGTCTTGGGCTGTCACATGTGCCTCCAGCTTTTGGTCAATCTTGGTTAAATGTTCAACCGGGAATGTTTTGTTCAAAATTTGTAAAGGGCAAAACCAAGCCATTTTATTTAACCACAAATTTAAATCAACCGTCACCTCTGTTGCCAAGTTTCATATGGGTCCTATTAGTAATAATAAAAATTAATGTCGGCTAGCAATTCAGGGTGTACACCGTCTGCTGCCTGAAGAGAGCTGGGATTGACCTTGGCACGCCCGTGACCCATGTAAGGATAAGCAAATTAGAAAATGGACGGCTGGAAGAATAATAATGTACGCATTTTCCGCACTAAAAGACGCACTGGATTATGAGGCGCGCCTTCAATGAATGGCTATTTTGTAAATTGTTTTCATACATTAGACCATAGGTGTCAAACTCAGGTCCTGGAGGGCCGCTGTCCTGCATGTTTTCCAAGTCTCCCTGTTGCAACACACCTGATTCAAATGATCAGATCATCAGCAAGCTCTGCGGAAGCCTGACATTGAACCTGTTCATTTGAATCAGGTGTGTTGCAACAGGGAGACTTGGAAAACATGCAGGACAGCGGCCCTCCAGGACCTGAGTTTGACACCTATGCATTAGACGCTTCACATTATAAGACGCAATTTACAGTGCCTCCACTAGATGGTGCTACGCTCCTTCCATTCAACTCGAGAGGCGTCAGTTCAACTTGGGAGGCGTTCACGACCACCTTTGAAAAATGTAAATTAACTATTACTGTACTTAAATGAAACTACGAAAATTGAAAATAAGGCAGCAAAACAGAAAATCAAGCGAGGAAATCACAAAATAAATGATATATCCCCCCTACAGAATTTATTTTGTGATTTCCTCGCTTGAATTTCTTCGTGGTTTCATTGAAGTAATAATTCATTTTCTTTTTTCGGAGGCGGCCATGCATCCGAGACGGACAAAGACGTACAGTACCTCTATTTGTTGACACTGTGACTGCATTGGAGAAAAAAAATCAAACACAGGTGAGTCTTTGTCCGTCTCCGTGCCTTCTCTTATTCCGTTCAACTCGAGAGGCGTTCATGACCGCCTCCGAAAACCCATTGATCATAGCTCCGCGACTACTAAGATCAGATGTCAGTAGTAGTTATTTATTCCTTTGTTGGGTATTCACAAATTATGAAATCACAATATAAATTCTGTAGGGGTGGCTATAGAATTAATTTTGTGATATCCTTGCTTGCTTTTCAGTTTTGATGTATAATCAATTTTCGTATTTTTTTTGAAGTAATCATCAGTTTACGTTTGGCCTTGAACGCCCCTCGAGTCGGAACGGAAGAAGGCACGTAGACATACAAAGACGTACAGTCAAACCTCGGTTTTCGTACTTAATCCGTTCCAGAAGACTGTTCGGAAACCGAATTGAAATCAATGTAAAATGTTTTAATCCGTTTCAAGTCAAGAAAACAACTTTTTTAAACCACTTTTTTTTTTTACAATTTCACACCATAAACTGTACAAATGTAATGGGAGATGACCAATTTTAACATTAACATAGTAACATAAAAATTGAAGGAACATCTCTCTCTCTATCTGTCGGCGTGTGCCTCTCCCAGCTGTCAGCAGGCAGTAGGCGGGGCATTTCGGCATCCCGAACTCCTTCGCCAACACAGACACACGCACACCTGACTCATATTTTGCGATTAAATCTTTCTTAAATTCTATAGTTTGTGTGTTCACCACTTCCACTTGCTTTCTTTGGGGCCTATTTTACACGATGCTCTTTTCTTCACCAGGTTCGAACAATACAAACTCGTCTGCTCCACTTCCATTGCATAATAATGACACCTGTTCATTATGTGCCGCTGCATTGAAAAATGCCGGCCGCCACGCCCCCCCCCCCCCCCCCGTGCTGATTATAGGGGGATTTCACTCGCGCTGATACACGATGCAAAAATAACAGTAGCGTTTCTACGCGTTTCTACACGAGCTAGCGAAGCCGAGAGGAGTGAAGTGACGCATTCAAGTGCGCTCAGTAAGTTCGAGAACCGAAATTAGTTCGTCATCCGAGGCATAAAAAACTCGAAATTTTAGTTCGAAAACCGAATTGTACGAGAACCGAGACTTCCGAAAACCGAGGTTTGACTGTACCTGTATTTGTTGAGACTGTTTGAAAAAATGAACACCACAGCTCTCCTTTTTTCGGAGCTTCAACAAAAACGTATTTAATAAACCAGCGACACAGTTCACTGAACCAACAGCAACTTATAACATTGGAAGCTTGTCTCCAGGAAGGAGCCATCTTGGAGTCGATGTATTACCGTAATGAGACATACAAAAGACGCACCGGATTTTAAGGCGCTCGTTGAGCTTTTATGAAAATTGAAGACTTTTTTTGCGCCCAATAGTGCGGAAAGTACGGTATACAAAAGCAATAGTGACCGTGCAGCAGTCGCTGCTCATAAAAACTTGCAAGCAGCTATGATGGGCCCTCGCAGCCCAGGCCACTTTGGAGCACTCTCACTAGCGTCAGCCAGAATATTTACAGTCTTTTAGTTTTGTTATTGGGTTGGTATCCACATTTCAGACCAAAGCACAGCCATCTCTGTGACACAGAATCCGTCTCTTTCCTGAATGGTATGATGGCTGGATGTTTATACTGTCATATAATTGAACAAATGAACGCGTCTCCTTCAAGCATTTGAAAAATTTACCCACCGATGAATCAGACTTGTGGAAGTCCACATTTCTTTTGACTTCCCCATTATATTACAAAGCAGCAGTACGTTTCAAGTATACCCTCAAATACCCCCACAGATGTGCCTCTAATTAACTCAATGTTGTCAATAAACCTACCAGAAGCGTCCAAAGACAAGACATCATCATCTGGGTTTTCTCAAATTGTTTAAAGGCACAGTAATCTTTTTACATGTAAACCTCTGACTTTGAGTAAAGTAATGAAAATGTGTCCCCCCCAAAATTCTTCTTTCATCATTCTGGCATTTATTACAATATATAAATGATTTTGGTAATTTGAATTGACCTAAAACAAGAAAAAAAATTGTCTGATTTCATGACAGTGAGAAAAAAAGTGTTTTTTTACACAGCGTATGTAAATGTTTCAACTTCCATATACGTGTCAGCGGTGGCTGGCCAATAGGTGGCGCCACCCAAAGCCCAACTTGGTCACCTTGAATGAAACAAAATCTCCCACCACGGGTCTTTTGTTGACTTGTTTTGTTGGTTCGTTGTTTAGTAATTGCCTCTTGGCCTATACTTTTCTGTACTCGTCCAAGGGTTGTGTGATTACTTAATAAATAGCATCACATTGTAGCTCAAGTTTAATATTGGTCAAACGTTTCAAGATTGCCAAATATAACATGGTTTTAAGGTAATTCTGAAATTTTTGTCTAGTGTCAAGAGTAAGGATAATCAATGTGATTCTTAATGAAACAAAAGTTATCTTCCCAACATATTAATCTGGTGAAGCTCTCTAATTCATATAATGAAGACATATTCTCAAAGGTCTTTAAAAGCACAGAGCTGCACTCTTTCCTTGCGGTACATAGCAAGTAGCGACAAGTCAGTGAGCACACTGAGTTCATGTTGCCGGTCAGCTGACTGGGAGAAGTCATCCGGTCCTTCTCCACAGCCACCTTTTTGTGGATGACTGGGGTAACCTGGGTGGACCATGAGTTCTCCTGTGACCACTCGCTCTTCAGGATTGGACGCGGCACAGGAGGACATACTCAAGGCATGGCTGAGGGTCCTCTGAAGGTTGGAGACAGACATGTTCTGGCCTACTGTGGTCAGTCCAAGGTACACATCTGGCCACCTGTGAAGATGGAAAGGGGGTTCACTTTTTCATTGATCATACTGTTTAGAAGTAGTTACTGCATTGCCAATACCCCCCGATTCAACTCAAACCTGTTACCAGTCTGATCCCAGCCTGTGTATATTAGTGCAAAAACGTCTTATGAACAAGGCCGACAGAAAATGCTTAAAAAGTCTCTAGAGTCCTTCAAAACCTGTGAACTTAAACGTTTCCTAAAGCGGGGTACTCACATAACAACAATCGGGCCAGATTTGAATGTTTCCCTCTCTTGTGGTCAAAGTGGTCTGATCTCGGATTATCCTGAGCAATTAACCTGTGGTGTGGGGTGTGTTCATGATGGCTTTTCATCCCGATATGCTCGAGACAACGGTCAGGGCCCACCAACATTAGTGTTACAGCTGATTTAAATCTGTGCAATCAAAACAGAGTTTGGTCAATACATCTGACACAGATGCCGTGATTATGATGTGAAGGGAAGCAAATAACCCCTACTCTGGCATCCCGCCACTGGCTGCCTATACATATTAGAGTTCTTTTTAATATTCAATTATTTGTTTTAAAATCTTTAAATGGCCTCACTGCACTTACCTTTCTGAGGTCCTCCGCCCCTACGCAGCTGCATGATGCCTCAGGTATGCGGAACAGACATTATTGGAGGTACCAAGACCTAAGCGGCAGCTCCGAGTGGATTGAGCCTTTTCTGTTGCTGGTCCCCTCTCTTTGGAATGACCTCGCACTCAATGTCCGGTGAGCCCCCTCGTTGCCCATCTTTAAAACTGGTCTTTAAAACTCATTTTTAATCCTTAGGTTTTGACTCAGCATAAGACTTGACTTTTAGTTGTATTGTATTTGTGCTTCATACTGTCTTCATCATTCATTTATATTTTTTATTGTATGAATTATTTTTCCTCCATGTACAGCATTTTGTATACAGCAGTGTTTTTTTCAAGTGCTCCATAAGTTTAGCTGTGTGTGTGTGTATATATATATATATATATATATATACCGTGATCCCTCGCTATTTCGCGGTTCGTTTATCACAGCTTCGGTGCATCACGGATTTTTTCAAACATATTCATTAAAAAATGAATAAATAAATAAATAAATAATTATTGGTCGCTACTTCGCGGATTTTCGTTTATCACGGGTGGTTTTGGTCCCCATTAACCGCGATAAACGAGGGATTACTGGGGATTATATGATAGATAGACAGAGTGTTTTGGACCTGGGCCTTCAGTTAGTATTTTGTGATCGAATGCACCTTTTAACAATGCCATATCGTCACTACTGTATATGTAACCTTTCTTTTTCCGTCTAGGACAAACATGGTGAAGAATCTTGCCCCTCCCTCACCCCCCGCACCACTGCTATTCTTGTCCACAGTCTTGTCACATCCCGCCTAGATTACTGCAATGCTCTCCTCTTCGGCCTACCTCAAAAGTCCCTCCATAAAATCCAGCTGGTTCAAAACGCCTCTGCTCGCATCATCACAAAAACACCCTCCCACCAGCACATCACCCCTGTCCTTCAGCAGCTCCACTGGCTCCCTGTCCAATACCGCATCAACTATAAACTGCTCCTATATGCATACATGGCCATCCACAACTTGGCCCCTCCCTACCTGTGCGACCTTCTTCAGGTGTATACCCCCACTCGCTCCCTCAGATCCTCATCCTCCCTTCGCCTGTCAGTGCCCCCTGCCCGCCTGAGCACCATGGGAGCCAGAGCCTTCAGTCGCGCTGCTCCAAAGCTCTGGAACAGTCTACCTTCGGACCTCCAAAACTGCACACCTCTTTCCACTTTCAAGTCCCGTTTAAAAACACACCTGTTCAGGACTGCCTACATTACTTAATCTCCTCCACTTCCCATGTCTTGTGTTTTTATGTCCTGTTGTTATTTAATATTTCTTTTATCTATCTTTATATTGCATCTCCTCATTGTATGTACAGTGTCCTTGGGTGGCATGAAAGGCGCTTTTAAATAAAATGAATTCTTATTATTATTATCATAACCCATATGTCCGATACCCAAATCAGTGTCAACGTGAGGGACTTTATACAAACAGTTGTCGAAACAAATGAATACATGAGTAAAATCCAACCTAGTACTGTTTCTTGAAAGTCAAATATGTGCTTGTAAATTGAGCTATCATCTTGCAGCGTTTGCAGGCAGTCAGATCAACTTCATGTGCAGTAATCCCTCATTTATCGCGGTTAATGGGGACCAAAACCACCCGCGATAAACAAAAATCCGCGAAGTAGCGACCCCCCCCCCTCCATATAGGTACATGTACATAATATTCATAAGGCCAAATTTATAATAATAATAATAATAATAATACATTTTATTTATAAGCGCCTTTCAAGACACCCAAGGACACTTTACAATCAGGAACAAAAACAATAAAACACAATGCTGGTTGAGCAGCAGCAGCCAAACGCGGCAGCCAAACGCGCCAGCGTTCACTCAACCCGGAAGTCAGAAAGAATAGATAATAATACTAATAATAATAAACAAATAATGATAGTAATAATATATTTTTAATGTGCTAGTCATGAGCCATGATGCTATCGGACACAGCCTAGCAGTTAGCATTACCAGATGTTCTATGGTTATCCTCACACTGACTCAAAACACACTAAATCCTTTTGGTGCCCCCTGATTGGAGGTTTTTCAGTTCATTTCAAGTGTTATTTCTCTTCATTTTGAAGGCGAGCAGTTGTGCGACTGCGGTTCTTTCCAGATCGATGCATCTACCCCCACCTTCCTTTTTTCCTTCCTCCCCAGCTTCCACCTACGTCCGGATGGACCTTCAGGTCATCACGTGACGCACCACGCACCACGCAACAGACGCGTTCACGTGTGCGTGCGTGTGTCTATACAGCAGGAAACTATAAGTTGCCTAATTGTGTTTCAAGGTCCCTTATTGGAGGCCCTATATTGTGTATTGTCTTCCACTGAATGCCTTTATTTTGCTATGTTTATACATCTGTGAAGGTTCAGTCAGGGTGGTCTGCCTTAAAAAGCACCTCTGTAATCCTGCATAAAACCTTCTAGAAACTTTTTTTCTTTCTTGACCACCGTAGATCAACAATTCACGACCAGTGCCGAGGACTTACAGCAAAAAAAAATACTTACACTCTGTACTTAAATAGAAGTACAGACAAAAAAAGTCTAAGTATTGATTTAGTCAGTGGTGTAGTGGGGATTTTTTAAGTGGGTGTACGCGATTCTGGGATGTTCTATATATACATACAGAACATCAATCATAGGCTACAACACCAGTTGAACTAACGTTAAATTTAATGTTTTACTCCTCCAAAATAATCACAGGCCAACGTTATTAAGCATAACTCGCATTAGAACAATGATCAACAAACATTTCAATAACCCGCAGACAGTGCAGGGCTAAAACCGAAATAAAAAATGAATGTGGCGTTGGGAGAAGTGGATGGACGGCGTACCCCCGCGTACCACGCCCGTACCCCCGCGTACCACGCCCCATACATCCCTGGATTTAGTTCCTCAATGTTAAGTGAAACTAAAATAACAGGGCTACAGAATATGAAATGTATTTCAGTACAAATGTAAAAAGTGTATTTTTACGGTCATGAAAATTCATTCCGAATTATTTCATGCTGCATCACTGTTAATCGTTAAAAACCATCACCGAAACAGTCCTAGAATTTACTTGGTATCGAATCAATACTAAATCTTTCGGTATCGCACACTGCTTTAGGAACGGCTTTCTTTATATGTCGCTACTCCATATTTTGAGTTACAGTACAGTGCATGATTTAGCGAATCAAACTTTGACGTTTCGTGAGTCGTACTAAATACAGCCTGCAGGAGGCGACGAAAGTCTTTTGCTGTGTAAGGAGAGTATCTTTGTTTTGGGCGAGCTAGTTTAATAAAGATGCGGTGAAAGAAAAACAACATGGCATTTATTTCAATCTAAATAGTTCATTATATTTTGTAATCTCTAATTATAATGTCGTAATGAATTAGTTCATTAAATATATTTCTAAACGTGTGTACAAGCAAAAACATGTGTAAAATAGTGAATTCTGACAAATAATTCATGCCAGTTTAGAATTTGCTTTGTGTAATTATTCAATCGTTGCAGGACCTCCCGGATGATAATTATCTAGTCACGATAGGTACGTTAAACTACACAGTAGACTACACGTGATATCATCTGTGCTAGGATTTCAAAATTGGTGTATTATTATTTGTTTTTTCACCTCAATAGGAAGCTCCGCGTTAGCAGGGCATCAAAAAATTGGATAAGACTCTTGATGTTCCTCCCCACGGAAATCTTTAGTAAAAGGCGAAAGATTTATGCGATCTGAAGAGAAACAAGAGTGTACTGCCGAATAGTCCGAAGCAACAGGGAAGTCATCATAAGTGGTACGACTTAAACTAGCGGTGTAACAACAACAAAAATTTCAAAACTCACGCAAAACATTGAAATAAAGATAATAACTTTTGAATAACAAAAATATATCAAAGATATGGAAAAAAAGTATTAACAAACGAGTATAAATCCTTTTAAAAACAGTTCTTGTGTCGCAAAGCATTCTGGGATGTTATAGGATTTTCGGGTTGGCGGCGTCATCATAGCTGTTAGCTCCTCCCCCGCAATACCCTCACGCTCCTTTCAATCGTTTAAAAACAGCAAATGTTAGGTGAGACTTGTGTGTGATTAATATATATTGTGAATGTTCGAAGCCCCCCATGATAAATGAGTCATACGCAAATGAATCTGTCCTGAATATTCAATGGTATACATGCATGTAGAAGTAAATTTGAAGTAATTAACATGACTTACTGCTGTATACTAATAGATTTAAACATGTATAAGTTAGGTTAGTTTATGAATAACAAAATACAGTAAACATTTTTTTTTAAGTCCGCAAAAAGCCCACAAACAGTCCGCGAGAAGCTGCGAAAGTCAGCAAACAACAGCGAGTCACATAGGGCAACATATACAGTAGTGTACTACATGTATGTTGAGGGGGAAGAAATTTCATCTGTGCTGTATGTTAAACATACGTACAGCACATTTGACAATAAAGTTGTATTCAATTCAAATCAATTCAATGTATATGATTTTTTTTTTTAATGAATATGTTTGAAAAAATGCACTGAAGCCGCGATAAACGAACCGCGAAATAGCCAGGGATCACTGTAACTGTTACTTATTTTGCACTGATGTTGTCACTTGTTCAATGTTTTGCACTGTTATCTGTTTTGTCTGACACAGATTTTAATTTCTTTCATATTCAAATTTATGGCAGATTTTTGTGTCTGTTGCATAATACATGCTCTGAGGGACCGTGTCTATCTAGCATGTATTTTGTTTCACGTGTGAAACTGAACAGTTTTATACGTAATCTAGTCAATACTTTAAGGATTGTAATGTAATGTATATGAATTTAATTTGCACATTGGTTAATGTGACCATGCATTATGGTAGATTACCGGCAAAAAATGTGTGGTAGTTGAAACTACCCAAAATTCTAGTTGATTTGACACAGCATTTTGGGACAGTAAATAACAAAAACATGTATCAGTCATACAAACAACCCAGAACTGTAGTAAATTTGACTGAACCATTTGGGTAAAACATTTAACTCACCTGTTGTTGGGTTAAATCGACCAACCCATCCTGCTGGTTCAAATTGCCTACAATTAAATAAGCTATCGAAGGTGCTATTAGAACCCAGCAGCTGGATTTAAAATAAACCAATTTGGGTCGCTTCTAACCCAACTGTTTTTTCTGTGTCATATTGTCTGTTAAATCAAAACAAATATGAGATATTATTACATAATGTATCCAAAACTTGCCATTACAGTGTCATTACCAAAATACACACATAAGTACTGAAACTTGGTACAGTTGAGTACCGGTACCAATTCACATGTATTGAGAATCAATAGTGGACCGGTTAAAATGTGAAAGGTAGGAATACCCACTCATTGACCATGTCACAATATACTAACAGGATAAGCAATCCAGAAAATGGATAGATTGATTCATTTTTGGGGGAATTACAATATAGTTATTCAAACTGTGGATCGTGTAGGATGATAAAAATATGGTGAAGCAAAGGACACACACAAGTAACTGGAGTTTCTTTACTTGACGGTGGTCTAGGGGAGTCATGGACCCCCTAAATCAGTGGTCCCCAACCGCCGGTCCGCGGACCGGTACCGGTCCGTAGGGCATTTGGCACCGGGCCGCACAGAAAGAACTTGCGTTAATTCCGTTTCATTTATTTTGGAATATGAAAGATGTTTTATTTTGAAAAAAATCACCGGATTCTCCGTTACATCCGGCTGTGTCACGCTTGACACACGTCAAGCCATGCTTCTCCCGTCACGTGACCGATTACGCTAAACACAAAACGCCGGAGGTCGCAAAATTAGTTAAAAAAAACTGCTGGAGATCGCAAATGACGACAGCCTAAATAGTACGTTCGAGACAACAACTCGGCCCGTGTTCTGGATTAGTTATGGCTGAATACTCTGAGATCGCCACAATAGCACTGTTGCTATTTCTGACATCCTACCTGTGTGGTACGGGGGTTTTCTGCAGCAACAGCGACTAAAACAAAATTACGAAGTAGACTGGAGGCCCACACTTGAGGTGTCATTGTCTCTATTACCCCGAGATGGGACCGTCTGGTTGCAGAAAATCAAGCTCGGGGCTGTGATGAGTCATCATTTTCATGCACTTTGAATTTGCTTTGTATCGTATTTTGAAGGTATTAAACATTACCATAGTGATCAGAGTGTTGCAGCCAGGTTAGACGCTCCTTGTGTTTATTATTATATTTTGAAAACACCACAGTTTTCATGCAGCTCATACCATATTATTTTGTTGTATTAATCCGCCACACCTTAAATGCCGGTCCCTGAAAATATTGTCTGACATAAACCGGTCCGTGGGGCAAAAAAGGATGGGGACCCCTGCCCTAAATGAAATCCTTTTTTTACACACCTAAGTCCATAACGCCTGAACACAGGGATGGAATCCAGAGCGTCTTTCTCCACCTGAGCGTAGAATCTTTTGAGATGGGCCGGCAGCCACTGGCAGCTGTGTAATCCTGGCTCCACTGGAACACGAGTATATGGAATTCTGTGATCTGACAGGACCTGTGCAAACATCTCACGTACGTCTGCAACACAAGATCATAAATTAATCTCACTAGGCAGCATTGTTTAATAGACAAGCATCTATAGGGGTATCAAAGGGGCATTGAAAATATTCTGCCTGTGGTGACCCTAGGGTTATGAATCCGTGTATCATTCGTTCTTTCGTTTTTCAACTGCCAATCGAAAACCAAAAATTAAAAAGGAGACTGACAATTTCGTTTTTCGTTTTCTTAATCCAACATGAAAAACGAATATATGCCTGTTTTTTCATATTTCGATTTTAGGCTCAGATCAAAAATACGAAACGGAAAAACGGGCCACTTGACTGAATTGGATTTTTTTAATTTAATCGTTTGTATTTACGTGACCCGGAAGTTCTGTGGGCTAATGAGAATTACGAAGTTCTGCGCGCAGCAGTTCAGGTAGCGCAGTGGCGGCGATGGAACAACACTCTACTCTACTCTACTCTACGATTTTGTCAGCATTCGCCATTCACTCCTTCAGGCTGACACGCGTGGCTCCTCGAAACAAGACTCAGCTATCGATGGCTGCTATAGGTACCTCTCGTAGTCTGATGGTAATTCTCATTAGCCTACAGAGGTTCCGGGTCACGTAAATGCAAACAATTAAATAAAAAAAATCAAATTCAGTCAAGTGGCCCGTTTTCCCGTTTCGTATATTTGATCCGAGCCTGAAATCGAAATATGAAAAAACAGGCATGTATTCGTTTTTCATGTTGGATTAAGAAAACGAAAAACAAAATGATCAGTCTCCTTTTTAATTTTTGGTTTTCGATTGGCAGTTGAAAAACGAAAGAACGAATGATACACGGATTGTTATGCTATACAGCATTCAGGTTTTTTTTTGGAGATGGCAACCCAAAATTAGGTGGCTTTTGGTTCCAAAAGCTCTGACATGATTTAAACAGTTATCTGAGCAAAGCTGTATTTGCTGTGTGTCATGTTTGATTGCCATTGTATATCAACAGTGGGAGCTCTATAAAAAGTTGGAAGGTCGCTCCTAAAACCGCTTGTCATGATCCTGTTCTTGCATGTCTCTAGCAGATGGCAGGGGAGGGCCTTCACTCCAGCATGCACACCTCTGCTAATTTGGTCATCAGGTTAGCCATGTATTTAAGGACTTCCCAAGTGCCAAGTCTCTGTCGGATTATTGACCTTGTTGCTGCTCTTGATCAAGTGTTGTTTTCTAGACTTCTTGATCTCATCATTGTTGTTTTTGCTCTCGAGCCTCTCGCCTTGTAAAAATGTGTTATTTTGTCTTTGATTTTGCTCATGTTTTTGTTTTGTGAAATAGGACTCTAGTCATTTTGTTTCTAATCTTGGATTTTCTATTTCCTAGCCTTTGCAAGCGCTTTTTGTTCATGTGTTGCCTTTCCTGGTTCTTTTTGACCAGCGATTTCTGTTTATACTTTGTCGGTGCACTTTTGTTATTAAACAAATATTTTTAGTACGGATTTTGTTTATGTCTCCATTTGTGGAATCCGATTGCCATTCAGTTCGTTCCCGAACTGTGTCACCATCAGTAAGTAGAAGGGCCACGAATGACGATTTTCTTGCTTACAATTACAATATGTGGCTTTTCCATCCATCCATCCATCCATCCAGTGTCTGAACTACCTTATCCTCACGAGGGTTGCAGGCGTACTGAAGTCTATCTCAGACGACTTCAGGCAATAGGTGGACTACACCCTGAACTGGTTGCCAGCCAATCGCAGGGCACACAGACAAAACCATTCGCACTCACAATCACACCTTCGGATAATTGACAGTGTTCAATTAACCTACAGTGCATGTTTTTGGAATGTACGAGAAAACCAGAGGCTTTGGCCTTCCTGTGTGGAGTTTACATGTTCTCACCATGTCTGTGGGTTTTCTCTGGGTACGCCGGTTGATTTGACATACCATTGCACAATCTTAAGCACCACAGTTGCCAACAGGCAGCAGACAGAACAACATTGTGAGGAAGTGAATCATGCATTACAGACGTTGGGTGCAAAATTAAATTTAAGAGTCAATGAAAATTAATAATGAAATGGTTGAATGCAAATAACTAATACTACTGCTTTGGCAAAGAATAAACTAACAAATGTGGAATTATGAATATCTCAATGCTTTAAACTACAGTGGCAAACCAGTTTGGCGAAGCACAGAAGGGCATTGGTAGAGATACAAGAGGAGCCAAACATCAGCTCCTGGTTGACAGAACAGTCACACAAGACTGCAGGTCCCGACATACCAACCTGTGCACAGCCTGGATTGATTACAAGAAAGCCTATGACTCAATGCCAAATACATGGATCACTGAATGCTTGGAGTTGCATAAGGTGAACAGGACCGTAAGAGCCTTCGTTGCAAACTCGTTGAGGATGTGGGAAACCACACTTGAAGCCAATGGCAAGCCACTTACCCAAGTGTCCATCAAATGTGGCATATACCAAGGTGATGCACTCTCCCCACTGCTGTTCTGCATAGGACTGAACCCCCTAAGTCAAGTAATCGCCAAGACAGGCTATGGATACCGCCTCAGAAATGGAGCTACGATCAGTCACCGCTGTATGCTAAGAGCGAAGGGACATAGACTCCCTGGTCCACATAACCAGGATCTACAGCAGTGGCATCGGGATGTCATTCGGGCTTGAGAAATGTAGTCGGATGGTGACTAAGAGAGGCAAGGTAGTCTACACTGAAGGGGTCTCACTCCCAGAAGGAACAATAGCAAAGATTGAGGACAGCTACACGTACCTCGGTATACCACAAGCCAATGGCAACCTCAACCTGGCAACAAGGAAAGTGGCTATGGCCAAATACCTCCAGCGGGTGAGTCCTAAGAAGGCAGCTCAATGGCAAGAACAAGGCAAAAAAAAGCTATGCCCTGCCAGTGATCAGATACCCTGCAGGAATAATAAGGTGGGCAAAGGAAGAGATTCAGACCACGGATGTTAAGACCCGAAAGCCCCTTAGCATGCATGGAGGGTTCCATCCCAAATCCAGCACCCTGAGACTGTACGCAAGCCGTAAGGAATGAGGCCAGGGACTAGTGAGCGTGAGAGTCACTGTCCAGGATGAAATATCCAAGCTCCATGATTACATCAAGGAGAAGGCTCCAACGGATGACGTACTCAGAGAATGTCTCACACAATGGGGAACAGAGGATGAGGTGCTGGAAGAGGGACCATCATGGGAGGACAAACCCCTACACGGGATGAACCACTGGACCATAACTGAAGTGGCTGATCTCAAGAAGTCCTATCAGTGGCTAGAGAGGGCTGGCCTGAAGGACAGCACAGAGGCACCCATCCTGGCTGCTCAAGAGCAGGCCCTGAGCACCAGAGCAATTGAGGCCCAGATATACAACAGCAGACAAGACCCAAGGTGTAGGTTGTGCAAAGAGGCACCTGAGACGATCCAACGCATAACTGCAGGGTGTAAGATGCTAGCAGGGAAAGCTTACATGGAACGCCATAACCAGGTGCCTGGCATAGTCTACTGAAACATATGCGGAGTATGGAGTGGAAACCCCAAGGTCAAAATGGGAAACACCTCCAAAGGTGGTGGAGAATGACCGAGCGAAGATCCTGTGGGACTTCCAGATGTAGGACTGACAAGATGGTAGTGGTGAACCAACCAAATATCGTGATCATAGAAAAAGGGCAGAGGAAAGCCGTTGTAGTGGATGTAGTGGTCCCAAGTGATGGAAACAACAGAAAGAAGGAACACGAGAAACTGGAGAAATACCAAGGGCTCAGAGAGGAGCTGGAGAGAGCCTGGAAGCCAAAGGTGACAGTAGTGCCTGTGGTGGTGAGGATCCACTGGCAATTCATCGGGGAAACACTGAAATAGAGAAGCTTGGACGTGAGGAGTTCCGGGATGATGGTTTTGAACGCAGAGCTTAAGTCCACAAACCGGATACTTGCGTTGGTCCCTGTGCTGTTGAGGTGCTCCAGTAAAAAGTGCACACCTATGCTGACTGCATCACCCACAGACCTGTTCGGCCGTAGGCAAACTGCAAGTGGTCCAGCAGGGGCCCAATGATGTTCGTTAGGTGGTTCAGTACATGGCAAAGGACTTCATAACCACAGACGTCAGAGCAACAGGCCTATTGTCGTTCCGATGTTTCTGGTTTCTTGGGGATTGGGATAATGGTGGACTGTTGGAAGCAGGGTGGGACCTCACACAGCTCTTGGGATCTGTTGAAGATCTGTGTGAAGATTTAAGTCAGCTGGTCACCGCAGACTTTCATGCAGGAGGGTGACATCTTATTCGGCCCCGCGGCCTTCTTGATCTTCTGCTGCTTGAAGAACTGTGTCATGTCCTGTTCGTGGACCTCCAGGATAGGCAATGGGGTCTGGGGTGTTAATAAAGTAGTTTCTGGTGGGGTGGGCAGGTGTGGGAAGTGGAGGGGTCCTTTTTGAATCTGCATAAAAACATGTTTAGATCTTCAGCCAGTCCCTTATTGTTCACTGCTTGGGGAGATGGTGTCCTGTAGTTTGTAACTGTTGTCAGGTCCTTTCACACAGATGCAGAGTCGTGAGCAGAAAACTGTTTTTTGAAGCCTCTCTGCATAGCTTCTCTTTGCGATGTTAATTTCCTGTGTAATTAGTTTCGGGTGTGTTTTCGGGTGTGAGTTCGGGATGCCGAAATGCCCCGCCTACTGCCTGATGACAGCTGGTATAGGCGCACGCCCCACGACAGATAGAGAGAGAAGAGAGAGATGTTCCTTCAATTTTTATGTTACTATGTTAATGTTAAAATTGGTGAAAATAAAACGTATTACAGTTTGTTTGTACAGTATTTTATATATTACCTGCTCTCCTATTACATGTGTACAGTTTATGGTGTGAAATTGTAAAAAAAAAGTGGTTTAAAAAAGTTGTTTTCTTGACTTAGAACGGATTAAAATTTTTTACATTGATTCCAATGGGAAACATGGTTTAGGTTTTCGAACAATTCGGTTTTCGAAAAGTCTTCTGGAACGGATTAAGTACGAAAACCGAGGTTTGACTGTATCTTGTCTTTTTATGTTATGCATTTGTTATTTTTATTTTCTTGTGAAGCACATGCTTGAATAAAACGTATTGTCCGCTACCAGTACATTTGTGTGTCCGCGCGAGGGACCTGATGTTGGTCGTGAGACACCTACAGCTATAAAATAGTAAATTGGATGAATCCTCTCCAAATATTAAGTGGCAGAAGCAATTTTAATTGTAATTGCAAAAAGGACAATGTTAATGTTTGACTTACCTTGCAGTATATGGACGTGTTGATGTCCATCCATATGATGAGGCAGGTGACCCGTCAGTTCTCTGAAAAGCCTGATCTGGTCTCTCAGCTCTAGCTTCACCTCAACATAGAAAAAAGAAGACTGAAGTGCGAAACAAAAATACACTTGGGTTAATCACACAGATGACACAGTTGCTAGAGTACCAAGAAGTGCTTGTTTGTTGAAGGAGCGGGGCAAAAACTAAACATTGAGGCTGTCAGGGACTATGAGACTGAGAGATGCCATGGCAAACTAATAATTTTAAATAGGTTTGAGGGGTTTTTTTTCCCGACATTGGTCTTTTTTGTGTGTGTGTGTGTGTGTGAATATAATAGACAAGATGAACGTCACAGCGCTAGTAATTTGGAAGGTTTTGAAACACTCTTCATGTGAAGATTGTTACAACAGTGAGGATTTTTGTTTACAGATTTGGCACGAGAATACCAATAATGGCCACCTAAAAGTACAAGGTGGCACATTTTAAGCACTAAGTCGGGGGTCGGCAACACGCGGCTCCAGAGCCGCATGCCGCTCTTTAGCGACATCTAGTGGCTCCCTGGAGCTTTATAAAAAAATGTTTGAAAATGGAAAAATATTTTGATAGTAGGCTAATATAGCTCAAATAGATATAGATACATGTGGCACCTCCGAAAAAGGAGAGCTGTGGTGTTGTTTTTTTAAAACGGACACTTTATTTATGCTTTTAACAGCCTCGACAAACACGGACACGTCTGAGTCCACTCTGTGCCTTATCTTTTCTCGTTAAACTCGAGAGGCGTTCAAAGACAATAACATAAACCATTCTGAGACAGTCCAGTCCCCTACATACATACAGCATGTTTCCTTCATTGTAAGTTTTATAGAAGGCTTTTATTTTTTTGCGGCTCCAGATATATTTGTTTTGGGGGGGTTTGTCCAACATGGCTCTTTCAACATTTTGGGTTGCCGACCCCTGCACTAAGTGTGTGTGAGTTGTGCAGATTAGCCAGGCAGAGGGATAAAGCTTGAAGACTGTTTAAGAGTAAGTAAGAAGAAATATGTGTGGCCCATCTAGTTTGCTTTTAAAGATTGCCTCATAGTTCAGGGTAATTTATGACGATGACACTGATGAGTTATGACTAGGGGGAAGGCAAACTGCAGTAGCCCTCTTATCTAGCAAGTGGCAGTAACAAAAAGGACAGCCAAATTCGTTTTCCCTTTAATAATAAAAACGTTAATTTAAAAACTAAAAACTGCAGTTTGTATGTGTGTGTGTCTTGTTTTAACTTTGTAGCTTCCACAGACTTGTTTTAATAGTGAGCAGTGTTTCACTCGCCAAGCTCGGCAGGAATAAGCTGGTAAAACCTGGTCATTCAAAGTTACACTTGATGTCTTCATCCCTGAAAATGCTCATAAGAGCCTGCACTTCTTCTTCTATACATTTATCGATTTGCTTTTACTCTATTCTTAAATATTGCAACTAGTCTGGATGGCTGGTAAATACAACACACTTGAAGTTAGCGGTTAGCTAATGGTTGCACAACCAACACATCCCCATGTTCAACAAACCAATCAGTGTTGGTCAGTGCAGCCTGCCCCCCACAAAGTTCCAGTTTGGCCAAGAAAGATCCTAGTGGGTAGGAGGTACTTAGAGGGTTTTTTTCCCCTGACATTGGTCTTTTTTGTGTGTGTGTGAATATAATAGACAAGATGAACGTCACAGCGCTAGTAATTTAGAAGGTTTTGAAACACTCTTCATGTGAAGATTGTTACAACAGTGAGGATTTTTGTTTACAGATTTGGCAAATTAGGTAAATCTTTTTGGTAGAAACGATGAGCCAACTCAATTTACCACGGTACATTGAAAAGTTCTGAAAAATGTTGCTGCAAGTGGAGAAGCCATTAATAGTGTAGTGATGGAATATAGGTTGAGAAGGATTTGCAATGATTGTATTCTGTTTTAATTTACCTTTTACACAAAATCCAGAATTCAGTGGAATTAAGGTTTGCACATTATCAGCTGATATTGTACACTAATGCAAGTTTCTGAACCTATCAGAATGAAGTACTGTATTCACCAAGACAATGGTATACCGTATTTTCACGACTATTAGGCGCTATTAAAAGTCTTAAAATTTCTCCAAAATGGACAGGTCGCCTTACAATGCGGAGCGCCTTGTCTATGTGCTGAGTTCCAAAGCCTGACTGAGAGCACGTCTGGCCGACACGCTAGTTATATAGAGAAAAGGCGGACGTGAGTGAGGATAGGCATGCGGAAGTCCGCCAATGAATGACGGGTGGGCGTGTATGAGGATGCTAATGGCTGGACGTGAGTGAGGTCCGCCAATGAGTGAAGTGTGGTCGCGTAAGAGGCACGCCCCCTAGCAGGTACGGCGGCTTTTTCCATGCCTGGCCGTCACTCTTGATTTGCGACTCCATGCGTGCCCATCTCACAGCAGCAGTGAAAAACCAAGTCAAGCAAATGAACTCCTAGCTTGCCGTCATTCCCGGAGGCTTAACTAAAGAACTCCAACCACTGGACATCGGCATCAACCGGGCGTTCAAAGTCAAGTTGCGAGCGGCATGGGAACAGTGGATGATCGATGGCCAACACATACACATGTGAGAGCCAATACTGCGGGCTCTCACATAAACATTTTGGGGGTGGGTGGGGGTGGGGGGGGGGGGGGGGTATATTCATAATTTTGTTTTCAAAAGTGGAGCTGTTTTAACAGTCCTCGAAACAATACTTTTCATTCCAAGAGGTTCCACTTTTCATATTTTTCAAGACCTGGACATTTGTGAAATCAAATTCCCTTATTTTCCATACTTTCGCAGGAACCCTGTTTATGAGTTCTTATTTTGTCCAGAAGTGTTGTAAAGACCAGAAGACGGGAGAAAGAGCTGGGGGTGGCAGAGTTTAAGATCCTGAGTTTCTATTTGGTAGTGACAAGAATGAACTGGAAGACTTAGAGACAATGCAAGGGAGGTCGGACTGAGATGGTTTGGACTTGCAAAGGAGGGACACTGAATAAATCGGTATATGGATCCTGGCAATTGAGATGCCAGACATGAGAGGAAAGAGGAAAACCAGAAAGGAGATTTATGGATGTGTTGAGTGAAGACTTGCAGATGAAGCAGAAGATGGATGGAAGGTGCATTTGCTGTGGAGAGCTGAAAAGTTCTCACCCAAGGTGAAGAGGAAAGAAGACAATAAAACACTACCGTAATTTCCGCACTAAAAGGCGCACCTAAAAGCCTTCCATTTTCCTAAAAGCTCACAGCGCGCCTTAAAATCCGATGTGCCATTACAGTAATATTTCGACCCCAAAATGGCTCCTTGCTCAAGACATGCTGACAACGCAGAGTTCAAACTTGAGGCGATTGGTTACGCAGTTGAACGCGGGAATAGAGCAGTGGCAAGAGAGTTCAACGTTAACGAGTCAATGTTATAACTTGCTGTTGGTTAAGTGAACTGTGTAGCTGCTTTATTAAATAAGTTTTACTGACATCTGATTGTTCTGTTGGTGTTTTTCCTTGAGTGTAGCTCCATCTAGTGGATGCATAGTAGATTGCATCTTACAATGCAATGCGCCCAATGTATGAAAAAAAATTACAAACTAGGCCATTCTTTGAAGGTGAGCCTCATAATCCAGTACGCCTTTTAGTGTGGAACATACGGTACCTTATCCATGCAGTCTTTTTTAAATCATGTTTCACTCACTTTGTAACTTTAATGAGCTATTCTGAAAAATAGATTTTGCCAAGAGGGATAAGAATGTGATTAAAATACTATCTGAATGAATAAGAAAATAATTACAGTATGTGACACTTCTCATAGTACCTGTTCCATGCTTATCTGATGTCGCCCCAGTGCCTGACGGAAGCCCATCTTTCCATGGAAGAAGCCATGCTCATTGACGAGTGTCGAGGCCTGACGGAGGCTCTGACACACAGGGATGCCTTCTGATAGGTTGGCATGGAGCCCAATTGGGATGCTGTGCCTAACAAGAAATGTACATTTTTTGTTAAAAATCTCAGTGTCAATTCAGACTGACTTGTTTGGTATTGTGTTTACCAAAAGTAAAAACATTACTCTCCTGGAATTTCTGCTGCTACCAAATTTAAAGGCTTTCCTACTCTTGAATTGCTCCATGTGGAATCATGAACATGAAGCAAAACATGTATCTTCAATGAGTGCCATTAATAAGTCCCAAAGTTTTGGGCCAGCATCAAGTATCTTATGGCCCAGTATTTGACACTACACCGACCACATACATGGGACTTATTTATCTTTTGTTATGTGTAGACCTGCTCTTGTGAGACAACGAAAGAAAGCTTTCTCTGCATGCTGATGACCATGAGAGACTGCAGAGTACACAAGACCCACAGAAAAACCCTGACTGGAGCAGTGTCTCTGGGCTGATGGCAGTTTGACAGAATTGGTGCCATATGTGACTGCTGATCAAAATGCTTCGGCATTCCTAAAATTATGTCTAAAACGTCCCATGACCGATATCAAGAGGATGCGCTATTTATGCTTTGATATCGCTTTGCAGACGGACAAATTTCCAGCTATTTCAAACATTTGGGGGTACTATTTTCAGAATTGTGTGCTGTCGTTACAACCCAGGGCAAAACATAACATTTGACGAACAGTTATTTCCATTGGTGGAGCTACAGTATGTGTCATCAACATAAAACTGGTCATATGGCTCATGCTTGCTGATACTGCCCAGCAGGAGCAGGTAGAACAGTGGTGTCCAAAATACAGTCCAGACATAATTTGCAGCCCCGTGTCTACTTTTTTGCAGCCCGCGCGCGGCATGTACTAAAAATAGCTTATGACATGAAAACAGACGTTGCCGAGGTCCTTTGCTTGACCTGTCTTCATGTACCAGGCGATGAAAAAAAACTATGGCTTCAGTTCCACTTACACTATTTGCATTCTCATTGAGAGGCTTTCCCTGCTCAGTGGATATGTCCGTCAGTTCAAGTAGAATAATGGTTAGATGGTTACTAATCGTGGAAAAGCCTGTTAAGATGCAGAGCAGTCCTATTCCACCTCTGTCTACTGGCTCCCACACTTAAGTTGTAGTTGACTCTATCACCCATAATATTAGAATTAAAAACCCAGGCATGGTAATGTGTATTCCTGGGGCAGAGTGCCCGACTTTAAAGCTAACCTTTGGGAGCTGGCACACAACAGGCCGAGACACAAGCAAAAGACAAAAACACTTCCTCCTCAGATATAGCGTCTGCTCCAGCGACACTAGGATGATGATATGTCACGTACCTGTTTTCTACAACATTCTAGACATTGCCGTTTCAATTGCACACACATACGGAATGAAAAGAGTCAAGGCGAAAATTCTTGCAAACGTAATCTTGGCAGAACACAGGGACTGCAGTTTGTAGATAACTGGCCCACTTGTTATATATGTATATATATATATATATATATATATATATATATATATATATATATATATATATATATATATATAAGTTGGGGCTTTATGCCCCTGACAGGGTCACCCATGCAAACAGGTTCAAGGTGAGGGACCAGACAAATCACGGTTTAAAAGACCCTTCATGATGAAGAAAATATATGCACCTTTGTTTCACTTGTTTCATTCACCGGCGCCCCACTCTGGAGCCAGGCCTGGAGGTGGGGCTCGCTAGCGAGCACCTGGTGGCCGGGCCTACAGCGATACTGAATGTTGTTTGTGCTTCTGCCCCAAACAGCAGCTCAAAGTACCCACCCTATTTGGAGTCCTTGGATGTTGTGCTGGAGAGCGCTCCCGCTGTGGACTCCCTCGTTTTGCTGGGAGACTTCACGTGGGCAAAGACAGTGAGACATGGGCATGATTGGGAGGAATGGGCCCCCCCAAATCTGAACTCGAGTGGTGTCTTGCTATTGGACTTCGGAGCTCATCACAGATTATCCATAACAAACACCATCTTCAAACATAAGGGTATCCATATGTGGACTTCACGTCATATCGGCTTTGCGGCCCATGTTTTGGATACTAGGGTGAAGAGAGGGGTGGAACTGTCAACTGATCACCACCTGGTGGTGAATTTGCTCCGATGGTGGGGGAAGATGCTGGTCTGACCTGGCAGACCCAAACATATTGTGAGGATTTGTTGGGAGCGTCTGGCAGAATCTTGTCAGAAGGAGTTTAACTCCTACCTCTGGCAGAGCTTTTGCCACGTTCTGGAAGAGGCGGGGGAAACTGAGTCCGAGTGGACCGTGTTCCACACCTCTATTGTTGAGGCAGCCAATCAGAGTTGTGACCACAAGGTGGTGCCTGTCATGGCAGCAACCCCCGAATTTGCTGGTGGACACCAGCAGTTCGGGACTTGGTCAAGCTGAAGAAGGAGTAATATTAGGTCTTTATAGCCTGTGGGACTCCAGAGGCAGCTGATGGGTACCAGCTGGTCAAGCAAAACATAGCTTCAGCGGTCGACGAGGCAAAAAGTTGGGTGTGGGAAGAGTTCGGTGAGGCCAGTGGGAGAGGGAAGTCTGGGCTTCCCTGCTAAAGCTGTTGCCCCCGCGACCAGACCTCGGATAAGCGGGAGAAAATGGTTGGATGGATGGACGTTTTGTCAACAAAGACAGAG
Source organism: Hippocampus abdominalis (assembly GCA_018466805.1). Lineage (NCBI taxonomy): Eukaryota > Metazoa > Chordata > Actinopteri > Syngnathiformes > Syngnathidae > Hippocampus > Hippocampus abdominalis. Next base: position 22,252,726 of record CM031698.1, on the reverse strand, counting down.
TCTCTTTTGCACCACTCAAAATATCAAAGAAACAGAGTCTCCTTTGTGCCACTCTCCTCGTTTCTCACCACCAGGCCCGAGGTACCACTGGTATGAATCTTCCGGCAAACAGATCAGCCAAAGCTAGCAAGGCAAAACTCTATTGTCATCTCCCACCATCTTAATTTTGGACTCTCAAACCCATGCAGTCATGTAAGATTGGGTTGCCTTTTTGGTGCTCTACAGAACATTATAGTCCGAAGATCAGAATCAGAATCATCTTTATTGGCCAAGTATGTAGAACACACAAGGAATTTGACTCCGGTATAACACGCTGCATTAGTATCATCATAAACAAGGACATGACAAATAAGTATGTCTCATAGCAGGTCTCATAGGTTCTCTGTAAATTGGCCAATTGAAAGATGCCAAAAACACACGATGTGCTATTAGCTGACTTCAACAGGGATGAGAGTGGCTAGTGATGAAAAAAAATCTGAAAATCAGCTGGGGCTCTGGGAACTGCAGGATGGGGGCCCAGGGTTCAAAGCCCCCGGAAGCTAATGGGTTTTAGAGATTTTAAAGCCTTAAAACCATTAATTTTATCAACAAAATTTTAAATTTTTTGTTGAAATACCATTCCCTATTTGTTTACAAAATTGGCACTTTATACTAAACATGCTAAAGATGAAGTGTATTCAATGTACACGCTACTTGAAACTTTGACAGAAAAAAAATCCCAAGATTGTTCACTATTCTTTCAAGTGAAAAATTGACAGGCCTCATGCATTCCTGGAGAGCACCAACATGTCACTTCAAATTTGCTGATAAAAATCAAAACTAAAAAAGGAAACACATTCCCTGCCATATTTAAGATTTATTCATTATTTGTATACATAAAATGTGTAAATGTGCGAAAAAGCTGTTGATTCTTACCTCATACAGTGATAGTGCTATACTATATACTATTTTGCATATAGAATGACATTGTCACAGACTGTACACAGAGCTTTACCAGCGACATCGAGCTTTTTCACGAAATCCGACACAAGCACAGACGATGGTTCCTCTTTACTGGTTCCTACTGGGGACACCGTCAGCATTTTATCCAACCAGTCCCATCAAAACTTGTTTTTCAGATGATCATCAATCTGACACACGTTAGCCTCATCACGAGTCTCGATAACATTCGACATTTGTTTAATACAAACTACGTACACGAGTAATTTCAATACACTTCATCCCTCGTGCAAAAGCATTCGGAATTCGCGGAAAAAGGGTTTAGGAAGGCGAACACGGTGGTTGTGATTCTGCATTTGCCGATATAGCGACCACTCACAACAAGTAAGACATTGGTTTTAGCCCACATACGAAGTAACGACAAACTAACGCTTCACGAGAAAAAACGGTATTCAAAATGGATGCTTGCACACTTTATTTGTAAACATTACGAGTCCCGATTCTGCCCAAGACAAGTAAGTCCGGTAGCCCAGAAATAACACCAGACCCCTCCCTCCTCCCAACATTTTCTCAACGGATTTGGAACAATATAAAAAAGGTCCATTTTGAAGGGGAAAAAGCGGAATTCCGCCAAAAAGCGGAAAAATCTCATCCCTGCTTCGAGCGTTAAACCTCAATAAGAAGTAAACTTGATCAAACAATTTCATATGACTTGTAACAGGTCTCATGATAACCGTTATTAATTGCAGTGAATATTTTTAAGTGATGGAGAAAAATACTCTAGTGACAAAGCAAAACCCAATCTGCTCCAGCAGCTGCCACATTACCTTTTAGCCAGATCTGCGGCATCTTTGGCAGCAGATGCATTCACCAGCAGTGACACAGAGGAAATGCCTCCAGCCTTGAAGCAGTCGACAATCCCTTGATTCCTCTTGGGACAGTAACCAAAATCATCTCCCGTCACCACCAGCAAAATCCTGGGCTGTGGCATTGTTGCTTGTTACTGTGGAAGACAACGGATGGATGCAAATGAATAAAAGGACAAAATTACTATATTATTAGCACATTAATTATGTTATAGGGTGGCCTGGTAGTCGAGTGGTTAGCACGGGGGTCGGCAACATGCGGCTCCAGAGCCGCATGCGGCTTTTTAGCGACATCTAGTGGCTTCCTGGAGCTTTATAAAAAATGTTTGAAAATGGAAAAAAATTTTGATAGTCGGCTAATATAGCTCAAATAGATATAGATACAAGTTGCAGCTCCAAAAAAGGAGCGTTGTGGTGTTGGCTTTTTAAAACGTACACTTTATTTATGCTTTTAACAGTCTGGACAAACACAGACACGTCTGCGTCCGACTTCGTGCCTTCTCTCTTCTCGTTCGACTCGAGAGGTGTTCAAAGACAGCCTCCAAAAAACGGAAATTCATGATCACTTCACTGACACTAAGAAAAGCGAAAATAATGCACCAAAATAAAAATCAAGCGAGGAAATTACTAAATAAATTCTATGGGGGCGTTTGTGAACACACAACAAAGGAATGAATAACAAACAATTCTGAGACAGTCCAGTCTCCTACATACATACAGCATGTGTTTCCTTCATTTTAAGTGTTATTAGAAGGCTTTTTTTTTTTTGCGGCTCCAGACATATTTGTTTTTTTGTCCTATATGGCTCTTTAAACATTTTGGGTTGCCGACCCCTGGGTTAGCACTTCGACTTCACAGTGCAGAGGTTTCAATTCCAGCTGCGGCCTTCCTGTGTGGAGTTTGCATGCTCTCCCCGTGCTTGCGTGGGTTTTCTCCGGGTCCTCCGGTTTCCTCCCACATTCCAAAAACATGCATGGCAGGCTGACTGAACACTCCAATTGTCCCTAGGTGTGAGTGTGAGCGTGAATGGTTGTTCGTTTCTGTGATTGGCTGGCAACCGGTTCAGGGTGTCCCTACTGCCCGAAGACGGCTGGGATAGGCTCCAGCACCCCCCGCGACCCTAGTGAGGATGAAGCGGTTCGGAAAATGAATTAATGAATGAATATTTGTTATATATTATAATATAAATAACAAAATTCTCCAATCAAAACTTAAGACCTGGCCTGAAAAGGAGTGACAGAAAGAGAAGTTTATTAGTCATTATTAAGCTTATAATCAATATTAAGATGAGAAAACTTAATTAGCGGCTTCATGCAAGATTTACTGTAACAGCATCAATCTGATCACTGCTTAATACACTGAATCCCGACATACAGTCACAGACTCCAATGTGTAAAACCGGTTGTCAAGATTGAAGAGGTGGACGAAGCTGGCACAACAAGAATACTTGGACTGCACTGATTAGGGCGTCTTTGAAACTTCAACTGGCAGCCTTGACGAATACACACACTGTCACATCATACATCAGTTTCTGTGAGGACATGAGTGGACTAACAAAGTCCTTGCGCTCCTTCAACAATAACAAGCCATGGTTCACTGCCAAACTGAGGCAATTTCGAAAAGAGAAAGAAGTGAAGATATCCTTGATCAGAAAATACTATCAACGCTGGGTGTGTCATTTTGAATTGTAGCATCTCTTTAATTTGTTAATGGATGGTTTATGTCTGTGTTGTAATCATGGCAAAATACCCATTCACGCATGTTGTCACGAGCTGGAAGTTTCACCTGCGTACAATACATTCACCCAATGTGTCATTCCACTTTATTAATTTTTGGGGACAGAAAAAGACAAGTTTCCCTGGATTCGTAGCCCCAAAACAAACAGACGTTAAAAAAAGACATAGAAGAAGGCTCTGCAGTCCTCCTTCCCTTTTCATAATGCTTACATTTAACATTCATCCGTTATCTGAAACGCTTCATCCTCACAAAGGTCATGATAAATTGTTAATTTAAGAGTTTTATTTCTTCGTAATGATGTGTTTCATTTATTCATATTACACCATATTTATTAGACACATTATAGACGTTAATGCTAATTTAAAACAGGTAAATGTAACATTTTGGGGGCTCAAACAGATCAATTTGTAAACATTTCGGGTTATGAACGGGCTCACGGAAGTAAGTAAATTGGAACCTTTCCACCGCAGACTGCTACAAATAGGTACTGCATGTACAGTGTAGGTTGTGAACTAGCTTTGACAAAGACAAATAAAAACCTAAAACAACTCCAACAACACTGACATATTCAATTAACGTAACTATTCTGACATAAAATATGTGACAGCTGTTGTCTTACCATGACTGTTTTAAAATTTAGAAGCGTAAATCTGGATGACATTTCCAGCTGGATGTCGGCTTCTTGGCTTTGAACAAACGAGGAAGTGTGGCACGTATTTAAAACACCGCTGATTGGTCAAATGTTGCATGTTGCCTGCATGACGCAACATATCATCGCTGATTGGCTACGTCAAATCACGTGGTTCTTCATTCTTCGAACGGGAGAATGACACTACACCAGGGGTCCCCAACCTTTTTTGCCCCACAGACCGGTTTATGTCAGACAATATTTTCAGGGACCGGTATTTAAAGTATGGCGGATTAATACAACAAAATAAATGGTATGGCGCATGAAAACTAATTACACTCTACAATGCCTTCAAATCCATCCATCCATCCATTTTCCGGTATGAGCTATCCCAGCATCGGGCAAAACCCTGAATCTGAACAACCATCCACGCTCACACTCATACCTAGGGACAATTTAGAGTGCAAGCCTGCCACATGTTTTTGGAATGTCTGCAAATCCACACAGGGAGGCAGCTGGGATCGAACCCGGTACCTCTGCATGTGAAGCCGACGTGCTACCACTGGGCTACCGGGCCGCCTTCAAAATACGATGCAACGCAAATTCAAAGTGCATGAAAATGACGACTCGCCACAGCCCCGAGCTTGATTTTCTGCAACCAGGAGTTTTGACCTTTCCGAAGAGGCACCGTCTCTTCGGGGCCTTTTAACCCTGGAGAACCCAAGAACCCTTTTCTTCTTTGGAAAATTATGAATTTTACATTAAATGATTGCCATATGCTCACTGAACACCAAAATATATGTTTTTTCAAATATTCAATGCTTTAATCCTAATTTTGGATTAGGGCCAAATCTGACCCTTTGGGATTTAAGGGTAGCATTTGAGTAGCAGAACCTGTGGGTTCTCCAGGGTGTTAAAAACACTCGGGGCCTCTTCGGAAAAGTCAAAATTCCGAGCCTTTACACCACCTCTCCTTACCCCTTTTTTGGATGCCGTCATCGGGTGTAAGAGAAATGAAAATTTGCTTATTTTTGAACACAGGCAAGGACACTGCAGTCAAAACAGCCTTCACAAAAATTAATCCAGCCGCCCCTAATTTCTTAAAATCCAGGCCAGAGGTCACCAAACTTTTTGAAACTAAGAGCTTCTTGGCTACTGATTAATGCAAAGGGCTTTCACTTTGATAGTATGCACTTTTGAAATAAATTTGCTCAAACTACCCTCATATGTTAAAATTAATTACTGTATATTAATTTCTGAGAAGCAGTGGACCAGTGGTTAGTGCGTCGACCTCACAGCGCAGAGGTACTGGGTTCAATTCCAGCTCCGGCCTTCCTGTGTGGGGTTTGCATGTTCTCCCCGGGCCCGCATGGGTTTTCTCCGGGTACTCCGGTTTCCTCCCACATTCCATAAACATGCATGGCAGGCTGATTGAGCACTCTAAATAGATGTGAGTGTGAGCGCGAATGGTTGTTTGTCTCTCTGTGCCCTGCGATTGGCTGGCAACGGTTCAGGGTATCCCCTGCCTACTGCCCGAAGACAGCTGAGATAGGCTCCAGCACCAAAATGAATGAATGAATGAATGAGAAGATACTGATCATATTAAAGTTTTCTCACAATAATTATGAAACAATTTAATATCAATTGGCCACATTTTATTTTAAATAACTGCTAATGTTCACATTTTGAAATGATCCATTAATTTTCTCATGCTTTTATCCTCACAAGGGTTGCAGGGCATGCTGGAGCCTATCCCAGCTGTCTTCGGGCAGTAGGCGGGGGACACCTTGAACCGGTTACCAGCCAATCACAGGGCACACTTAAGACGAACAACCATCCGCGCTCACACTCACACCGAGGGACAATTTAGAGTGTTCCGTTAACCTGCCATGCATGTTTCTGGAATGAGGGAGGAAAAAGAGAGTACCCAGAGAAAACCCACACAGGCAGGAGGAGAACACGCAAACTCCATACAGGAAGGCCGGCGCCGGAATCAAACCCTGCACCTCTGCACTGTGAGGCCAACACGCTATACAGTGGTCCACCGGGCTGCCTTGAAATGATCCCTTCTACAATATTCCTGGAGAGTTACAGTGACTAATCACTAGTGAGCTATTTTTGGAATAGGCCTCCAGCTACTCATGTAGTCCTTGAAGGCTCCTTAGTACCCCGCAGGCACCATGTTGGTGACCTCTGCTCTCGGAATTACGTTAATAAGACGCCGATGACCGGCGATTGCCAGCTTCAGAAGAAAGTCATCCCACAAGGCTTACCTGGACGTCAGTGTTTCGGTAAATGACATCTCTGTTGTAACGCAAACAGCCCCCTTCTGAGTGCAGCGTTGATGGAGAAAGACGAACTTAATATTATCATGTTTTAAAGTTTCATTTCAGTATATGCTTGATTGACCTCAAATGGTATGTTCTCACAACTTGTACACAATGGAGCACACAGAAAGAAGGGCCAACTTGAGCTGAATAAAGCCAAGTCCTCATTAACTGATAATGTCGGCAGGAAGGTTCAACTTTGGGAGGGCAGCATGATAAGCCATTGTTTGTAGCGAGAGATGTTTTGGCCTCTGAGGGGCGTATCGGTGGGCTGGGTTGAGAGGTGTGCCATGTGAAGAAGGGAGTGTTTTTCTGATATATCACTTGTAATTTGCATACACAACCAATAAAAAGGCCGGCAGAGGTTGCAGGGGTCAAGTGTCAGTGGGAAGCGCACACGGGGTGGCTTCGTAGAAAACTGCGCCTCCTGCCGGCAGAAAAGACAATCTCTTCCTGATTCTGTTTGTTCAACTGTCCGAGTGAACAACTCTGACAAGCGTGTTCTACCGGAGACAAATTACTTGTGTGTTCAACATACTTGGCCAATAATCATTGGCCAATGATTATGAATATAGAATGGTTCATGTAAATCTTGAGATGTATCAAAAATTTGGGGGAAAAATGCATTTCTGACTGCAAGTATACCTTATTTAAAACAATATATTCAAATACACCAATTGGTATCGTAACAACAGACCAGTCCTGGAGGACACCAAACCACCTCAGCTCGACACCAAAAGAGGTCCCATACAATTCTCATGTTGCATGCCGCAGCAAATGTCCCCTGTCTTCAATCCAGATTCTTTTTATTCATTCATTCATTCATTTTCCGATCCGCTTCATCCTCACAAGGAGTCTATCCCAGCTGTCTTCAGGCAGAAGGCGGGGGACACCCTGAACCGGTTGCCAACCAATCGCAGGGCACACAGAGACGAACTACCATCTGCACTCACACTCACATCTAGAGACAATTTAGAGTGTTCAATCAGCCTGCCATTCATGTTTTTCGAATGTGGGAGGAAACCGGAGTACCCGGAGAAAACACACGCAGGCCCGGGGAGAACATCCAAACTCCACACAGGGAGGCCGGAGCTGGGATTGAACCTGGGTACCTCTGCACTGTGAGGTTGACGTGTTAACCACTGGACCAACGGGCCACCTTTTTTTTTTAATTATTAAAAATATTCCTTTAGCTATGGTGACACTAGACCAGTCCTGGAGAACACTGGACCACCCCAGGTCTCTATCAATAGGCGTCCCATCTATTTTGATATTGGCAAAATAAAAGTCGACTGAAATATGCATTTTTCACTGTCATGAACCCTGATTTTTTTTAAATCATTAAAAATATTCCTTTTGCTTGCATAAAATCGCTCCAACTTTTCACCAAAAAACATCCCAGTCACTTTTGATGTTGCATGTCAAAGTTAAAGTTAAAGAAATATTAATCTTTCACTGTAATCAACCCTGATTTAAAAAATAAATAAATCCTTAAGCGATTATAATACCAGAATAGTCCGAAAGGACACTATTCCACCGCAGCCCTACACCAAAAGAGGTCCCATCCAAATCTGATTTGGCCTGTAAAACTAAAAGTTCCCTGAAATATGCATATTTGCCTGTCAAGACATGATTTTAAAAAAACAATTGAAAATATTTCTTTAGCTACAGTAATACTAGACCGTTCTTGGAGAACATTGGACCACAGCAGTTCTCTTATCAATAGACATCACATCCAATTCTGATGTTCCATCATCATCCATCCAATATCTGAAACGCTTATTCTGGGTCACAGGTGTGCTGGAGACTATGCTAGCTGTCTTCAGGCAGTGAGCAGGGGACACGCTGAACTGGTTGCCAGCCTATGTAGGGCATACACAGACAAACAACAATCAATCACACCAAGGGACAATGTATAAAGTAGAGTGTCCAATTAATCAACCATGCATGTTTGTGGAATGAGGAAGTAAACCAGAGAATCTAGAGGCAACCCACACAGGCACGGTGAGAAGATGCAAACTCCATACAAAAAGGCTTGAGGCCTGATTCGAACACTACACCTTTGTTATCTGAGGCGATATGTTAACCAGTTGTCCATCATGCCGTCCCAAATTTGATGAAAATATAAGACCCCTGATATATGCATTTCACTGTCAACACCCCTGATTTAAAAAAATAATTTAAAATATTCTTTTAGCTGTCGCAATACAAGACCAGTCCTGGAGGACAGCACTTGTTCAAATGAATTGACTTTTCCTGACATCATCGTGCGACGGCTGACACAATTCTCTAGCTAGCGGACTTTACGGCAAAATATTAGCTTCAATAATAAAATGAAAATGACAGAGATACAATTTATTGTTTTTGTGAATTGATGTATTTCATTGAATTGCCCGTTCCCCTAATAAGTAATGGAAAGGCGTTATGATTAGGGCCCAAGCAATGACAGCTGCAAGGTCCCTATTGTTTTTGTTGGAATTTTTATTCTTATGCTTGGAATTATTACAAGGGCCCAAGAAGCAACTTGGTACATTTTACCTAGCCCTTTGAAAATTGTTTAGACCATTAAAACTTTGCAAACACATCAGGCCTTTCCAACATCATTTTATCAGGTTATTTCGCAATTTAAAAAATCGGTAATCAAGGCCTGTGATGGGCTGGCAACCAGTTCAGGGTGGACCCTGCCTACTGCCTGAAGACAGTTTTTAGTGAAGCAACCCTGATTGTATGTGTCACCAAGATCACGATCACGTGATATGGCCTGAGCTTGTTCATTGTTTTTAATAGTGGTCCATCAATAGGTTAATGGACATCCTGCTCCTTCTGCGCGGTCCACATTTGTCCAACCACTTTTAAACTTTTCAATCCATGATATTTACTTCTTTTCCAGATTGTGTTCAGAAACCCTGGTAAATTTTAGCCCCTGACACGCCTTCTGACCATAAAAATTGGATCACTGGTGCGTTCCGCGAGTGGAGCGGCCATTTTTCTCGACTGAAACAAACTTGTGTCACAATCAAATATATCACCTGATTGTGATCACGTGACACACAAGTTCCCGCATGGAGGGCAAATCGCATCGAATTTACGCGTGCAGTAGCATTAAGTGCGGGTAATTTTTGACTTACTCTCACATATTATTGGTGATTTTGAAAGGCCTGATTTGTGTGCAAACTTTCATGAGTTGTCGTGCATGGTTGACTTAAAATTTGTTTCGTTTTCTTGGAGAGCTGCCCGTTGCCACGGGAACAGTGTTCCATGAAAACTCAAATTTTCACTATCATGAAGGCCTAAAACTCTGAGAACAAAAAAGAATAAAACATTTATTTCCTGTAGCCAGTAGGTGGCAGTAGCCCTACATTAAAAAATAACTTAATAGATTACGTTTTTAATCGTCACGATGTCGCCCTACACGTAAAACAGAATATTATCATATGCATCTCTTCAGGTCGCAACTATTTACATTTGAAGTTTGGGATTTTTGGAGCATATGCATGGGGGTGATGAAGGATTTAGTCCTTTGTGGAGAAAGAATTATTAAACCCAATTTATGATGCCAAAAGTAAGATAACCTTTATTTGTCCCACATTGGGGAAATTTGCAGTCTACAGCAGAAAAATTGTGTGTGTGTGGGGGGGGGGGGGATAAAGTGTTTCATTGAACAAAATTAATGTTTCAGAAAAGAACTGTACACAGTTCAATATAAGTGCAATATAAAATAAAGCATTATATTGGTAGAATAAATACAGTATAATAAATTAGCAATAGCATAGAAAACAAAACAAAAACATAGAAAGCACAGCGTAAGGTGGCTGTGCTATTTACAATGGTTACAGGTTTTCACATATGTTTATTCAGCAGCCTGACAGCAATCGGTAGGAATGAGCGGCGGTATCTCTCCTTCTTGCAGCACGGGTTTAACAATCTCTGGCTGAAGGAGCTACCCAGTGCTGTCAGGGCGGGCTGAAAGGGGTGGGAGGGACTGTCCATCAAAACTTTTAGTTTAGCGAGCATCCTCCTGTTGTCAACCTTCCTCCAGAGTGTCCAGGGAGCAGCCCAGGACAGAACTGGCCCTCCTGACCAGTCGCTCCAGTGTCTTTCTGTCCCGGGCCGACATGCTGCCTGACCAGCAGACAATGCCATAATGGATGGCCGAAGCCACCACCGAGTTATAGAAGGTCTTAAGGAGTGACCTCTGAATCCCAAAAGACCTGTTTTATGAGTAGGAAGAGTCGGCTCTGTCCCTTCCAAATCAGGGTGTCCGTGTTGGTTGACCAGTCCAGTTAACCCTAACCCAGGTACTTGTAGGTCACCCTCTCTATGTCCGTACCCTGGATGTTCATCAATGCAGGTGAGGACTGTTTCCTGCAGAAATCCACAACCAACTCCTTAGTTTTCCCGGGGTTGAACTGGAGGTGATTCTGCTGGCACCAGTCCACAAAGTCCTTCGTCAGTCTCTTGTACTCCCGATCGTCTCCCTCTGTAATGAGGCCTACAATCGCAGTCGTCAGAGAACTTCTGAAGGTGGCAGGTTGGAGTGATGTGCCTGAAGTCCGAGGTGTAGAGGTTGAACAGGAATGGAGCTAGTCATATAGTCATATAGTATTAAAAAAAACTCAAGTCTTAAGGTGCTATAGCAGAAGTTTGAAGTCAATTGGATAAATCCTCAAGGACAAGGGTGCTAAAGTATGACCCTGTAAATGTGCAAAAATGGGCCAAATTGGGAAAAGTTCATAGCATGCTACAAGTGCTTGCCAATTTTTCTAGGCCCAGATTTAACATACCTACCTGGATTGGGTCTTTTCCACTCTATCTGGTGCTGCAGAGTTACAGATTCTGTTTTGATTGTTTGTGACGATTTAATATATCAAATTTTTCACTAAGCGATGGGTTAGCGCATCCGCCTCACAGTGCAGAGGTGCAGGGTTCGATTCTGGCCGTCCTGTGTGTGGTTTGCATGTTCTCCCCGTGCCTGCGTGGATTTTTCTACGGGTACTCCATTCCAAAACCAACACTCTAAATTGTCCCAAGGTGTGAGTGTAAGCGCAAATGGTTGTTCATCTGTGTGTGCCCTGTGACTGGCTGGAATCCAGTTCAGTTTATATCCCTTATACTGCCCGTAGACAGCTGGGATAATCAGATTAGAAAATGGATGGATTATGATGATGATAATAATAATAATAATAATAATAATAATAATAGGCGGCCTGATAGTCGAGTGGTCATCACGTCAACTTCACAGTGCAGAGGTACCGGGGTTCAAATCCAGCTCCAGCCTTCCTGTGTGGAATTTGCATGTTCTCCCCGTGCTTGCGTGGGGTTTCTCCGGGTCCCCGGTTTCCTCCCACATTCCAAAAACATGCATGGCAGACTGTTTGAATGCTCCAAATTGTCCCTCGGTGGGTGTGAGTGTGAGCGCGAATGGTTGTTCGTTTCTGTGTGCCCTGTGATTGGCTGGCAACCGGTTCAAGGTGTCCCCCGCCTACTGTCCCGAAGACAGCTTGGATAGGCTCCAGTACAAGCCCCCCCCCCCCCCCCCCCCCGCGTGAGAATAAAGCGGTTCGGAAAATGAATGAATGAATGAATAATAATAATAATAATAATAATAACTTGAGCTGCAAGCAGGGCTTTAGCAGCCTGGACACCTTGGGGTATTGTTGGGAGACTGCTTTAACGCAAGTCACTGGCGTGCCAATTGTAACGCATTTCGTTTTCTTTGAATTGTTAATATAAAAGTTATTAAATGCAAAAGTTAAAGGCGCCTCCCTTCACTGACATTTCTCTGATTTGCTGTCAGAGAGCCCGCACGGATTAAAAAAACTGCTCTGGCTGGTCTATTAATAAATATTTGAGCTATCGCGTGATATTACGTTCAATGTCTGAACACAAATGATGACGTCGGACTTCTTGAAGTATCGTCCCTCGTCGGAGGGTGGGAAGTTTTCCAACGTGACCCCTTGTAACCGTGTTTCAAGGGTCGGCAGGTGAATGAAGAATCTTTGAGACGAGGCTTTAATCCACAAGTGTCTCCATTTCTAAATTCATAATACAAATTAAGGTCACGTGATACGTTCCGAATTCGATAAAGATGTAATCTCAATGTGGAGACAACTGCTAAAAGTGCTAAATAAAGTACAGAACGTGCAGTAAGTACGACATCATAAAGGATTATGTATGTTATAAATTACTATGTATTCTTTGATTAAGAACCGAAATTATTCTATAAAGAAAAGGGGATTAAATTTGGCACTGCAGTCGTACAAACAATGCACTCACTGTACACATTATTGTAGAGAGGCTTTAAGTAAAATATATTACGTTTCACAAAATTACATCACCTCAAGTAATTCGTGTAAATACTGGTAACTACTAGCAAATACCCTTTAAGAGTAATACGTTTTAATATTTAAAATGATCTTGTTTTTAATGTTGTGTTTCGACGTTTCTGATTCAGTTATTTATTTTTTAGTTAACAACCTGTATTCTTTTATTTTTGGGTCCAAATACTGATGCTTTACTGTTGTAATTGTACTTTTTGATGTTTGTACGCTGTGTCTTAGTTCCATTCACGTCAACGTCAACCCGCTCCCCCCTCCCCTATCCCCGAGACCCATAATCTCTGCGCTGTGAATTCTGGGAACTCATACAGAAGTTTCAAGATGGCGGCGAGCAGGAGGCTGGCCAAGGTAAATCATCCGATTTCGTTGTTGTCCCATTACCTGTTTTGCGTTTCGATGCTTTGGAGGTTCTAAGTTACGCGAATCTTTGAAACAAGCGCACACTAGTCGACCTTGATGTGACAACATCTAGTTTCAATGGTATATATCAGCGAGGTTGCTACCTAGCTGATTTGATATTCGGAAGTAAAGTACCCGGCAAATTAGGCCAGCATTGATAACCAGTAAAAATAGTTGAACAATAAAATTTAATGATTTCACATGTGAGAACTTAGTCGTTTGGATAGTTTTGTGTGGGTGAGGAAGGCGTTGATGTTCGATGACGGTCACATAAGACGGTGAAATTGTAAGATACAATGCGTCGCGTTTGCTAATCGGCTAACTTGCTGTCCTCGGATGTGAGCTGCGTTTAAGCTAGCCCGTCGCCTAATGAATACTGAAATTAGTCAGAAGTTCGCGTTCACCTGTAATAGGGGATAATTTAAGGTCTTACATGTAATGTATTGCTATTGCCATTATAATGCATTTGCAAGACAACTGTTTTAAGAGATCGTTGCCTTTACCCATTGAGCACTTATAACGGGTTCTTTCTGTTTCGTTTTTTTTTTTGCCAACGTAGTTGATGTGCGCATACATCACCCGACTTCTGTTGTTAAGAGAGTTCAATAAACTTAGTCATAACTGCATTTAACTTAATTCAACTAGTCTCGGTTGTGTTGGCTTTTAGCCTACCGGGTAAATGCAAGGTAATGAGAAGTGGAAATTACCGCGATTTTTCGGCCCTCTTTTTTTTTTTTTTTTTTTAATAAACCAAATGTAGAACGGACATGCAGATTCACTACTTGAGTTTGTATTTTTACAGAAATAAACACACATTTAGTTTTTAGACATACACAGAATACACAATATCAGTACATACCAGAAAACATCACGTTATCTTTGATATGTGATGTAGCCCAACAAAAGGTTCAATTTAATCACTCGTGTATTTCCTGCTGTACTGTGTCTGTCTTAAGTCCAAAAGGGTGGGGCCGGGGGGGGGGGGGGGGGGGTGGGTACTTGACTGTTTTCTCTACCAACACTGAACTACATGCAAGTTAATCATTTACGCAGGTTGAAATCTTCCCATCTTGACCATGGGATGAGGCAGAAGAAATGGCACTTACCATTGTGGGTGTGGTCAAAGCGGATGTTATTGCACTGCAGTAAATTGGTTCACAACCTGTCAGAAGGCGATATTGGACATTTTGGAAAATGAGCTTTGTAATACCTAACATTCTCTGGCATGTGTAAAGACATTTAAATCATTTTGTGTGCGACTTCCTGTAAGATACCAGAAGTAGAAAAATCTGGTATTTGTTGCCATGGCTTTTGCTTTAAGAAAGCGGTTTATTGTAATGTAGCCCCCCTCCCCTGCACTTTCTAAATAATCATAAGCTCCATTGCATTGAATAATGTCTTGCACGGCTTTGGAACTTGTTGCGTGTTTGGCAGATGTACGAAAAAGCATAGGAAATTGAATCTGTGACATGAGCAATGTTTAGAACTGGCACCCAAGAGATGAGGAACACAGAACAATTAGTATGAGTGGTTTTGAAAAAAAAACCCTCATCGTTATACCTGTGTTCATTTTCATTTTGTGGGCAAAAACCACGGGCAACACACATATTGAACTTTGTGCTCATGTACTTGCATTGCGACAAACCACCAGAGAAGATTTGCTGAAGAACATCAGCTATGGTTTTATGTGCGGGAGACACAACACATAAGTATCAGTCAACCTCTGGAATTATTAGAAGCATCGCAGCCATATTTTGGATTTTATGGGAGGTTCGTGTTCATTTAAGTAAGTTGTGATGAGCGTTTATGGAGAGGATGATGTTACGCTCATAAAATTCCAAATGATGGGGCCGATCATTCTATCTGCAGCAGTGGAGGTTTACATAAATTGAGATGTTCACCCCAAAAAAGTTCACCCCAAAAATTGCCTGAAAAAAATGTATCCCTCACAATTACAAATTATTTTTATGCATTTATTTCTTTATTTTGAGGAACCAATGTTCCATATGGCAGACGCTTGCACTCTCGCGGCAACAGATGATCAATCCAAGCATTAAACCCATGGTTTTATTCTTTAAATGGTCACGGGTAAAGCTTCAAAGTGGAGCTGGTGTCGCTTGGAGATGGGGGTTGCACAAGGTTGTACATGCGCAACTATGAGTGGGTCAGATCGGCCACCAATGCACAACGATGAGTTTGGTAGGATAAATGTTTATTTTTTTTTTTTTTACTCACTAGCCAATAGAATATACCCTATCATCACTAGTTAAGAACAGTGGCTAAACTTGTCTCGTGCATCTTCAAGCTCCTCTCTGGAAGTTAGCTCCGCATAGCTTGCTCCATGAAGATCTACGTATCGTTACAGTGATCGACTGTGCATATTATGCAGTGGTTCTTGACCTTTTTCGCGGGACCAAACCCAACCAGTTAACATGCATATTCACCGAACCCTTCATGAGTGAAAAATAAATGTATATTTTTTATGAATTCTAGAAATAAAAAAGCACATTTATTAGAAACCAAGAAAAGTAAATAACATTTCAAAGGATAAGTATACTTTAAAAAAAAATTGTGCGACGTACTTTCACGACAGTCACACGTTGACTACTAAGCGAACTAAATTTCCTACAGCACTGATTGGACAAGCAATGTCATGTGATCATCTGTAGCCAGTGATGGCCAAGTGGGCGTGTCATAACTAATTAACATGTTGAGTTGCGTGTGTCTTACTCTCCGTGGGAGAGGCTCCATCGAACCCCTGAGACCGACTCACCGAATACCTTGGGCTCGATCGAACCCATGTTAAGAACCACTGGTGTAATGTGATGTTATTATTGTGGGAAATGGGTATGAAAATGAATAAGTACAAGGCAAGCGTGGCAGTTGCTGCTGGATCATTTCTTAAAAATAAGTCCACATGTGCTGGAGCGGCACTGAACAAGAACGAAATGCACTTGTGAACGACAAAGGACGGTTGAAAAGCAATATTAAATTGCTTGTTACTTTGAAATTGGTTGTGTTCAAGTGTCAAGTTTGGCAAACTCAAGTGTGATGTGTAGATCTTTATCTGAAGGACATTTACCCTGGTTAAAAACAAAACAAAACAAAGTTACGGAAATGGTGGCGTTAATTCTCTGGGTGATTGATAGAATAATCAATAAGATAATTGATTCCAAAACTATTTGTTTGTCACAAAGTTCACATAAATGTTGAAGATTGATCACCGTTTTATGACATTGTGCGACTTGAAGCTTGTTTCCATGAAGTGTCCGGGTCATGTGGTTACAATGGAGTAGGAAATAGGTTTGGCTGGCTTCTATGTCTGCTTTAAGATGAATAAGATTATATCCAACTTCTTTTCTAACAAAACATGACCAACTGTATGACTGCAGGGAGTGAGTTTGCTCATTGTCTCACATACAGAGTGACAAGAGCTTGGAAAGTAGTTAAACATGTTACTGTACCATGTAGCTGGCCTTTTTTTTTTTTAATGTCATCTTCCTACCATGCTACATGGAAGTGGGATGGAAATGTTTTCTCTTATGATTCAACAACTGGCGTTCTCACCTTGTGTGATAAGTCTAACTGTGATAGAACGTGGACCCACACAAACAGTCATCATGTCAACAAGTCCCCGGTTTTGATTCATAGCAGAAGTCGCACACCTAACTCATGCAAAAGCTCGTGGTGTGAAGGAATAAGTTTATCTTTTATCATTTGTTCACCACTGGCCCCATGTGAATGTCGCCTATGTATTTTATACCTATTAAGTTATTATGCCGCCAATAAAATTCATTTTCAAATTAAAATTCATTTTCAAAATTAATTTTATTCGGTGCTGCAAAATAATTTCTTGAAATGAGTGATAACTTTGTACAGGCACTGTTTAAAAAATGTTAATAATGTATTGGCTGGATCATTATTTTACTGTTATTATTAATTTTAATTAGGGCCTGAGCCCGTCTTCTCTTTCTTCTCCTAATTTATTAGGGCACGAGCATGCGACTGATCCGAGGTCCTAAATGTTTTTTCTTCTTCTTTGTCTTGCTTTTATTCTCTCCTTCCACTTCTTCCTCCTCTTCTTCATCTCTTTCCTCTTCCTCCTCTTCCTCTACTTTTTCTTTCTCTCCTTCCTCCTTTTCTTCTTGGGGCGGCATGGCTCAGTGGTAGAGTGGTCGTTTCCCAACCCAGAGGTTGGTGGTTCCATTCCCGGCCATCACAACCATGTTAAAGTGTCCTTGAGCAAGATACTGAACCCCCAATTGCTCTTGATGCTGCGTCATCAGTAGGTGAATGATGTAACAGTGCAAAGCCCTTTGAGTACCTGAGGTAGAGAACAGCTATACAAGTCACAGCCCATTTGCTATTATTCCTCTTATTATTCGTGCCCAAGCTGCAACTGCTGCAAAGTCCCTTATTTTTTGTATTTTTTATTTTGGTAGAAATTCTTATTCTAATGCCGAATCACATTTTGGGGGAACTAAAGGTGCTCAAAAACTCACCAAATGGGCCTGGTAAAAATTTTGATTTTTCAAAGTATTTCTATCAACTAAAAATCGGGTTTCATTCATGCAGTCTGATGTTGACATTATTACCTAAGCCCACGACAATTGGCAGGCATGTGTAGCACTCAGAGATGTACAACAAAGTCAATTGCAGCCAGCCATAAGGTAAAATGAACAGGAAGTATGCGATACATTTTTGAATTTGACCAATTTTGCACGTTTACAGGGGTCATACTTTTGTCATAGAGCAGGGGTGCCCAATATGTCGATCGTAATTGACCGGTAGCTCGTGCACTGGTCGCGAGGGGTGTAGGGGGGGGGCACATTTGTGTGCCTGTGTGTGTGTTATTAATAGGATATATTTTTTGTGTTAGTGCACACTGCACCCGTAGCATCCTATCAGTCTCGCTTTCATAACAAGTATTTAAAGAATAGAATAAAATAAAAAAGCAGGTCACCTTAAACCAGGGGTGCCCATTACGTCGATCGCGATTGACCAGTAGATCACGGACTGGTCACAAGGCAATCCGAGGAGTGTAGAGGAAAAAAACAAAACATTTGTGTCTCTGTGCATGTTAGTACAATATTTTTTGTGTTAATGCACACTGCACCCTTATCATTTTATCAGTCTCACTTTCACAAAAAGTATTTCAAAAATAAAATAAAATAAAGCAGGTCATCTTTAGGTGATGTGTGACCTGCATCACCAGAAGTTGTTTCCGGTCAGCAGCCTGGAATTACATCTTGCGATTAGCTGTTGCGCTCTATCTTTTATTGTTATTCTCATTCAGAGTTTGCTTCATGTACAGTTCACCAAGTCCACTGGCAAAGAATGTAGATCTGGCCTACGTGAGCTATGATCATTAACGCGTTGCAAAAGTTTTAGTGTCTACTTTATTTTTCTGCTTCTTTCATCTTAGGGGCAGTTATGGCTGTTGCTCATTATGGCAAGCGTGTGTCGTGCTCTCGTACGGTAACGGGTCGATTGCGGGAGGTTGGTTGATCGAAAAATAGATCTTCTGTCAAAAAAGGTTCGGCACTCCTGTTGTAGAGTCTTTATATCTGACAGCCTTAAAACTTCTGCTCAACCATCTCAAGACCTGGGACCAAAACAGTGCAAAAAAATCCCAAACTTCACAAGTAATAGTAAGCAGTTATGACCTGTATTGTATGATAATAGTGTGTTATGAATATCGCGTCACCAAGTGACGACTAAAAAAGTCATTTTTTGTTTAAATGTACTGCATGGAGCCTGTTGAATGAATCTGAATTGTCAGAATTTGTCAGAAAAGCCTCAAGACATATTCGCCTAATATTGGAACTTTTCGGCTAACTTTATAGCTAACTTCATAAGACGTGATTGCATTTTTTCCCCCCACGTAACCTCACCAAAATTGTGTGGAGCGCCCAGAGATATACCAAAAAGTCCATTGCAGCAATCGTTGAAAATAAAGAGGAAGTGAGTTATGAATTTTTCAAAGTTCAATTTTGACCCATTTTTGCACAAATACAGGGGTCATGCTTTTGCACTCTTCTCCGAGCGATCTCATCAGATTTACTTCAAGCTTTGGCTATACCATCTTTAAAACTGGCACAACAACAGGGGGGGAAACGTTTTTTGAAATATACTATATGATGGGAGTGGGGCATCAAAATTTGTGTTTCATCATTTTTTTTCGCCAGAAAGGTAGGAAATGCTTAAAACTCACTTGCATGTGCTCCCACCAAATCCCAAACTTGACATATATAGGAATAGTCTTAACCTGAAGACACCTAAACAGTGATAATTTTACAGTTTAACCGTAGCGAGTCCCAGGGACTGAAATGGTCCACTTATTCAACTGCATATGATAATAACACAAACAACAACAATATACGTTGAGAATAGGTTTATTTTTTATAAACAAATGCTGCAAAAATGTAAATAATTAAGGAATACAAGATTTGCTGAGAAATAGGTTTTTATTTCATCCCATGGTTCAGACTTTGAGTTCATAAATTCTCCTCTCTTTACTCTGCTTCCAATGATGCAAGGCATTCTCAAAGTCAACTTATCATCGCAAAAAACTATCCAACGTTAGCTTCTTCCTCTGTGATATCTCCGCAATAAACCTTCGCAACACTTGTTTTAACGTTACACAACTTGGCAATCGTCTGCTCTCTGCGAGGTGAAGGCCGATCTCGCCAATCTCGTCTCGCGAGAAGGGAATTCTCGTCATGCGAGATTACTTAACGCAAGATCAAAACAACAATGGTGGCGATTGTCAAACTGCGATCGTTGCAGGAAAAAAAGATGTACCATAGCAGGCCCGAGAATTTCGGAAATTCATGGTACCCGTTTTTCGATTCCGTCGGATTACCTAATGGGAAACCACGGTAACTAATTTTGGATTCCGTAAATGTTCATCATGGGAACCCATTTTTCTATTTTGACTGATATTCATAATTAAGAATTGTGATACTCAAAAAATATGTTTCAAGGGTAAATGTATGAAAACTATGCATTAACAATGAACATTACATTGCAGCTGTGTACTCCAGGATTATTCAACAAAATAAATGGATCAAAATATGTTGTACTCATATGCATCATGAATACAGCATACCACGAAATCAGTATTTTTTTCCAGTCTCACACTGCAAAGATTAATTTACTGTTTACTTAATACAGATAAGTGTGAATCTTCCACATGTCATCGTTAGTTCTTCCAACAGTTAACATTAGCATTACAACACCATTTGACGAATGTTTTATTACTATGCTCCAACCAGTAAAATAGAATAACCAAGATTGTTTCATAATATTTTTCATAGCGATTAGCCTGTAGATCTAATGAACAACTTGCCTCGGAATCGTGCCTCCAGTCGTATCTCGCTGTCGTGTTCTGTGCGTACGTCACAGGTGAGTTTAGTGATACGCCCTTCAGACGATCCATACGAAAAATCAGACTGGCATTCCCATTTCTTAAATATCGTAAATAGTAGACCTTTGTGTGTTTTTTTTCACCGCCATCTAAAAGTTTCATCCGTGTGATTTCTGTTTGCGGACTAAAATACCAACCCACATGCGCACATAACATTATCTGTCCCGTACCCCCCCGCCCCTCCAACACTGAAAACAAAACAAAACGAAAGTAAATAGAAGAAACACACTCACACACCACACCATGAACACACATACAGGCACAGTGAAATCGCGTTGATCACACAGGAGAGATTTGATCGCGTACAGTCAACTCGTGTGTGGTGACTTTTATGGGAAACGATTTTTCGCTATCGTCAAAATGACGCCACGGAAATGGCACGCTACCGGTAACGATTGTTACCGTGAAATCCTCAGGCCTGACGTAGTTTTTTTATTTTATTGATTTTTTTTTTTGACTGAGAAATTTCCTTGCGTCCCAAAAACGCACATTATTTGGAACTCTGCGTCCCGCAGGAAAATTATGCGTCTAGGACGCGGGAAGCAGAGGTAACGAGATGGCTGCCTACATTATAGCAGTCTGTTAAACATACCTGTGTAGTGAGTTGAAACTCCATGTTGCCAAGCGACAGCCCTCAAACAGCTCGGCTCGAGAGATCTGTGCAAAGTTTGTTGACCTGGTCAAGAACCACAGAAACTGTTTGACCTCTGTCATTGCCAACCTGGAGTGTTAAGGCCTTCATGATTTAAATTTTAAATGCACCAAATTTTTGAATTTTCGTGAAACGTCCTCGCTGTGTGCCCCCCAGCCCCCTCACCCCCAAAAAAATGATGATTTTGAGAATCTAAACATGCATGAAAACACATCGGGGCTGGCAAAATCACCAATATTTCTAGTCCATTGTGGAATTTTTACAAATGGCTAACTGTGGTGCCCACTGAAAATTTTTAACAAAGCAGCTCCTTGTACATTTCACCTACAATGTAGGTGGCGAACTCCGGTCCTGGATGGCCACTATGCTGCATGTTTTCTAAATCTCCCTGTTGCAACACACCTGACTCAAATGATCAGATCATCAGCAAGAAGCCTGACATTGAACCTGTTCATTCGAATCATGTGCGTTGCAACAGGGAGACTTGGAAAACATGCAGGACAGTTTGACACACCTGACCTACATCTACAAAAATTGGTGGTACTGTATATGTAATAGGCAAAGACCTACAAAAAAGTCTCTTCGAGCCCTATGCCAAATCTAACAGTAAGTTCGCCATTTTGAAGTTACTTCAAAAATGGGCATCGCCTTGACGAGCCGCTGGAGCTTGACCCACATGATCTTAAATGTGTAGAAACACACCATATTCAGCCTCTATGTGCAGGAGGCAAGAATAAATGAGACCTCACATGTTTTTTTTGTTTTTTTTAACCTTTGATTACCTGTCCAGCAAAGTTCACAACACCCAGGTGTAATTTTAATGTCAAAAAATTGTGAAATGACCAATCCATGCGAGAACCATGTTTTGGTAACCACCGTGAAATTGGTGATGCAGAGCTTGATTGTATAAATTCTGGACACATTTTAGAATTGTACATTTAACTTGAAAGTATTTTCTTGTCCATTATGTCTTCCATCACTTTTCTAATACTTGTTTTTCTTCCCAGGAGCTTGACGAGATTCGCAATTCTGGAATGAAAAATTTCAGAAACATTCAAGTTGATGAATCCAACATGTTGTCATGGCAAGGGCTCATTGTTCCTGTAAGCAACTATTTATTCTCTAACTGTGACCACATCTTTGGGACGTGACTTATATTGCTTTCCATTTCTGTGTAGGACAACCCTCCCTATGATAAGGGCGCTTTCAGAATTGAGATCATTTTCCCCACCGAGTACCCTTTCAAGCCTCCCAAGATCACCTTCAAAACAAAGATCTATCACCCCAACATTGATGAGAAGGGGCAGGTGTGTTTGCCTGTCATCAGTGCAGAGAACTGGAAGCCAGCAACCAAAACTGACCAAGGTTGGTATGTCATGATGCCCTCTTTCGAACAATTAATGACCGTTAGCTTTCATGGTTTGCATACAGCGTTTACAGCTAGTGTTGCACAGAGTACCGGTATAGTACTGCCGGCAAAAATCATTCCAAATACCAGGACTTTGTGGCAAAAAATGAATACATCTGCAAAAGTGGTCCATCTCTGTCACGATGTCAGACGGGTCACAGCGCAGCATGTCCACTGTCTGACAGGATGCGCTAAGCCAGTTTGTGATGTGGGTCTTATACTGGCATTTTTTTAAAATAGAGGTGGTTTCCCCCTTAATTCCCAATCGTCAGGATGCACGCGCGCTCTACGTGGCTGGCCAGTGCAGTTCATCAACAGAATGCACACGTAATCCAGTTATGAATTATAAACGTGGTGCACGTAAAAATGTTGTCGTGGTCAAATGAGCTTGAGAAGTTGATGTTTAGTGCTAATTTTTTCCAAATCCGCCGACCTCATGAAAAACGTGCCGCCCATTGGGGCAAGGTTTACAATTGTGTAGGATATGTCATTTTAATACAATGAAATAATTTTGCTTTCTTTGTTTTTTTTTCCGTCTAGCTTCCACAACAATGGTTGTTCATATGTTACACAACGTGAGGGTCAATTGCAACAGGTAGCACTGTACATGGATATCAGTACTTCGCTTTTATTTTTAAGTTGGCCCTCAGAAGCGATCGTTGACAGCTGACTTGACTTGGAATTGAGGCTGCATAGCCCGACCGCAGTCAAACCGACTTACATCCATTATTGGAGTACGCAAAAGCACTGTGACAGACTTGAACTGGAGTGTCTTTTTCAATTTGCAGTGCTTGCGGGCTTGTGTGCACCCTCATTTTAAATTATAAACACAGTTTATTACGATTGTAAAACACAATCCGTGCGGCTGGTTGGGTCTCCAACTCTCAAGCGATCGCCGCTATCTTAAAACACAGAGATACATTTTTGTGTGTGTAAAAGAGAGTGGATCACTTCATCACTTGTGCCTTGGAACAGGCCGATGCCTTTAACAGTCAAACCTCGGTTTTCGGACGTCTCGGTTCTCGTACAATTCGGTTTTCGAACAAAAATTTTGATTTTTTTATGCCTCGGATGACGAACAAATTTCGGTTCTCGAACTAACTGAGCGCACTTGAATGCGTCGCTTCACTCCTCTCGGCTTCGCTTCCTCGTAGCGTCCATTGTGAGCAGACGTTTTTGTATTATAATAATACATTTTATTTATAAGCGCCTTTCAAAACACCCAAGGACACTTTACAATCAGGAACAAGAACAATAAAACACAATGCGGCTGAGCAGCGGCAGCCAAACGCGCCAGCGTTCACTCAACCCGGAAGTCAGAAAGAAACCACAAGGGAGGGAGAGGGGGAGAAAATCAACTCATTAACCCTTTCTGAGATGGCGGTTACCACAGTGGACAGATATTCAAAAGTTTCTATCTCCTCCATGAATAAATCCCTAAGAATCCCAATGTAGGTGTCAGAGGAAAAGTGATGAACAGTTGAACAGAGTCAGGAAGAGATTGTCTTTGCTGCCAGCAGGAGGCGCAGTTTTCTACAAAGCCACTCCGTGTGGGCTTCTCAACTGACACCTGACCTCTGCAGCCTCTACCGGCTTTTTATTGATCGTGTATGCAAATCACAAGTGATAGAAAAACACTCCGTTCCTCATTTACATGTCACACCTCTCAGCCCAGCCCACCGATACGCCCCTCAGAGGCCAAAACATCTCTCGGTACAAACAATGGATACCTTGTTAATTCAATGTGTATATTTCGCATGAATTGAGACACTGGAACAACCTCAAGGACATTTTATCATGCTACCCACCCGTTGAACCTTCCTGTTTGAACTATCAGTAAACATGGCATCAGCTCAAGTTGGCCCTTTTTTCTGTGTGCTCTAAAGCTGTATGAACACACGCAATCAAGCGTACAACAAAATGAAACATTTAAACATGATAACTTTGAGTTTGTCTATATTCTATCAGTAGGTTATCATAAGTCGTGCGGGGAACTTGAGTGGTAACATTTTTTTTTCTTCAAATATCAAATGATGCAAAATTAAGTATCAAAAAAGATTTTATTACATTTCACAGTTCTGGGCGCACACTTTAGCCCTCTGATGGGCCTCTATTGTCCCCAGTGTCACCAGTCACGCGGGTCTCGGCACTTTCATCGGTACTACTCATCGGCCCACTCCTGTTTCTATCCCTCTTGCTCCTCTAGTTGCTATTCATCATCAAATAAAAAAATGCTTGGGTACCGCTTTCACTCAATGTGTGCATGCTCCCATGGCAAGGGATACATTTTTTTTGGACCCGCATTTGTGTACCACAACATATCCGAAAATGGGCTAACTTCGGGCTGATCACGGAGTGAAGGGCATTTCGCTCCCTACTTATTGTTGGTCATTGTCAGGGAACCAAGCATAGGATGACGTAGGACCAGCTAAAACTCCTGACATGAACAGACTTTTTGTGTCATGGTCATTCAGAGTCACACGACCAATCGGTGAGTATGTCATGGGCTGTTGACTCGTTAAGACGATTCAAAATCGTCCACGACACACTGTTTGTCTGTCTGGTCAAAATCACTCATTTAGTCTGACATCGGCATTAGTGAAACTAAAGGAAATGCACATATTTTCCATACTGCCAAAGTATATTGACATCAAGTAACAATTATCTCTGAAAGTAAGTGCTACAGCGAATTTTTTATATATTTGAATGTTGACCGTTGAGTGTTCCAACAAGAGGAAAACAAAGCACTTTGTTTCAAACAGGTATTGTTTGCGTCTGATCATCTCATACTTAACCCCCCCCCCCCCCAAAAAAATACAAGTTGAAGCATTCTTGAGCTAGCCTCATTTGTTTTGGGTCCATAGGCTGAGATCATTGTGTTCTAAACATGGATCCCAGTTTAGAACAATATGGAAAGGTATCGTTTAATTGAAGGCCATCTACTGTTTGAATCAAAATCTTGCAGCAGGGAATTGACTAAATCCATATGAATTTCTGTCACGTTTTGTTTTGCAGTTATTCAGTCCCTTATTGCACTGGTGAACGACCCCCAGCCAGAGCATCCCCTGAGGGCAGACCTAGCAGAAGAATACTCAAAGGACCGTAAAAAATTCTTGAAGAACGCCGAAGAGTTTACAAAGAAACATGGCGAAAAGCGGCCAATGGACTGATCACTTAATAAGCATTTAGCCCTCTGTCTCTTTCTCCCCTTACCTCTTACCTGCCCAACCAAATATTCTTCATTTGCCCTTTCTCAACCCCCTCCCCACCCCTTTACTCCCCGTATCAGTCACGTTCCTCTCTTGCCCCTCCACTGCTCCGTCTTGCAGCCCAGGAGCGGCCCAGCTGAAGCAGGCAGTGGCAGCCTCAGCCTCCCTTCCCACCTGCTCTGTGGATCAGACCGCTTCCTCTCTCCTTTCCCTCCTACCAGCCATAGATTTCCATTACTTCACTAACTTTCTACTCTTAGTCATGAAAAAAAAATGGGCGAAGACATGGAGAGTTGAATAGAAATTCTCAAGAGTAATTTGTTACTTTTCTGTTTTGCTTTTCTTCTATATAAAGTATTGTGTTAAATAGATCTCACACAGATTTGGGTTTTTTGTTTGCTTGCAGGGATTAAAAACTGGTCGATTCATCATTCTCTTAGCCACATAAGCAGTGACACATCCACGGAAAGAAAGAAAATATTACATCTCTGGGGGGCGGGGGGTTCCCCCAGACTGTGTTTCCATGACTGACATCCACTGCTTCTAGACTTGCACTGTATTCTGTGGAATAATCCCGTATTTCCGCTTGCCCAGTTTGCCCCTCTGAGCAGAGGAAAACCATTGTTGTCCCACATGTGAATTGAATTGTTTATAAAACGATTCTGTATTTGTAAGAAAGGAAAAAACACCTCCAAATATTCTCAGCAGGCCCGTTTTAAAGAAAAAACATTGTAAAATGTATTTTTATGGGTTTGATTAGTTGTACCAAAATGTTTGTTCCCTGTGTGAGAAAAGGTTTTTGCCAGACTAATGTAATGCCTTGTAACATTCTTTTAATCACTCAAATAATTTTGATTGGCCCTTTCATACATAAAATGTACAAGTAGGCGCTGCCTGCTTGTTTACGTTGTACTATTAATGTCTTCTCCCTGCAAGTCATTGCGGTGTAACCATCTTCATTTCAGACACCCCATTACCCACATTCTGGTAGCAGATCGACTGCTCAGCTTCCCATGCTGAAAAGGACCTAAATGGCCTCCAAAGTGGGAGTGGTGGTCACAGAGCAGATTCCCTCACACGGAGCACAGTTCAGTTCAGACAGTGCACCTTAAAGCGAGCTGGGAGAGGGGCTAGTGGTTTAGGGATATGTCAGGACACAGAAAGGGACTGAGTGGCCAAAAAGCAAGATGTAACAGCTGTTTGATCTGGTCTCAGTTCTTGTTTCATAATAAAGCTGGCTAACCATTTTGCCTCACTGCCTGCCTGATAGTTAAATTACGTTTGTCAAACCAATGGAATCAAATTATGATGTACAGTATTCTGAATGAGCAAATCAAAATCCCAATAATGCTTTACTGTTTTTTCACACATGGAGATGCAAAGCTTCAAATCTGTCACAAAGCATTAACATCCAATGCGTTGTCTTTTCACACGTAAGTCATACATTTTGCTCAAAATATTGATTGAATGAACTCACAATGTGAGAAATCACATGAAAGATTGTTTTCTTATAAAATATGTACAGTAATTGTGTAACCTCTGTCCTGGGATGACCTTTTTTTATTCAAAATCTTTCAAACGCACTGGTACCTCTTAAACAGGTGATACTGTAACTAAAGAGGTAACACTTATGACAAGTTGTTCCAGACTTTAAAGAGGGAAGAAAGGTCATCACAATGGCCAGTGAAATTACTATTTGTTGACAATAATTTACCCAGAATGGATCAAGTTAACACACAAGTGAAAATGCAATAAGTATCAAGTTACATGACTAATACACTTGTGGCAGTCGAAAAGAGCACACACGATCGATTGTAAACACGTCTTTATTCCACGACTGCCAACAAGTGGATCTGAACAATTACAAATTTGCACCAAATACATTAACAAAAACACGCCCCCTACTGTATGCCTCCTGGGTGAGCAGCATCGTCCTAGTGTCCGCCACCCAGCCCCCCCAGAACACCCAGGAGGACATCACAATGAAAACTTCACGGGGTTTAATTAGCCTGCCACAACAACTACGCAGTCCGTCTCCTGGTGGCGCAGGCGAAACTAGTCGGGCAGGAGACCCCGGTGAGACACGAGTGGGAGAACGACACTCAACACTGACACGCTGAAGTGAGGCTGGGGGCTTCGGAGGACGACCACGGCGAGGGACATGTCGCCCGCAACCAAATGAGCCGGTTTGAGCCTATCCAAAGAAACGCACTCCCTCCGCCCACCCATATCAAGCACAAAATTCTTATCACCATGCCCGAGCACCCTAAATGGGCCGTCATACGGTGGCTGGAGGGGCAAGCGGTGGGCATCATGGCGCACGAAAACAAAACGGGCCGACATAAGCGCAGATGGTACGAACACTGGGAACACAATGGTGAACCGGTGTCGGAGGCAGGGGTCCCCCCGACAAAAAGGGGAAGGAAGGGGCGCCGGAACCTTCTGGCAGAAATTCACCGGGAACACGAAGTGGCTGACCGAGCACTAACTCAGCAGGGGCGGCATTAAGGTCATCTTTCGGAGCCGAACGTAACCCGAGCAAAACCCATGGAAGGCGGTCGACCCAGTTACCGTCCGAAAGCGCAGCCCGCAGCGCAGCTTTAAGTGACCGGTGAAAACGTTTGCACAACCCGTTAGCCTGTGGGTGGTAGGCCGTGGTGCGGTTTACCTGCACACCTAAGGACCCTGCCATGGCTGACCAGAGCTCCGACACAAACTGGGGGCCCCTGTCTGGGGTGATATCGGATGGTGTGCCAAAACGCGCGACCCAGGACGATAGAAAAGCACGAGCTATATCTACCTAGGTCGTGGAGGACAGGGGAACTGCTTCCGGCCACCTAGTGGTCCGATCTACCATCGTGAGTAGATGTGTGAAACCCTGCGACGGAGGGAGGGGGCCTACCAGGTCCACGTGGACGTGGTCAAATCGCCTGGCCGGAATTGGAAAAGGCTTCGAGGTTCGCCTTGGTGTGGCGGTGGACTTTGACACGCTGACACGTCACGCATGCAGCCGCCCACCTCCTGACGTCCTTGCGTAATCCAGGCCAGACAAACTTGGCCCCAACCAGCTTGACTGACGCACGAACGCCAGGGTGTGAGAGGGAATGGATTGAATCAATGATTCGGCGACGCCACTCCAACGGAACCACAGGGCGAGTACGACGCGTAGACACATCTCAGAGGAGAGCGGGACCGCCTACACGCATTATAACCTCCTCAAGTTTAAGAGCCGTAGTGACTGCCTTGAGGTTGCGGATGTCAGGATACCCGGATTGGTCGGCGGCCATCTCCGAAAAATCAACCCCGAACTGGACCGGACATACGATCGTGCGCGACAAACAATCAGCCACAGGGTTACACTTACCGGCCGCATGCTGAATGTCAGTTGTGAACTCAGAAATGGCCGCTAAGTGCCGTTGCTGACGAGCCGACCACGGTTCCGAAACCTTTGACATTGCAAATGTAAGTGGCTCGTGATCCACAAAAGCGGTGAAAGGGCGTCCTTCAAGAAGGCCAGCAACTCTCTGTCAAAAACGCTATACTTGCGTTCGTTATCCCGCAGTTTACGACTGAAAAACGCAAGGGGCTGCCATACGTTCTCCGCCCGCTGCTCAACCACCGCCCCAACAGCAATATCAGACGCATCTGTCGTTAAAGCCACTTGCGCGGTTGCAATCGGGTGGACCAGGAGGGCTGCACTTGCGAGAGCGTCCTTAGCTTGTTGAAACGCCTGTGCCCGTTGTGGAGAACACTCGATAGGATCATTAGCCTTCTTCTTTCTCAAGCCGCCGTAAAGTGGCTGCAGGAGGTGGGCCGCGCGAGGAAGGAACCGGTTATAAAAATTAACCATGCCCAAAAACTTGCAATGCCTTAACTGAAGCAGGGCGGGCGGAAATCCACCACTGCCTGGACCTTCGCGGGCAAGGGGATAGCGCCCCGTGCTGAAATGCGGTGGCCCAAGAAATTGATCTCAGACAGACCAAATTGACATTTCACCGGGTTAACGATCAGGCCGTGTGAATCAAGACGCTTGAAAACCGTGGTTAAGTGCGACAGGTGTTCCACTGGTGAAGGACTGGCCACCAGAATGTCGTCGAGATAGACGAACACAAAATCGAGGTCGCGCAACACGGAGTCCATCAATCTTTGAAAGTTCTGTGCAGCCCCCATCAGTCCAAAAGGCATGCGCAGGAATTCGAAAAGCCCGAACGGGGTTATCACTGCGGTTTTGGGCACATCATCCACCTGCACGAGCACCTGGTGATAACCACGGACCAAATCGACTTTGGAAAAAATTGTGGTGCCCGCCAAACGCGCAGAAAAATCCTGAATGTGTGAAATGGGGTAGCGGTCATGCGTGGTAACATTGTTAAGCCGACGAAAATCACCACAAGGCTGCCAGGAACCGTCACTTTAAGGCACCATGTGTAAGGGTGAGGCCCACGGGCTGTTTGAACGCCTAACGATTCCCAAACGCTCCATTGTAGCAAACTCCCCTTTCGCAATTGCCAGTTTTGCCGCGTCGAGGCGACGCGCGCGGGCAAACACCGGCGGGCCAACTGTGGGGATGAAATGCTCCACCCCGTGCTTAGTATCGGCGTCGGAAAAGGCGAGAGTCGTTAGCGACGGGAAGTCTGTCAGTAAACGTTGATAAACGTCACCCGATGCCAAATAATTCGCGTGCGTTAATGGTCCGAGTCCCCCAGCCTCACACGGAAAAGTGGCAAACGACACAGCGTCAATCAACCGGCGGTTCGCGACATCAACGAGCAGTCCATGTGCACACAGAAAATCCGCGCCGATGATCGGAACTGTGGTTGAGGCCACGACAAAGTTCCACTGGAAATTGCGTCCATGGAAGCACACGGTCACCGACCTGGAACCAAAGTTGATGATGGGCGAGCCGTTGGCTGCACACAGAGGCGGTCCGCAGCCACCGGCCGCCTTGTCCGCTGCGGTTCGTGTAAGCAGGCTGACCTGCGATCCGCTGTCCACCAGGAAACGTCTTCCTGATGACGAGTCTGTTATGAAAAGCAGCTCGCTTTTGTTGCCGGCCTCCACGGCTGCTACTGAACGCCGGCACTGGCATTTCCCGGGGCCTCGTAGTTGCAGGGGGGAACACAACGCCGAGCCTTGGCACCAAAACGCTGATGGAAAAAACAGAGAGTCTTTTCGCGCCGCTTCCGCGTACCCACTCCGGCCACCACTGTTGGGTCAACGCCTGGTGTCGCCTCGAGGAGGGGATCGGCCGTCACACTCTGCACGGCGAACTGTCGTGTAGCCAGCAGAACTCGATCCGCTTCTTCAGCCAAACCCAGATAATCGCCGGTCGCCAGACATGCCGAGTTAGCCAACACCGCGCGCACTGGGCCTTGTAGCTGGCGTAGGAAGATGCGCGGGAAAAGAAATCCGCCCTCATCCGAGCCTAACAGCGACAGCATTTTGTCCATCAGATCCACTGCCGTGCCATCGCCCAGCCCGGAAAGGGAAAGGAGTCTGTCTGCTCTCTCCGAGTCCGATAAACTGAACCTCCTGAGCAGAAGCTGTTTGAGCGCGTCGTATTTCCTGCCTTGTGGAGGCGCCCGCAAGAGCTGCATTGCACGACGTGTAGTCTGCTGGTCGTGGGACGCCACGACCATGTAATATTTCGGCTCATTGGTCGTGATTCCCCGTAGGTGGAAAAGCGCTTCCACATGGTGAAACCACGAAGCCGGGTCGCTCTGCCAGAACTCCGGTAGCCTCGCGGCAGACGCGGCGGCTGCAAGTTGCGGGAGTTGGGGCAACGTGGCCGAGGAAGACACGTCTTCATCCGTTGTCCGAAACATCTTAACGTCAGGGTCACCAATGTGGCAGTCGAAAGGAGCATACA
This sequence comes from Hippocampus abdominalis, assembly GCA_018466805.1. Lineage (NCBI taxonomy): Eukaryota > Metazoa > Chordata > Actinopteri > Syngnathiformes > Syngnathidae > Hippocampus > Hippocampus abdominalis. The sequence continues at coordinate 22,220,925 of CM031698.1, read as the reverse complement.
CGATCGATTGTAAACACGTCTTTATTCCACGACTGCCAACAAGTGGATATGAACAATTACAAATTTGCACCAAAAACATTAACATAAACACGCCCCCTACTGTATGCCTGCTGGGTGAGAAGCATGGTCTGAGTGTCCGCCACACACTACTCTTAACATCCTTGCTGACCTAGCAGTTTCCAAGAATTCCAGTATTTGGTAGTAGGCTTGGATTCAGCTTTGACTTTTAAGATGAACAAACCAATAAAAAAATAGTCCTGGCTGAAGACGCTGCACCGACTTTTCTGCACTTCATGGTTGTTTGCTACTTTTACTATTGTATTACTTGAAATAGCTTCACAGTGGTACCTCGAAGCACGGCTGCACCGACTATTGTCTCGCTACTTCAATGGTGTGTTTGCTACTTTTACTATTGTATTACTTGATGGTCGTTTACTGGAGGAACAAATCTTAAAACTGGAATATCTTTCCTAAAACATTTGTGAAAATCTTTCATTAAAAAAAACACACCCACGTAATTGCAACATTCTTTTAAAGCACAACCAGCTCAGTTTTGAAAACTTAAAATATCCAAAATTACTTCTGTGACATGCAAAGTTTTACATGGGCTAGCTCCAACACCACTAAAGGACTATAAAACAGAAAATATGTACGTGTATGAAACGCTGGAGCAATCTCCAGAGGTGATTGTGAACTGCATTTTAGCTGGACTGTATTCGGACGAAAATTTATGAAAGTACTGCACTCGTAATCACTGGAACAGTTAACCACTATGAGTCAGAATCTCCCATCTGCATTACACTGAAGAATCTGAAATCTTGGATTAGGCTGAACCACATTTAAGATTACGTGAGGTATCCCTTGTCTAGATCAGTGTTTTTCAAACCCTGTGCCGCGGCACACTGGTGTGCCGCAAGATATTGTCAGGTGTGCCCTGGGAAATTATCCAATGTGTATGTCTGTGCGGTCTAGTGCCTGTAGTACTCTTCCATACCGGCAGGGAGCAGCAGCCGCTAGCTAATCGCCTTACGCTTCGAGACAAGGCAGGTTTCCGGCACGAGGCAATACAGTACTGTACAACGAAAATTATCCCTCATATGGATGTACTGTACTTTTACCGGAACCCAAGCGGCTAAAGCGATTAGACTGACTGCTGTAAAAACTTAAACCATGTACTTTGTCTTCTATCTATAGCTGCCAGGATATCAGATCTGACACCCATTCCTAGCAAGGTGGCTTAAGCGATTAGACTGACTGAACAACCATCCACGTAATAGCTAGGGACTTAAAGCCTGCCATGCATGGGAGGAAACCGGAGCACCCGGAGAAAACCCACGCAGGCCCGGGGAGAACATGCAAACTCCAAAGGGAGGCCGGAGCTGGATGAACCCGGAGCTGTGAAGCCGACGTGCTAACCACTGGACTACCGGGCCGCCCTGCTATAATACAGTATAGCGTTATTTTTTCAATGTTAAAAAAACGCTTACAATAACAATACAACACTTAATTGTTTAAATACGCTTTTTTTCAGCTAGTGGTGTCCCGCAAGATTTTTTTTCAATGAAAGAAATGTGCCTTGGCTCGAAAAAGATGGAAAAACACTGCTGTACTGCAACGTGAGTAGACCTAATATTTTTGGAATGCTATGCAGGACATAGTACCTCAATTATATTAATATTTTGTATTGACTTTTGTGAAAAAAGCACAAATAAGTTCTTCCACTTGATGTTAGATTAGATTTATTGATCCCTTTAGGGGAGTTTGTCTTTACCGACGATACATTACAGAGAGGCACCATTGCACATCCTGTAACAGACAACAAAAAGAACAATACTGTACGGTGTTTTTCGAACAACAAACCATGGATTACTCCCGACATAAAGGCCCTTCTGAAGGAGAAGAAGAGGGCTTTTGTGTCGAGAAACAGAGAGGATGAAGGCCGTGCAGATCCAACTGAGGAGAAGCATTACAGGTTATGGAGGATCAGCAGTAACATGGTTATCTGGAGGGGCCTGAAAACCATCTGTTGAGGGACAAATTTGATCTAAATTCAACCTGACCAGACGTCTGTCCCTCCCCCCCACCACCCCCTGCAGCTGCACCCACTCCCACTGTGGACTTATACGAATACAGCCCCTCAACCGACATAGCGTTCATGCCTGTCTGTTACAACAGCGCAGGTCAATGTGAGGAAGGCAGCAGGTACAACATCAGTTCCCGGCTCCTCAACCTGCTCTGACCAGTTGTGTGACATTGTCCAGCTCATGTTCAAAGCCTGAAGCTGGGCAGAGTTCCACAGCTGTGGAAAACAGTGCCCAAGACCCCCCATCCGAAGGAGCTCAACAGCTACAGACCGGTTGACGTCTCACCTTGAAGATGCTGGAGAGACTTGTCCTCGCTGCGACCGCTGGTGAGCTCATCACTGGACCCACTGCAGTTTGCCTACCAGCCCGGCATCAGGACGTCCACTCGGCGCTGTTACACCTGGAGAATGCTGGGAGCACTGTGAGGATCAATTTCTCCAGTGATCCAGCCCAACCTACTGGAGGATAAACTGTGGAGCACCACCTCACATCATGGATTACGGATTACCTCACAAACCGACCACAGTATGTGAGGGCACAAGTCGGACAGGCTTCTCTGCAGCACTGGAAAACACCTCGGACTTCAGCTGTCAAAAGTTCTCTGACGACTCTGCGATTGTCGGTGATGATCGGGAGTACAAGAGACTAACTGGTGCCAGCAGAATCACCTCCAGATCAATCCTGGAAAAACTAAGGAGCTGGTGGTGGATTTCTGCAGGAAACAGTCATCACCTGCACCGATGAACATCAAGGGTACGGACATAGAGAGGGTGACCTCCTACAAGTACCTGGGTGTTCATCTCAACAATAAACTTGACTGGTTTGATGTCCTACTCAGGAAACTAAGGTCTTTTGGGGTTGAAGACCTTATATGACTCTGTGGTGGCCTCGGCCATCCACTATGGCATTGTCTGCTGGTCAGGCAGCATCTCGGCCCGGGACAGAAACAGACTGGAGCGACTGGTCAGGAGGGCCAGTTCTGTCCTGGGCTGCTCCCTGGACACTGTGGAGGAGGTGGGCAGCAGGAGCATGCTATCAAAACTAAAAGCTATGATGGACAGTCCCTTTACCCTGACAGCACTGGGCAGCTCCTTCAGCCAGAGACTACTACACCCGCGCTGCAAGAAGGAGCGATATCGCCGTACCGACTGCTGTCAGGCTGCTCAATACCATGAAAGAAAAAAAAAAAAAACGGATACATTGTAAATAGCACAGCCACCTTATATTTTGTATTTTGTATTTTTATCTTGCATTCTGTACTGTGTACAGCTCTATTTTGTTCGGGAACATTTATTTGTGCATGCAATACTTTGTCCAATTCTGCTGCTGAAGACTGCAAATTTCCCCAGTGCGGGACAAATAAAGGTTTTCTTATTCTTATTCTTATTCTTAATAAAACCGCATGGGACAAAGACAAGGCAGTATCAGACACGAAGGTCAACGATACCTGTTATTCAGGGTGGCTATTGCTGCAGGATCATCATTACCCAAGGCAAGCCTTCCTAAATTTAATAGTCCTGTACCTGCTTGCTTGATGGACCCGTTAAATCTGTGAGATTGGGTGTAGGGCAGGGGTGTCAAACTCATTTCACATCATGGGCCACATACGGCCTCGGTAGATGTCAAGTGGGCCGGACCATTAAAATTATACCATACTGTGCTATAAATAACCAAAATAATATGTCTTTCCTTTTATGGGGGGTCTAAAAGAAGCACAAGAACATTAGGAAAATTGTGAAATTTAATGAACATATCTTTTACAAAAGATTTCATGAAGCACCTTAGATTTCTTTTGACAAATGTGCAGTTTACTTTTATCATTCACATATATGCATTGCAATCGATCCCACTGATTCTACAAAGGCACAAAACTTGAAAAAGTAATTGATATTGAAAATTATAGTCATGCACTTTAAGATTAAACGAGATTTATAAATAAATGAATTTTTAAACCATTTAGACATGTGCATATAAAATCTAAATGCAATCCGTGCCTACACCTTAAAAACTAAGGAGAGAGCTATTAAATATGTAAAGAATAAAATATTGACATGTCCTTGATAGTGTCTGCAGTGTTGGGTCAGCCTCGGTGACGGACTGAGGCTGCTGTTGTCTTCTTCTCTGATCAAAATAGTGTTGTCTTCTACTCTGATCAAAACAGTGTGTCCCATAGCGGATACTTCATGAATTGCATCTTATTCAATATACTGTATTAATTCCGTGTCTTTTATGCATTTGTTCACTTTTAAATTATCCTGCGGGCCTGATCGAACCTCCTTGGGGGCCGTGTGTTTTGGTCTCCCTAAGACCAAAACACACGGCCCCCAAGGAGGTTCCCCTACCCTGTAGGGACACCATTGAGTCTGGCACCTGTGTTTGTGAGTCTGGCACCTATGGGGTTGTGTTTGCGCTCACACAAGATGCGATATATCCATCCATCCATTTTGAATCACGAGGGTCGCGGGGGGTGGACTTCGGGCAGTAGGCGGGGGACACCCTAGTTTCGCAGGGCACACAGAGAGAACAACCATCCAGCTCACACTCTACCTAGGGACAATTTAGGGCACAATCAGCCTGCCATGCATGTTCTAACTTGGAATGTGGGAGGAAACCGGAGCACCCGGAGAAAACCCACGCAGGCTCGGGGAGAACTCAAACTCCACAAGGGAGGCCACTGGATTTGAACCCGGTACCTCAGCACTGTGAAGCCGAGGTGCTAACCACTGGCCTACCGGGCCGCCCCTTTTCGATATAATACATCTTTATTTATATGGCCAATAACCATGCTTTATCACACATTTACTCCACATGGTGACGTTCAAGAGTCTGTGAAATATTTCCTGAATGTGCTTGACAAATTCAATCACTCTTCTGAACAGAAAATAAACTTGAAGTGCACAGTGGAGTCTGGTATGTATCGTGACACAGCCAGGATGTGGCAGCGTTGCGCTCTGTTGGCGCAATGCAGAGAACAGGGGTGTCTAAACTTTAAGGGCCACTTTAAAATTACAGTATTCTACTTTTTGAAACACGCTAAACCAAATTTGTAAACAAATAAGGCAAAGAGATTTTTTGACATATATTCCAAGCTGTTCATTTAAAGGTCGCTGATGGTGCAGTGGTACACTCTATTTTCAGCGTGAGATCGGTTCCCTCTCAGTGACGGTGTGAATATGGGTTCGTCACTATCTGTTCCCTGTCGCTGACTGGCGACCCAGTTCAAAGTGTAGTCCGCCTTCCTAAATTGGCTTGCGAATAGCACCCTCTTCCCCGCTAACCTATTTCGGACAAACGATGTTTAAAATGGATGGAGGTTTATTTGATTCTTTCGACATGGTTTACATATACAGTACTTACTTACTTCTTAGGTCTTAGCAAAAAGTAGTTTATTCAAGTATTCAGTACGTTAAGTAAACATTTTATCCTAAATTGGAGGCCGTATGTTTTTTTTAAGTGTCACTTTTAAATATTTAATAAAACTAGTAGTATATGACGAGTACCTAAAGTAGTGTGAATACGAACTGCATTAAAACGGCAATGGGTCAAAATTAGTTTTTGGTGCTTATACCCCCTTGGCCTATGTGTACGTTTTTACACGTTCTTTACCGACGTATTTTGATCTAGTGTATATGCCGTATTTAGCGATCAAGATGGCCGATTTACTGCGCATGTGCACATGGGAGCGTGCGAATGTCGATCGTGTAGTTTCTCGTCCCTTACTTCAGGCGACTCCGATCGAGTCTTGACAGTGCTCCCTCTCACAAGTGGATACATTGTCATACACGTTCGATTAGAAATAGACACCGGAACATGGCGACATTTCTGAGGGTCATCAATTTCTCCAAGCAGGTATGTAACAAAACTCGTTGCCTTGTTTACATTATCCAACGACAGCGAACTAGTTTGAACAATGTCGTTGTTACTGTTATAACTGGCGTCCTACTAGAGATGTGGCCGTGGGGCAATGTCAAATTTGTTTTTCCCGTCTCTACATTTGTCACTGTTTCGATACTCGATATTGTTCTCCTCTAAAAAAAAAAAGACCAAATTTTAAAGAAATACGTGACACTCACCGACTTGTTTGCTAGACCCATTCAGTCGCAAGGCACTATGAACATGATAAAATATATTGAGTAAATAAAACGTAAACGATCACAGCTGCACTCGAACTGGTGATGCAACTAAATAAAAGTCCAATCCCTTTAACCCATAAATTGTCACATTTTGAGCAGTACATTTTGTACTTGTGATGGACCAAGACCTGTTTGGTAAACCGGATGTTGTTAAAATGTGCTGTTCAGAGTTATTCACTTCGGTCAGGCCAGCTCCCACTATGAAAGACGAAGTCACGTCAGCAGTCACAGCGATTGATAATACTATGCATTACGGTAATGCGCCGCCAGCGAGTGGCGTTGGCCACCTTCATAAAGCCGAACAATTGCACGGACAAAAGCGCTTTGGATTGAAATGTTATAAAATAACAACAATGCAGCGAGGCAACCAGTTCTTCCGGCAACCGGTTCACCAAGGGAGATCTCCCAAGATTGCACCCAGAAACGTTCTGAAGTTGAGTAGAATTTAATGTTAAATCTGAATCAAAGACTGCAAATACACATTATTTCAAAAATATCATTAAAAATGCAATTTTTGTTATGTTACATCCAGACCAGTTTAGGGCACACTACACCCTGCCAGGTATCCAAACAAAGAACTTTCATAAAAACCTGGTGTTGTAATTCAAAATAAAACTCCTCTGAAATATGCAATTTTGACCATGACAACTGATTTCAATATTCATTAAAAATTAAAATGTTATTCTGTAACCAGACTAGTTCTTTGGCACACGAGACCACCCAGGGTATTGAATCAAAGTACTGTACACTAATTTGATGTTGCATTTCAAAATAAATACAATTCTGCAATTTCGCAGATGATCGGATGCAGGAGTCGCACTGCAATTATGTATGCTCATTGCATTTATTGTCTATTTCTTAATAAACTCACATCTGCTTATTTTAACTGTCAATTCGTCCTTCACACAGCCTCGCGCACCGCTCGGCAGACGCCTTCGTGTTTCTCTCTCGCTTTCTCTCTTTCACTTTCTCGCTCGCTCGCACGCCTTCGTGTTTCTCACTCGCTTTCTCTCTTTCACTTTCTCTTTCTCGCTTGCTCGCTCTCAACTCGGCGGACAGATGGCCCCTCCCACAGCTGCAAATCATGTTTTCCAAGCGCAAATAGCTGATGCCAGCATGAGAGCTGACTCAGAGACTTTCACTGGTCCAATCTCCAATGTGATGTTTACCATCATTTCATTGGTCAGATGTACAGTAACAAGAATGGGTACCGGTAAATCGATTGATGGCTTGATATTCGTCAGTAAAAATACGGAAGAGGATTAGGGCCAATGAAGAAAAAAAACAAGGTTGGCAAGATTCTCACTTTTATCTCAGAATTCTGACTGAAAAGTCAGAATTCTGACTTTATTCTCAGAACTCTGACTTTAAAGTCAGAATTCTGAGATTAAAGTCAAAGGCTGCACTGAGGTCAAGCAGGAGGAAGATGGCGAATGAATCAGAATCAAAATCATCTTTATTGGCCAATTATGTAGAACACACAAGGAATTTGTCTCCGGTATAACACACTGCATTAGTATCATCATAAACCGGAGTCAGCAGAGAGAAGAAGGTCATTGGATATTTTGAGGAGGGCAGTTTCAGTACTATAGAAGGGACGGAAGCCAGATTGAAATTGTTCGTAGAGGTTATTGGAGGAGAGATGGTTGTGAAGTTGAGCAGCTACTGTTTTTTCGAGAAGTTCGGAAATGAAGGGGAGGTTTTTAATATGGGACGGAAGTTGTTCAGGTCGGAGGGATCAGAGCCAGTATTCTTGAGTATGGGAGTGACAGCAGCAGTTTTGAGATGGGAGGTACATTGCCGGTAGAGAGGAAAGTTTGAATAATCTTAGTGATGAGAGGGGAGAGGGCCGGGATAAAGGCTTTGAAAGCAACATGCTCAACGGCCCCAAAGATGAACGAGGCATGGGACGCACTTTTGCAGCGTGTTAACTATCGTAGCTCACATGATGCGTTTAAAATGCTTCTCTCAGCCATCCACATTCCCATTCTTTGCCAGTACCCTCAGTGAATTGTAAATGAAATGCAGTTTTTTTTTCACGACAGCCACCTGTCTGGCCTTCCGTCCTACTAATAGAAACGTGCATCGCACGCTATGACGCAAATGCTCGTTGACAGAAATATTTACATGTAATATTTATTCTACACATTTTTAAAGCATTGGAAAACGTTAAGAATGTTTGTGTCTTGTTTGTCCTTCTACAAAAACTATATTAAAAAAATAAATAATAATTGTTTTTTTAAGTCCGCAAAAAGTCTGCAAACGGTCCGCGAGAAGCTGCGAAAGTCAGCAAAACAACAGAGAGTCACATAGAGCAACATATACAGTACTGTACTATATGTATATGGATTTTTTTTTTTAATGAATGTTTGAAAAAATATATATATGGATGAAAAAAGTCCCAGGGACTCGCTGATCAGAAAAGTATGAGTCCCATTATGCATTGAGAGAGTCCCAAATTTCGAATTCTGAAATGTTTTACTTATTCAATTGCATATGATAATAACGCAAACAACAACATATACATACAATTATAAACAAATGCTGCAAAAATTTAAATACTTCAATAGCAGTCCTGAGGATTTTGGAAATTCATGGTAACCGTTTTTCGGTTGCGTCAGATTACCCAATGGGAAACCACGGTAACTAATTTTGGGTTCCGTAAACGTTCATCATGGGAACCCATTTTTCAACTTTGACTGATATTCATAATCAAAAATTCTGAAACTCAAAAGTATAATGTTTCAAGGGTAAATATTTGAAAACTACGCATTAACAATGAACATCAGCAGCTGTGTACTACAGGTTTATTCAAAAAAATTAATGGATCAAAATATGATGTACTCATATGGCATCATGAATACAGCATACCACAAAATCAGAGTATTTTTTGCAATCTCACACTGCAAAGATTAATTTACTGGGAATCATTAATACAGGTAAGTGGTGATGTGGCTTGACATCCTCTTCCCAAGACGATGCATGTGTAATCTACTATTAATTTGACGAAAGAATCTAAACACATATCATCATTAGTTCTACCAACAATAAATATTAGCATTACTACACCTTGTGACGAATGTTTTATTCCTAAAGTTACCATGCTACAACCAGTTAATTATAGAATAGCCAATACTGTTTCATCATATTTTTCATAGCGATTAGCCTACAGACCTAATGACTAACTTGCTTCGTAATCGTGCCTCACGTCGTATCTCGCTCTCGTGCATACATCACAGGTGAGTTTAGTGATACGCCCTTCGGACGATTCATACGAAAAATCAGATTGGCGTTCCAATTTCTTAAATGTCGAAATAAGTAGACCTTTGTGAGTTTTTTTTGCCGCCATCTCAAACTTTCATCCGCGCGATTCCTCAGTTTGCGGACTAAAATAGAAACCCGCACGCGCACATCACGTCATCTGTTTCGTCCCCCCCAACAGTGACAACAAAACAAAACGAAAGTAAAAGACGAGGTTGCTGAGCCTCTGGTGAATAAAGAGCAGGCATTCTGTTGAGGACAATGTATGCCCTTGTTATTTATATGGAGTGTTCCGTGTCCATATAAATAATGGGGGTGGAGCTTCTCTGTGTTCATCTGACAGCGACGGTGCGCTGAGGCACATCGAGAGTTCAGCAGTGCAGTGGTAGCGACCAAGCGACCACACTGAAAATAACATTTCTATATGTATATACAGTCAAACATCGGTTTTCGTACTTAATCCGTTCCAGAAGACTGTTCGGAAACCGAATTGTTCGGAAACCGAAACCATGTTTCCCATTGAAATCAATGTAAAATGTTTTAATCCGTTCCAAGTCAAGAAAACAACTTTTTTAAACCACTTTTTTTTTTTACAATTTCACACCATAAACTGTACAAATGTAATGGGAGATTACCAATTTTAACATTAACATAGTAACATAAAAATTGAAGGAACATCTCTCTCTCTATCTGCCGGGGGCGTGCGCCTCTCCCAGCTGTCAGCAGGCAGTAGGCGGGGCATTTCGGCATCCCGAACTCCTTCGCCAACACAGACACACGCACACCTGACTCATATTTTGCGATTAAATCTTTCTTAAATTCTATAGTTTTGTGCCCTATTTTCCTCTTTTCTTCACCAGGTTCACCACTTCCACTTGCTTTCTTTGGTGCCATGGTTAGGGGCTGATACACGATGCAAAAATAACAGTCCAATTTTACGTAGTTCTCACCAAACACGTCTGCTTTAAAAAAAATAATAATTCTTAATCGAACAATACAAACTCGTCTGCTCACAAGCTGTTTCTGTACGATTATTGCATATAATGAGACACCGGACTCCAGAGTGTTCATTATATGCCGCTGCATTGAAAAATGCCGGCCGTAAACATACGCACGCCCCCCCCCCCGTGCTGCCAGGGCAAACCATTATGAAAAGAGGGGGATTTCACTAGCCCTAACAGAAGCGTCTCACCAAACACGTCTGCTTTTTAAAAAAATCTATTGAACAATACAAAAACGTCTGCTCACAATGGTCGCTTCCTGTGTAGCGACGAGACACAAGGGAGCGCCGCGACACGAGGGAGCGCCGCGACAGGAGGTAGCGTCACTTCACTCCTCTCGGCTTTGCTACCTCGCGAAGCTAATGAGGTAGCGTTGCTACACGAGGTAGTGAAGCCGAGAGGAGTGAAGTGACGCATTCAAGTGCGCTCAGTTAGTTCGAGAACCGAAATTTGTTCGTCATCCGAGGCATAAAAAACTCAAAATTTTAGTTCGAAAACCGAATTGTACGAGAACCGAGACGTCCGAAAACCGAGGTTTGACTGTATATGTATATATGTGTAACCTAATGTGTGTGTGTATGTACATATGTATGGATGTATATGTACAGTATATATATATGCGCAACCTCCTGGAGGAGTTGTCACCACACTCTTGGAGTAATTTTATTTGCTCGACCACACCTGGGAATGTTTGCCACGATTTGTGAATAATGGCTCCGACAGTGGTTTGCTATACTCCTAGAGCAGGGGTTGGCAACCCAAATTGTTTAAAAAGCCAGATAGGACAAAAAACAAATATGTCTGGAGCCGCAAAAAAATAAAAGCCTTCTATAAAACTTACAATGAAGGAAACACATGCTGTATGTATGTAGGAGACTGGACTGTCTCAGAATTATTTGTTATTCATTCCTTTTTTGTGTGTTCACAAACGCCCCCATAGAATTTATTTTGTGATTTCTTCGCTTGATTTTTTTTGTTTTGGTGCATTATTTTCGCTTTTCTTAGTGTCAGTGAAGTGATCATGAATTTACGTTTTTCAGAGGCTGTCTTTGAGCGCCTCTCAAGTTTAACGAGAAGAGAGAAGGCACGGAGTCGGACGTAGACTTGTCTGTGTTTGTCGAGGCTTAAAAGCATAAATAGACTGTGCCACATGTATCTATATCTATTTGAGCGATATTAGCCTACTATCAAAATCTTTTTCCATTTTCAAACATTTTATAAAGCTCCAGGGAGCCACTAGATGTCGCTAAAGAGCCGCATGCGGCTCCAGAGCCGCGCTTTGCCGACCCCCGCCCGAGAGTCTTGGAAATGGCTTTGTAACCTTTTCCATACTGATAGATTAAATTTTTTTTCTAATTTCTTCTCTAATTTCTTTGGATCATGGCATGATGCGTTTGTTCTTTGAGATCTTTTCGCCTACTTCACTTTGTCTGACAGATTATATTGATGTGATTTTTTGATTCAACAAATGTGGTGCCTGAGTGTAGCCTGCGAAATTGAACTCAGCCTTCCCACAACTGTTATTAGTCGCAGTGTTTTTGTGATTTAACAATGGGGGATAATTTCTTTTTCACAGAGGGTTAGAAAAGTTTGGATTAGTTTTTTTCCTTGACAAATTGAATTGTCATTTGAAAACTGCATGTTGTATTTCTTTCAGTTTTCTCTGAGTTATATTAAAGTGGGTTTGATTTGAAACCTTTGTGTGGTCCCAAGCCCCCGAAAAAACCCCAAAACAGAAATCAGCAGAGGGGCAAATACTGTTTCACAGCACTGTAGTTCCTATACTCAAAAGACCAAGATTTCTTGGAAATTGATCCTGCGCAGCTCACAAATGAATGATTTTTGACGATCAGGATATTCTGACGCTCATTTATTTGACTAAATGCATTTGAAACGGAGTAACCCAGGGCTCTTATTCGGGATTTTAAAAAGCGCAATATGAGCACATTTGGGTTTTTAAAGACCTGGAATATGAGCATATTCGGGTTTGAAAAACCCCCCCAGAATATTTTGGGTTGGAAAAACCTGAATAAGACCGTATTCAGGGTTTTGCAGCCGTCTGCATGGGCTTGCACAGCCAGAATATTGCTAATACAGTCAAACCTCGGTTTTCGAACGTCTCCGTTCTCGTCCAATTTGGTTATGCCTCGGATGACGAATAAATTTCGGTTCTCGAATAAACTGAGCGCACTTGAATGCACCATTTGACTCCTCTCGCCTTCCTTACACGAGGAAGTGACGCTTCCTCGGGTAGACGAGGAAGTGACGCTTCCTCGTGTTGCTTTCCATTGTGAGCAGACATGTTCAGTAAACATTTTTTTTTTAAAAAGAGCGTGGTTTCAGTTTTCAAACAATTTCGGTTTTTGAACAGCCTTCTGGAACGGATAATGGACGAAAACCGAGGTTTGACTGTATTCTAGTTTTGAAAGCATTATTTTCTGCATCTTAACATAGTCATGTTTGTGTGTGTGGTTTTTTTTTTGTAGCTCCGCAGCTTTCGTGTTGCGTGGATTCAACCATTGCCGAAACACATGCAGCATACTATCGTCAATGATGCATCTAATAAGGTAAATTTTGCTTCCGATATTGGAAAAAAGATCAGTAAAAAATGTGACCAGGTCGGGTAAATGGGAGATGTGTGTGTGATCTGTTCAAAGGGTCAAAATTCCCCTTATCCCTCGCTCGCTCTGACGCGGTCAATGCAGCGGACGGGAATTTTCCCAAACAAGCGTTAGAGGGACTAGTCTAAGTTTCTCACGTCAGTCAGTCCCGTTTTAAGCCTTTTCTTCACCTTGGGTTGTTGATGAAAGCCGCCTGCTTCCTAGCACTCTCCCTCCGGCGTCTCTTGTGTTCTTCTGCTCTGCCCAGGATTTGGAGTCTCTTCCTGAGCATGAGATCGAGCTTAACCAGAGGTTCACACTCCTCTTTACAAGCTGCCTTGAGCAGGTTCTTCAAGGCTTTCAGTTCTGACTTGATGTATGAATTTTAACTCTCGAAGTCCGGCAGCTTCGCTGCCCTTTCTTCCTCAACACCGAACCTCTCAGTGGCCATACTCACTAGGATGATCGTCATAGTCTGAAGCCACTTTTGAACATCTCCTTTGGCTCTTACTTCCAGCACCTTGTCCGCACCCTCGTCATACTTCTGCCATTCTGCTGTTTTAGAGCCTTAGGGCCATCTGATCCTTCTTCTCTTGGACAGCCTTTTTGAAGGGACTGTTTGCACCACTTAGAGGCTCTGGGCACTGTGGGTTGCTTCCAGGCCCAGCTCCTCTGCTGTCTCACCAGGTTCTAGACCTGTGTATTGTGGTGCCTGCAGTTGCTCCTTGGATTTAATCTTTGTTTGATGGATCTTTAGGCCCTTTTCACTCTTGCAGATATTTCTGCATAGCACTCTTTACTTGTCAACATCTGTCCATTGCTGTTGTTCACTAACCTTAATTCCGTCCAGCTGGGGCCCTCATCCCCCCCGACCCCCTCTCAGGTGCCCCTTGGGTTATATAATTTCTTTCTTTTTACCCCAGCTTGTTTGGGTCCTCCGCACAGGAAGTGTGGTGCGGGCTGCTAACCCATGCCACCCCAGTTGCTATGTTTCCGGGCTGTCATCTGTCTCTCCAGCTGTCTCCAAACTCTTTTTGGTTGTCAACCAAACTGTTCCTAGTAGTCACTAGTTTTTCCAGTCTGACAATTCTCGCGAAACATCTTCTGATGCATAGTTCGGGCACATCATCAATGAAGGTCCCGCTGTCATGCTCATGACAGAATTAAAAACATCAACATTCAGATAAATTCTTGTGTAAGTGAATTTCTATATGTTGCCAGCTGTGGCAAAATGGATGTTCTGATAGAATACTATGAATCGTATCATAAAGTGATCACACAGCACTCCACAGGCAAAGTAAGGAGCCAGTCAAGCCTCCTGCGCTCGGTGCTAGAATGGCCGAGATGGCTCGACTGCTTCCAATCGCGATATTGCTTCTTACACTAATATCTTAATTTTATCGCAAGTTCAAAACAAGACTACAGAGGTAAATAGTGCAACATAATGTTCATATAGCATAAATCAATCAAAAATAGATTTGAGTCATTTCTCCAAGAACTGTTAATGGTGAAGCTTCTCGATACTTCACTCTTAATTAATTCAGCCCTGAAGCTAGATTAGTAACAGGGCGTTTACCTAGTTCCCATTTTGCAATGCACCACTGTACTTCTTCAGTACATATTTACAACTGTATAATCTGCTTTTACATGCTAAAAGGAGATATGCCGTGATGCAACATTTAACTGAAATTACTCCTTTCTGTCATAGTGCTTTCCATTACCATCTGACATTGAAGGGTGTAGGAGAATTATTCATCTGTCAGCTTCAAGACTGGAAGAGCACCTCTCTCAGGACAGAAAGTAAACACACGCACACACAAAAATTGTGTATATTCTGTGACAATGGTCAACACTGCTGTTGTTGATTTTGTAAATCTGTTTCCCAGTGAGATGTCAGAGGCAGCCTATGAGAAGCTGGCTGATGAGACGCTGGATGCACTATCTGTTTACTTTGAAGACTTAATGGATGAACCTTTCACTGGACCAGACTATGATGTTGTGCTCTCTGTAAGTCAGTCTTGATCATTCTTCCTGAGTATCTATGTTCATATTATGTACATTGGACATGGGAAAAAGAATCACTGCACACTAATATATTTTAATAATGGTTCAAAATGTGACAGACAAGGTCGACCAGAAAAAGTATGAAACGCGTTCATCTCCAACAATCTCTCTACTGTCAGTGGCCAATCTAGCATAAGTCTCGAACAGATCTGTGCAGTTATGAATGTTTGGCTAAACTGGATTTTTAAATTTTTTTTATTTTTTATTTTTTAAAAGAAGGCAATTCAGACAAGTCTATAACAGTGGACGTTTTTTTTTTTTTTTTTGCCTTATTGGCCCGGAGGACACAATGTCCATCAATTTCCAAAAACAATTTGAAATGTGGACTAATAAGACTACAGAACACTTTTCTGCTTTACATCAGCCCATCTTAAATGAGGTCGGGCCAAGAGAAACTGGCTGAATTTCTGGGTATTTTTGATAAATGGCTTTTGCTTTGCATAGTTCAGTTTTAAATTGCACTTATGGATGTAGCAGTAGACTTGATTTACTGACACTGGTTTTTTTAAGTATTCCTGAGCACAAATGGTGATATCCTTTACACATTGATGTCGGTATTTGATGCAGTGCCGCCTGGGTGATTGAAAGTCACGAGGGTTCAGATAAGATAAGATAACCTTTATTTGTCCCACACTGGGGAAAATTGCAGTGCATAGCAGCAAAATTTGTGGGGGGGAAGAAAAAATTGTGTTTCAGTGCACAAAATAAATGTTTCAGAAAAGAACTGTACAGAGTTCAATACATCCATCCATTTTCCAAACCGCTTTATCCTCACTAGGGTCGCGGGGGGTGCCGGAGCCTATCCCAGCTGTCTTCGGGCAGTAGGCAGGGGACACCCTGAATTGGTTGCCAGCCAATCGCAGGGCACACAGAGACGAACAACCATCCACGCTCACACTCATACCTAGGGACAATTTAGAGTGCACAATCAGCCTGCCATGCATGTTTTTGGAACGTGGGAGGAAACCGGAGCACCCGGAGAAAACCCACGCAGGCCCGGGGAGAACATGCAAACTCCACACAGGGAGGCCGGAGCTGGATTTGAACCCGGTACCTCTGCACTGTGAAGCCGACGTGCTAACCACTGGACTACCGGGCCGCCGAGTTCAATACAAGTGCAATATAAAATAAAGCATTAGCAATATATTTGTAGAGTAAATATAATAAATTAGCAAAAGCATAGAAAACACAGCGCAAGGTGGTTGTGCTATTTACAACGGTTACAGGTTTTCACGTATGTTTATTCAGCACCCTGACAGCAGTCGGTAGGAATGTTGTTTATGGCCATGCCGCTTACATCGAATGATTTCTCCGGATTCTCTTTTTTTTTTGCTGATAGTATGGACCGGAAATTATGAGGTCACAAACTTCATTGCAATTGTACATTCAGCAACATTGTCCTTAAAACTGTTCCGCACAGGAGAACCTTGCCCCATCTTTGCTTGTAAATGACTGAGCAATTCGGGGAAGGTCCTCCTGGCACTCACCTGTTCCCAGTTAGCCTGTTCTCTAGTGGGATGTTCCAAATTTGAATTTGCTGGGCATTCCTCAATTTTCTAAGTCTTTTTTTCCCCCCTGTCCCTGCCTTTTGAAATGTGTTGCAACCATAACATTTGAAGTTAATGATTATTTGCTAGAAACAATAAGGTTTAAATTTTGAACATTAAATATCTTGTCTTTGGTGGACAGTCAAACCTCGGTTTTCGTCCATAATCCGTTCCAGAAGGCTGTTCGAAAACCGAAATTGTTCGAAAACCGAAACCATGCTCTTTTTAAAATAAAAATGTTCACTGAACACGTCTGCTCACAATGGAAAGCAACACGAGGAAGCGTCACTTCCTCGTCTATCCGAGGAAGCGTCACTTCCTCGTGTAATGAAGGCGAGAGGAGTCAAATGGTGCATTCAAGTGCGCTCAGTTTATTCGAGAACCGAAATTTATTCGTCATCCGAGGCATAAAAAACTAGACATTTTTGGTCGAAAATCGAATTGGGCGAGAACCGAGATTTTCGAAAACCGAGGTTTGACTGTATTCAATTACATTTCGTTGAACATGATTTGCAAATCGTGTTCTGATTTTATTTGTTAAACACTGTCTGTCTTTCCGTCCGTCCATCTGCCCGCCCGTCCGTCTGATCTATCAAGTCTATATTATCTATCAGAGTTGCCCCTGAAGTAACCCTGAGGAGGGGGAAAATATTTTCACAGCAGTGTAAAGCACATCCTAGTGGAACGTAGAAATAGTAGCCAAATTTTTTTTTTCCAGTAACATGTCCCTTTTCTTCTGCAGAGTGGTGTGCTGACAGTACAAGTGGGTGGTCACCATGGAACTTATGTCATCAATAAGCAAACGCCAAACAGACAGATTTGGTTGGCATCTCCAACAAGGTGAGACCAGATAATACATTCTGGTATACAGTAATCCCTCGTTTATCGCGGGGGTTACGTTCCAAAAAGAACCAGTGATAAGTGAAATCCGTGAAGTAGGATTTATTTAAAAAAAAAAAAAATGTGGGGGGGACGAAATTTCAAATGTGCTGTATGTTTCCCATACAGCACATTTGACAATAAAATTGTACTTGGTACTTGATAGTCAGCTTTATTTTTTACAGTTATTTTACAATACTGAACTATGTATACAATGCAGAGGTGATTGCTCTAAGACTGCAAGGGAAGCTCAGCTTCCCCTAAAATGTCAAAAAGTCAGTAATCAAATATATGTGTGTACGTGCAATTGTGTACAATATTCAGCACAATTACTGAATTTTGCAAGCCTTACTTGGTTCTCTTTGTATTTTCAGTGGACCGAAGCGCTACGATTGGACAGGTAGTGGTTGGGTCTATAGTCATGATGGCATCAGCCTGCACCAACTCCTGTCTGAAGAGTTTTCTACCATCTTCAAAAAGAACATGGACCTCTTTGGCCTGCCCAAGTCCTGAGACCACAAGGCTTATATTGTCCTGTTATCGTTAGAGTTCTAAGGACAGCAAATAAGAGGATTTAATGCCATCCTTTATTTGAGCATCTGTGTATAGTCAGTCAGCAGTATTCACAAGCGTTGTCATTATCGAGATGCTGCCAAGTGTATTTTAAGTACCGTATTTTCCGCACTAAAAGGCGCATGGATTATTAGGCGAACCTTCAATGAATGGGCTATGTTTAAAATTGTTTTCGGATATTGCACGCACACCTCATACAACAAAGAGGATGCAAAAAAAGTGGTTAAGATTGCACAATTGTTTCTGTCTTATGTGTTGTGTTGTATTATTTTGTTATTTTGACTTCAAGATGGCGCGGCAAGAGTGGCTGCCTTTACAGCAGCGCCGATATTTTGTTCTTCTACTTCTTCCTTTCATAACTTTGCTGCTGTGAATTGGGAAATTCTCCATTGTGAGACTAATAAAGGTTTGCTTATCTTAAAATAGTTTTGTTTTTTTACACCAACGTTCAAGCCTCTAAATTCCATGAGACCAGTTAGATCTGGCACAAAGTGCACAATCCGTTTGAATGTGATGCAGTTAGTCTGCAGCCCTGCTCAAGATATTCCCCTCAGGTCTTGGTGGTACAGTTCAATTCTGAAGTCAATCGGATAAACCCTTGAGGACAACACTGCAAAGGTATGACCTTTGTAAATGTGGTAGAGAAATCAACGAACGAAATGATATCATGTTTAAAAATTCATTTAATTTGGACCTGTCGAGACGTTTTGTGTGTTTAACGCCCCCAAATGTCTATGCGCTATGGCGTCGGGCCGTCTCGGGCAGAGGGCTTTTTGAAGTCCACAGGGAACTCGCCTTACACCTTAGGGGTGAACAGTTTAGGAACGAAGTGTTTTAGAACATCAAAAGACGGTCTGGGAACTGTCGCGACCCAAGAAAACATTTTTCATCTGCAATGTCTGCAACTTCTTTGTTCGTGGGAGGCCAGACATGAGTTAGAGTAGGGGTGGCCAACCCGCGACTTGCTTTGGCTGGCTCAATGCGGCTACTGGGCTTTCTAATGACAAGCGTCAAATGCCTCGGCAGTGGTGATGCCATTCAAACAACGGCGTTAAATACACAGAATTTACTACGTCAGCCTATCATCAATCCCGTTACTTGATTGACATACAGGGCAACCAATCAGATGACAACTGACTCACCGCTCATGTGCAAACAACGGTGGGCAGCGCTCAATGCTAAGCTGGTCAGCGAATTACCGCCGATTTTAAGGCAGTGGTGTCCAATACGTCAATCGCGATCGACCCGGAGCCAGCAGACTGGTCCCAAGTCGAGTGCGAACGTTGGGAGGAGGAAATAGGGGGCGAAAAAAACTTTGGGTGTCTGTGTGTTTCGATTCCGTTCATGTTCGCTGACGTTCCAGCTGTCGCTCATCTCGGCATGCGTGTTTGCGTATGCGCACGTGTGCGTGGTTGGGCGCCTGTGTGTGTGCGTGCATGCGTGTGTACAGTGAAGCTCCTCTAGAATGAAACCTACATGGGCGAAAATACCCCCTAATGTGAAAAAATCTTCATGCATTAACACCATTCCCATTCTCCTGCCCCCCATACGACGAAAAAAATCATTTTCTCTGCTCCTGCCTCGCGAAGACATTCACTTCAACGAAGTATTATCCAACAGCGACCTCGACTGCTTCGTTCGGAAGCGGCAACAGCAACTACCACACTGGTTTACATAGTGAACGGTGTTTATTTCGGTCACGGCTGCAAGTTTCCTGGACGCATCCTCATAGCTGCTCTGCCATTGGCTTACCGAGCATCATCCTGGCCTACGATTGGCCAAGAGGGACCTCACTGTCTATTTGTGTAGATACTGTAGCTTGATCCGTGGAAGATAGCGTGGAATGCATCTGATTAGCTGCTCAGAGTGAATTGCTTATGGCTCGACGGACATTCAAATAAACAAACGTTTCCTCCAATGCTTTACTTGTTATCATGCTAAAAAGCTTACGCTAACTGGAGCGCTAATTAGAGAGAAGGCGAGTTCCATCGCGCTAACTATGGCCACCGAGGACTACGAAACGTCCCGTGGCTGGCTTTAAAAGTTCATCATCTGAGCAACGCTGTCTTGGGTGGCGATCGAGGGTAGGTCGAGTTAGAGACAGTGAGATAGTGGAAAGAAAAGCCACCGGGATACCAGGAAGTATTTGTTACTGTAACACCACAGGTGGTACAAAACGGACCTTTGGATGTCAAACAGCTAAGAAAAGAAGCGCTCTGACGCTGGAGGAGAGGGTAAAAGTGATCAAAATGAAAGACGGAGAAAGCCAAATAAAAGAAATTATCCAAGAAATTGATGTAAGTGAATGCTGATTGTAAATTTCGCAATTTCTTTCCCTTTTTTCGTTCTACACTGACTATATGACGTGTCAAATAAGTGTGTGTTCATACTTATGCACTATTGGAATAAAAATAAAGAGTACACATATGATTGTGTGTGCGTGTACACATACGTTTGTGTGTGTGTGTGTTTGTGTGTGTGTGTGTGTGTGTTTACATCTGAGGTCAAATTTGCTACAGTGAAAAACCCCCTGTTGTGAAAAAATTCTTGCTGCAAACATGATTTCGTTGTAGAGGAGTTTCACTGTACTGTATATACTTGTACGTGCGCGATCAGGTCGGTCGCGGGAGGTTCGTCGCTTCAAAAGTTGATCTTCAGTCAAATACGTAGCAAGCTGGCCCAAGTAGTAAGTAACCACTGCAGCTCGTGTGTGTGTGTGTGTGTGTGTGTGTGTGTGTGTGTGTGTGTGTGTGTGTGTGTGTGTGTGTGTGTGTGTGTGTGTGTGTGTGTGTGTGTGTGTGTGTGTGTGTGTGTGTGTGCAATGCGGCTCTTTTACACCGTAAAAAAAATGTCTCTTCGCCTCTGACTGGTTGGCCACCCCTGTGTTAGAGTATCTGTTGTCCAAAGCTGGAAAAAAGTTAATCAAATCTCCGACCGAAGGGCCGGACTAGGGGTGTGGTATGCAAATGTAGGGGGCAGCGTTTTTCTTGTAATTTGCATATGTAAACAATAAAAGTTCGACAAGGAGCACGAGGAACTTAGGGTGCGATTTGCGGAGCAACTGCCGTCGTTCGCTCTGGGAAATCGTACTTCCGCCGACTGCAAAGACAATCTTCCCTGTGTGTCGAGTCCTTTGTTAAACTTTGTCCGGGTAAAACCCTGACAACAGTACAGCTGGCATGTGAAATATGTGGAGTCCTCAAATCATCAATGGGTTGTGCAAGCACCTGCAATGTATGGTATGATGGATGCTCGGGGGGGTCGAATACAACTAGAAAGAAATAAGTTGGTCTTGTGACTTTTCATGCAAATTCCACCAACCAAAAAGATACATATGCTTTTCACACAAAAAGGAATAACAAGACTGGGAATGAAAAAGCAGAGAAAATAGCAGTAAACCAGAACATACTAGGTTGTTCAAACATTACATTTACTTACACAGCAAACCAGCACAACCAAGTGTTGAAGATTAACATTCAAGATAATAACAATAATAATTAATAACACAGAAACTTCTCAATTTAAAAAGTGATCCGATGGGGGTGGGCAAAAAAGTGCTCAGTATTGATCGTGTTAAAAATAATATCAATAATCATTTAGTGATGAGAGATAATAGTTAATGGTTGTCTCCACTTGAACAGAAAACACTTCAGTCAAAACCTCACTTGGGTCCATCACTGACGGATACAATGTACATTAGAGCAGCGGTCCCCAACCCCCCGGGCCGCGGACCGGTACCGATAACTTACATTGCAACTTACTTTTTCTTTCTTTCGAAATCTGAAATCTGTTTTATTTTGAAAATATAGCATCACTCTTGACGCAGGTCAAGGAGCGCTTCTCAGTCACGTGATAGGTTACCGCTAAAATGAAACCCAGGAGCTAGCAAAATGAGTAAAAAACAAACGTCTTTGGAAAGTTTCTTTTCTGAAGGGGAAAAGGCCAAGCCAGGAGACAGAAGAGCAGCCTACGATTTTCAAGAAAAAAGAAGGCTACATTCTATAGACAGTATCAGGAGTCCTACTTAAAATACGGATTTATCTCAACGGGACATTCCCACGGCACCAAGCCCACTCTGCATGATATGCGGCAATGCAGTGTCGTATTTTTCATGCACTTTTTATTTGTGGCGTGTCTTATTTTGAAGTTACGTTTAACCCTGGAGAACCCACTGGGTTAAATTTGGCCCCTATAAATTCTGCTACTCAAATGCTACCCTTAAATCGCAAAGGGTCATATTTGGCCCTAATCCTAAATTAGGATTAAAACATTGAATATTTGAAAAAAAAAACCACATATATATTTGGTGTTCAGTGAACATATAGCAGTCATTTAATGTATAATTCATCATTTTCCAAAGAAGAAAAAGGTTCATGGCTTCTCCAGGGTTAAACATTACCACAGCGACCGGAGAGCCAGATAGGACGTCCCTCGTGTCATGATTCGTGTTTATTATTATGGATAGAAAATATCACCGTTTTCATGCAGGTAATATCATATTATTTTGTTATAGTTATTCGTTATATGCTAAAGTTATTAATTATATATCTTAAAGGCCGCTCCCTGAAAATATTGTCTGACATTAAACGGAGCAAAAAAGGTTGGGGACCGCTGCTTTAGAGAATATATGATGGTCAGGGTAGAGAGGGGGACAGGAAAGTTACAATAGAAATTCAAAGGATCTTGGGTCAGAAAGTAATCATTTATTTAAATGTAAACTGGCTGCTCCTGGGCGGTCAGCAGGCGGTACATGGCTGCAGGCATTGTCTTCATGTGGATCTGAGACACACATATATTACAACTCAAGAAGAGTACCGCTTTCGGATAGGACCTGCTCATTCAATTTCGGTGACGAGACAAAATTGGATCACATGGACTCATTTGGATCACGCTCTCTTTCAGGCCACACATCCAATATTTTACTGCTTCCTCGTGACGCATCTAAAAACAGCCGATCGGGTTGGGAAACCTTCAAAATAAGGCTCTCCCCGGCCCGATCAAACCTGCGCTTCAACCCCTTGCTGCCGTTGACGCAACGAGTCCCAGGTGTGTGGGAGCACATAGGTCTACTGGTCCCTGTTGATGGTGGCACCTCCAAGCCTCCTTCTATCAATTGCTTCCTTTGCGGTTTTTCACTTATCACGGCAGGGTCCCGGGCCCCATTAGCTGCAATAAGCGAGGAATCACTGTACAGCGGCTAGGATGTAGCTTTTGTGAGTGTGTGGAATGAAATATGTCGCTTATTGTTGCTGAATATTTACTGTTTTCAAAGTATTGTTAATTAAACAGGAATTGGTGAACAAATGTCACATTCTGACAAATTCATACTCTCATCGGAGTCAAAATGGTGGCCTGGTGAAAGGTAAGTAGATGTTTTGTTTAAAAATATTTCAAACATATGTTTGGGGAATAAATACTTCTTTGATTAAAGTAATCCACAACATATAAAGATGATACCGCACATCTAAAATATAACCGAAAGTTTGGATGTCTTGGTATAGTTCCCCTTTAATAATATATTTTTTACGACAAAACTGGACCCTGAAACACTGCTTTTGGCAGTGTTTGCTCCTGGAAAACGCACATGGAAGTCTGAACAAGCCAGCATTCCAGAATGGATCCTTTGGGACCACAGAGGCTCTACCGTATGGGACATTCAACTGTCATAGTATTGTAAACATCGCACCACTGACCATGGTATCTCTGCTCTGTGACGCTGCACATTGTCGCAAAGCTGTCATTGGGTGGAGTCACTGCACAATGGCACCCTTACATTACAGAAACTCTTTCTGTACTTAAATTTCATGTCTTTTATTGTAGTCATTTGTTATTGCAATACTAGTGTAACCTGTACTACCAGAGACAAATTCCTTGTGTGTTTTGCATACTTGGCGAATCAAGATGATTCGAATACCGATTCATTTCCTGCCTTTACCTCCGTATACAGTACTGTAAATTTTGACAGTTTTACTTAGCAGTTGTACTTGGACAATATTTACAGTATTCGGTAGCACTCGCGGCTCACCTCTCCCACAGCAGTGGACAGCAGACGAACAATTTTTTCATGTGGTGTGGCAACCACACTCTGGCTGTTAATCTCAATGATGCGGTGACCGACTCTCACTCCACCCCTTTCAGCAATTCCACCACGCATAAGGCTACAGATCTGTTCAGGGGAGGAACATCATTTGAACCTAATGTCAATATTATACACTTGAATGTTCATAAGGATTACCCACAGTGCCATTCTGGACACTGAAACCCAGTTGGTAGCGGAGGTCTGGACGTCTGATGAGTACTGTTGTCACTGGAGGACATCTCACTATGTTCATCTTGATCCTTGACTGTTGTTTAAGACCCTAGAAATAAAAATGGTGGTTTATACTTTAGGGTTTTTATTATGAAATATTGAATCAACAAAACGGTGTTTTAAACACACTGCAATGGGGTGAAAACCCTTTTGTTGCTCGTGGGCTCCTATAAGCCACATATGAAGATTGATAATACTCCACATACCTTGATGATACTCTGACAAGTGGACAATGGAAGACCCACCAGACTGGTACCGTTAATGGACATGATCTGATCACCTATGTTCAGCCTGCCAGACCTCTCTGCTGGTCCAGCATGCATCATGTTGGCAATGATGGCTGTTGGCAGGATGGAGCCCCACCCACTCTCCACAATGACCACACCAAGAATCTCCCCTTTTGTTTTCTCGAGCAACACCTGAAATACATGGGGCGGGGAAATACAATTAAAGGGGATACAATGTGGAAAATTGGCCTGTCAATATTTTCATACAAAAAGTTGGGTCTCGAGAGTGCATGCCTCGTTGCCCACGCATCAAGTGTGAATTTAAACACCCACGTAAATGTTATGTTATCTGCCCAAATATGTCTTTGTGACTGAATCATTCTGCACTTCCTCCTGAGTATTACAAACAGGCTAATTAAGCATGAGTTTCCCCAGTAATGGCTTAAGATGAAGTTCCAGAGCGCAACAACCACTCTGGCATGGCAGCCAAAGTAGTATCATTTCACACCTGATCGGTAAGAGGAGCTGCAGTTAGCATTAGCTAAGAGTGTTAGCTGCATTCGCTTCTGATAATAATGTTATCAACGTTTGGCTTTGAGGGAGAAAGACAAACTTAATATTATCATGTTTCAAAGTTTCATTTCAGTATATGCTTAACCCTCATGCAGTATTTTTAAGCAGCTGCGTGAAGGGGATTACGTCCCAAAAATGTCCCTCTTCCAATGAGCAACATCTTTTTTCACTATTATTTTGTTTTCACTTTCAACCCCTCAAAATGTTCAGTGGGAATTGACCAAGACATAGATAGACATCCTATGCAAAATTTCAGCTTTGTGGAGTTATTTTTCACTGTTTTGTCTGTGGTGTCCATTTGTCCAACAGTCCAAAATCGTCCAAAGTGTCCGAAATGTCCAATTTTGGGATAATTACTGCATGGGGGTTAATTGAGCTTGAATGCTATGTTTTTGTACAATACAATTTGTACACAATGGATCACACAGAAAAAAGGGCCAACTTGAGCTGAAGGAAGCCAGGGCCTCATTAACTGATAAGACAGGCAGGAAGATTCAACTTCGGGAGGGCAGCATGACCAGATGTCCTCCAGTTTGTTACAGTGTCTCAATTCATGCGAAATCTACCCATTGTATTAACAAGGTATCCATTGTTTGCACCGGAAGATGTTTTGGCCTCCAGGTGTCCACTGAGGGGCATATCGGTGGGCTGGGCTGGGAAGCGCGACATGCAAATAAGGAGGAAGGTTTTTCTGAAATGTTACTTGTATTTTGCATATCCTGGATATGGGAATAAAAAGTGGTCAGCGAGGGTGTGAAGGTGGGGTTTCGATCTGAGAGGAAACATGACTTGTGTTGCCTTCGAGGAACTTTGCTCCCTTTGCTGATCAACAAAAGACAATCTGTTCCTGAGTTGAGTCGAGTCTTTTCATTCAAAGTTCAAGATGTTCGGGTGAATTCCCTGACAGGCTTATTGTTATTGACGTGGGAGTAGGCGCTATTCGTGTTGAGCAATGTCATGCGCTTCACCGCCACGCTAAATTGACAAGTTTAGTTTGGTGGCTTGGTGATGAAATGCTGCTTCTCCAAAGTGATAACGCAAATGGATTTCGCGGGGTGCTCACTTTAAATATGTCTGTGGGGGAGAGGGTATGGTTAAAAAGGTGCAAGAAGTTGGACTTCATGGATTAGCGTTAGATAAGGTGCATTTGACTGCTCTGTAAAGTTGTGGGCCTGCTAGGACCCAAAACTCTTTGCCTCTGGCAATATGTCTATGGGCCAGAAAAATGCTTTGATTATCTTGGGTGCTCACTTGTTTGCCACACTCTGGACTGGATAATTTTTGAAGGATATTGAACTCATTGTGTGGCAGTCATTAGCAACACAGCCAAGCGTGAGTGGCATCCATTCATTCATTCATTCATCTTCCGAACCGCTTGATCCTCACTAGGGTCGCGGGGGGTGCTGGAGCCTATCCCAGCTGTCTTCGGGCAGTAGGCGGGGGACACCCTGAACCGGTTGCCAGCCAATCGCAGGGCACACAGAAACGAACATTCGCTCTCACACTCACACCTAGGGACAATCTGGAGTGTTCAATCAGCCTGCCATGCATGTTTTTGGAATGTGGGAGGAAACCGGAGTACCCGGAGAAAACCCACGCAGGCCCGGGGAGAACATGCAAACTCCACACAGGGAGGCCGGAGCTGGGATCGAACCCGGTACCTCTGCACTGTGAAGTCGACGTGCTAACCACTGGACTACCGGGCCGCGAGTGGCATCCAATTGAGAGGATTTGGACCTGTATTCAAAGGCCAACAGCAGGGGTTAAAGTCGGTCCTGGAGGGCTACTGTCCTGCCTGTTTTCCAGCTCTCCCAGGAGCAACACACCTGATTCAAATCAGGATCGTTCTAATGCCGCTTCAGAGCTCTTCAAGAGCTCTGCTGTTTTTGGTTGGGTTTAGTTTTTTTTAGTCATATGGTGTTTGTTGTCCTTCATGTGGACCTGTTGTGGACTGTTCTCAGCATTTTGGCCGTGACATTCATAGAAGGAGTGGTATCTGTACTTGATGGTTATACCTCCTCGGCAGCATGTGTTGACCAGCTCTGATTTTGATGAGGGAGGGGGATGTCAGTGCTATTTGACTGTTGATGCTTGACAGCTTGTTTTTTGCACCTGTGGTTGGCAGCATTTTTTCACAGCCCCGTTTTATTCACTACAGTGTCCATGAAATATTAAAAAGGCATCCATAACTGGACTCAACAACTCAGACAGTCTACAGTTTAGGGTACTGACACATCCACAATCTGGCAACCCATGTTTTCCCATTGCACGTTATATGACAAGGAATAAGGAGGGTTAACTTGGAGATTCACATCATGAGTGCCCGGTGAACAATTTTCCAATTCTAGTCTGTTACGATACTGTGATCATGTATTGTATTTCTTATGTACAGCAGAACCAAATCAATGTACGAACAAGAAGCAGTCATACTTCTTTGCAGTTTTCCGACCGAGAAAAGTGGATGAGGTCATCATTGTACATTCCCTGAGTGTTAAGCAGGTCACTGAATTCTTTATGAGTCAGGTCCTTCGGGTTAATGCCGTTGGCCCTCAAGAACTCCTGGTAAGCCACACTGAAGGCCTGTCCGAGAGACTGGCCAATGAGCTGGGCCTGCGTATTGGGATAAAACAGGAGAAACACTTCATTCCATCATCAACTCACAGGGTAAAAAAGTCTCTCTGAAATTGAACACAGTGCCAAAATGAAGGGTAACATGAAAGAGTATACCAACATAGAAACAATAAAACCAACAAAATAAGGACAATATAAACGCAATTGTATTGTTGTGAGAATTAGGTAAATATTGTATGACAGTCTGACAGTAAATTAGCTGGTACTTGGTGATTTTAAAAATTTATATTATAGTAACTAACAATACCACACACATCAAAATAACATCATGGGAGTACAGCAACTTTACACTTTAAACGAAGGTCCCCTTTGTCATGGAAGTCATGGAAGTGCCTTAGGTTCATCGAAAGAAATGTATCCTAAGACACATGATGAGATCACACCCAATACCTAAAATTCTACCACATCTTTGTTTCTGTTTAGCAAAAAAAATGAAAATGGGTAACTGCTACCGAATGTAGTTGGGACCGGGTTCGGTTCCCATATGTTCTCCCGGGCTTTGTCTTCTGTTATAGCAATAATGACTCTAAATTGTCTAGGTGTGAGTGTGAGCGTGGATGGTTGTTCGTCTCTGTGTGCCCTGCGATTGGTATATATATATTTGAGGATGAACTGAATCTAATAAAATGGGTTTCGAGTTAAACAAAATAAAATAAACAACAGAAGAATGACCCTTTCCATGGCAATTGGAGTAAAATATGTAACTGTTATTTTGAAAAATGCATGCCATAAGAAGTCTATTTACAAAGATTCATTCATCCGTCCATCCATTTTCTTTTGCTATTCCAGGGTGGGGTGGCAGATGCAGCAGCTTTAGCCAAGTTCCAGTGTTCTCGCACGCGGCTCTGGAGCCGCATCTAGTGGCTCCCTGGAGCTTTATAAAAAAATGTTTGAAAATGGAAAAAGATTTTGAGCGTAGGCTAATATAGCTCAAATAGATATAGATACATGTTGCAGCTCTGAAAAAGTAGAGCTGTGATGTTGTTGTTGTTTTTTTTAAAAAAACGTACACTTTATTTATGCTTTTAACAGTCTCGACAAATACGGAAACGTCTGTGTCCGACTCCGTGCCTTCTCTCTTCTCGTTCAACTCGCGAGGCGTTCAAAGAGAGCCTGTAGCGACGCCACTCGAGTGAAGCGCGACTCAGCAGTCGATAGTCGGCTGTTCTCCGCTGTGCGTGCGCACGTCGGTTGGCTTCAACCAATCAGTGCTGACGCAACGGTACGTTACACATCAAAGAGCTTTGATCTCTTTCATCAGCTAAGCTAGCCTAGCCATGACAACAGCTAAGTTAGTAGAGCTGAGACGACACCACACTCGAGGTCGGACGGACACGCTCTCTTCCGCATTATGTATGTTTCTCTCCTTTTCACTCTTTCTATCCAAATATATATTTTTCCACAAACCATAGCTGTCCTGTCCACGTCTTTTTTCGTCCCACCGGGGTTTAGCCAGTGTGGTTATGAAGAGTCCTAAATCTCTTTAAGCCTCCAAAAAATGGAAATTAATGATCACTTCATTGACACTAAGAAAAGTGAATATAATGCACCAAAAAAAATAAAGATAATCACAAAAGAAATTCTATGAGGGCGTTTGTGAACACACAACAAAGGAATGAATAACAAACAATTCTGAGACAGTCCATTCTCCTACATACATACAGCATGTGTTTTATAGAAGGCTTTTATTTTTTTGCAGTTCCACACATATTTGTTTTTTGTTTTGTTTTTTGTCCTCTTTCAACATTTTGGGTTGCCGACCCTTGAGCTAAGCTGCGAAGTTAAAGTAGTTTGCCTGAGTTTGTAGTTTCATCAGATGAAGTGAGATGCCAGAGTGACTGTCTCTATGAGTTCATGTCGCCATTGTATTTTACTCGATTTTATTGGAAAAGAAAATCCTCGAATCCGAATGAACTTTCTTGGAATCTCTCATACTTGGTTCATGAGTTGGCCTCAGCACTCTGCATCATATCATATTGGTGGTTGAGGCAACTAGATTTGCACCCTGCACGGTACTGTCTTTCTTTCAAAAACTAAAGTCGCATGCTCTTGAAAATTGCTTATCTGTTATGATTAATAGTAACTCATTCGGCATTGCTTTACATCTGATGTTGCCGTTTCCATCTTCATCATAGTAGTAGCAAGTAGTTTTTGATGTAATTTTAGCATATTAAAGGTGTATTTTCTGACAATTTTGTGGTGCCCCATTGAACACGTAGCACCTTTAGCATTCGCCCAATGGGAAAACTGGCTAAAACCTAAACATTTTCAAAATTATATTGGACAAGAAAAAACACGCTTCTGGGCCTGGCGACTTACATCCTCAGATTCCAACACATGACATATCATCTTGTACTGGCCGTGTGCTTCCGGGTCTGAGGAGTCGACAGTTTCTTGAGAACGAGGTGGAGGCATTCGGCATCTGGCCATCAAAACCACACTGTTCTCTATGTCTGCAATGTAGGACATGGTGCGCAGAGGACAGTCCATGATTGTCTCCTGTAAATCAAAGAGCCCCAATAGTCCTTATGTGATTGAAATCAAAACTGAAAATCCAAGAGATTTAAATGTAAAAACACCTCAGAATTTCATCCATCCATCCATCCATTATCTGGTCCACTTTATCTTGAAAAAAACCCCAATTCCAATGAAGTTGGGATGCCCTGTAATTACTGAATACAATTATTTGCAAGTCCTTTTGAGCCTATATTCAATTTAATACACTACAAAGATATTTAATGTTCAAACAAAGGGTGGGACTTAATAATAAAACAAAATCTAATTAATGTCAGCCTTTGTAATTCATTCATCTTGATTTATCCGATCTTAATCAAATAAAGTACACAAGGTTGATATGCAAGTTGTGGTTCTGAATCCTAAAGCTAGTAGTTTTGTTTGCTTCAAACTTGAACTGGGGCTGCCCGCACTAAAAAGGTCCATTGGTATTTGTACTCGTTGCGATATACTTGGCATGTATTTTGATCCTCAAGAGTTTCTATCCAACCTGTTTTTGACATTTCCCTCCCCCAACACAGCTGATTCAAATTATGAGCTCATCAGCTTGCTTTACAGAAACTTGATAAGGATCCTGATCATTTCAATCAGGTGTGTTGGAGAAGGGAGACATCCAAAACAGGCTGCATAGGGTCTCTCGAGGAACCGGCCACAGATCTGAATAGTAGTGATATGCCCAACTGTGCCGAGGCTCCGATGCGTGTGCCGAGTAAACCGGAAAAAAATCTGCCAAGCGCGCTTCGAGGCATGTGTCGATTACGTATGTGGCCACGCCCGAAGCCTCGGGAGACGGGATTCCTACGTCACCGCCAACAAATAGTTTCGCGGGTGATTCGAAATAAAACGGAGCACCGGGACGACAATGACGGACGGCAGCCATCTCGTTACCTCCGCGTCCTAGACGCGGGACGCACAGTTCCAAATAATGTGCGTTTTTGGGACGCAAGGAAATTTCTGTTGAATCCTGGCCTCTTACAAAATTCAGAATAAGTAAATATTTTGGGGAAAAAAAACCATAATTGTGTTCTTGACATTTTTACTTCATTGGAACTGGGGTTTAAAATAACATGTAATGTCCAAGCACGGTTATCTCTTTAGTTTTTTTTTTTATTACTAGAATTCAAGCTGATGTCAATTTGAACATATACTTTACTCGGAAAACTTTCGTTTTATTTCTACTGTTCCTAGCTTTGAAATGATTGAGGCGTCCTCAAACAACTCAACCAAGACACTGATGCAGAACATTATTAATATGATGATGAGAATACAGTCCAATATATAGTATGATCTGACCATAGAATCAATGGTATGGTAATGGTTAAAACGGGCACTTATGGTTTTGTGCACTGCAATCACCAGCAGGCTTATACCTGGGAATCTGCATTGAGCATTTTTATTCTCTGAGTGGAGATGAAGAGATCAACCGCTGTCATTGCTTGGGCACCATCCTCAGGGGCCTACAAGCATATGCATATGGGAACAAAAAATACATAGTAAGCAGGTATTTATATTTTCCAAGTCCATCATCACCACAGCAAACACCAGTGAAATGACTCAACTGTGCAAAACAAACCCAGAAGGACAATAAATCAAGAAGCAGATCATTATTGTGAGCAGAAAGACAATTGGACAAGTTTATCTTGGTCCATCCCAAAGCATTTAAATAGAATATCATTTGCCCGCTAAAATGTAGAGATGTCCTGAACCAATCACATCATTAGAAATCGAGGTCGGTGTCATGATTTTCAGCTCATCAGTTTCGAGGAAAGAAGATATTCATTTTCAGAAAATAATCCAAAGTTATAGAGACATGTCCAAAATGGAACAGTAATTACATTACACACACACACACACACACACACACACACACGGATGGACGGACGAAACAAGGAAGGAAGCGAATTTTCTTCCGGCCTTATAATCGCCCCAAATTGGGTCAAGTGCAGACCGAGGGACAGACACCAGTTTCACTGATGACTGACAGAAACATACCCAGCCTGTCTTGCATATTTAATCCACCAAGACACTACTTCAGACCAAATGTGAAATATCCTGATGCGCCGCTTCTCTCATACATGTTCACACTGTTTGTATGTGGGAGGGAGTGACTTCACTTTGCTTCAAGTGGTCAAGAGTAGGTGCACTCATTTTCTGTCCCAAAAGGTTTACACATTGCCGGTCAGTCTGATGAGCGACGGTGGTTGTGCTATTTTGGTTGACACTTAAATAGTTGTAAACAATTCAATCCACTCACAAGATTCTCCCAGCCTGAGAAAGGTAGCTGTGTCGTTTGCCTCTCAGTCACACAGGCCCACGTTGTTTTTTTTTAACCCCACTTTGTGCGTGTATGTTTCTTTTCTTTCTTTCTTTCTTTCTTTCTTTCTTTCAAAATGTCTTTACTTGATTAGCTGTGTCTGCTTATTTGTGTGATGTATTACATACGTGTTCGACGCTGACGTGAGGCGGCAAAAGTTCCTTTCAACCTACACGGGCGACATGGGCTAAGCACAAAAATTGTCTTTGAACTCTTCAACTGGGGCGGCCCGGTAGTCCAGTGGTTAGCACGTAGACTTCAATTCCAGCTCCGGCCTCCCTGTGTGGAGTTTGCATGTTCTCCCTGGGCCTGCGTGGGTTTTCTCCGGGTACTCCGGTTTCCTCCCACATTCCAAAAACATGCACGGCAGGCTGATTGAACACTTTAAATTGTCCCTAGGTGTGAGTGTGGGCGTGGATGGTTGTTCGTCTCTGTGTGCCCTGTGATTGGCTGGCAACCAATTCAGGGTGTCCCCCGCCTACTGCCCGAAGACCGCTGGGATAGGCTCCAGCACCCCCTGCGACCCTAGTGAAGATGAATGAATGAACTCTTCAACTGCGGCACTGGTCTTCAAACCACATGCACTGCATTGGGAACGTGCCTGCAGAGTGCAGGGGAGGTGTGGTTGGACTTATTTATTAAATACAACAGCGGTCCGAAAACCTTTTTTGCCCCACGGACCGGTTTCATGTCAG
The DNA here is from genome assembly GCA_018466805.1 of Hippocampus abdominalis. NCBI lineage: Eukaryota > Metazoa > Chordata > Actinopteri > Syngnathiformes > Syngnathidae > Hippocampus > Hippocampus abdominalis. The sequence continues at coordinate 22,187,519 of CM031698.1, read as the reverse complement.
ACAATATTTTCAGGGACCAGCCTTTAAGGCCGGATAAATACAATAAAAGAATATGATATGACCTGCATGAAAACACCTCAATAATGGATGCATGGAATCAGGCCAACTCGGACATTATGTCCCCACCTAACCCGGGACATGGTTAAAAAAAAAAAAAAAAGAACTTATGTTAGAGCTGGAAGTTGAAACTCCTTCTGACAAGATACTAGTGATGGGTCCCACAACACCTATGCGCCGATGCACACACCGAGCTCACAGGGAAATCCCCGGCTATTGCGTGTCTGCTTTAAGACAATCACATGAGCAATGCATGAACTGCCTCGACTGGGCAATTTGTGTTTAGAAGGAAGTGCGTCATGCACAGAATATCTAGGCGCAGCTGAGGCATTGAGGGCTTCGGTATTGCATCTCTGCTTTTTGCAGATGCTGTGGCACTGTTGACTTCTTCAAGCAGGACTCTCCAACTCTCAATGGTGCATTTAGAAGCCGAGTGTGAAGCGGTTGGGATGAAAATCAGCACCTCCAAATCTGAAACAATGGTCCTCAATCGGAAAAGGGTGGAGTGCCCTCTCCGGGTAGGGGATGAGATCTTGCCCCAAGTGGAGGAGTTTAAGTATCTTGTGGTCTTGTTCATGAGTGAGGGCAGGAGGGAGCAGGAGATCGACAGGTGGATCGGTGCAGCGTTTGCTGTGACGCGGACTTTGTATCGTGGTAAAGAAGGAGCTGAGCCAAAAGGCGAAGCTCTCAATTTAACGGTCGGTCTACGTTCCAACCCTCACCAATGGTCACAAGCTATGGGTCATGACTGAAAGAACGAGATCCCGGGTACGAGCGGCCAAAATGGGTTTTCTCTGCTCGGTGTCCAGACTCTCGCTTAGAGATAAGGTGAGAAGCTCAGTCATCTGGCAGTCGCAGAGCAGCAGTTTCTTTGCTCACGAACAGCGCCGTTCGCCAACAACAGGAGTCCATCCTCACCCGCAATTCCCTCATCGACTGCAGCTTCCTTCGTTCAACCTCAACTGCTGCCCTTCCCATGCCCACGACATCATCCACAGCTGTTCACTCTTCGATGTCCCGTTCGCCTAGCACTCCGCCACTGACATCGTGTCTGGCGCCTTCATCAAGCCAAACCACGCGCAGCGGCCGACGAGTCTGCTTCACTCCTGTCGGCACGGGTCATGACTGAAAGAACGAGATCCCGGATACGAGCGGCCAAAATGGGTTTTCTCTGGATTGTGTCCGGGCTCTCCCTTACAAATAAGGTGAGAAGCTCAGTCCTCTGGCAGGGGCTCAGAGTGAAGCCACTTCTCCTTCACGTCAAGAGGAGCCAGATAAGGTATCTTGAGCATCTGATTAGGATGCCTCCTGGACGCCTCCCTGGTGAGGTGTTCGGGGCATGTCCCACCGGCAGGAGGCCCCAGGGACAAACAAGGACACACTGGCGAGACTATGTCTCCTAGCTGGCCCAGGAATACCTTGGGATCCCCTGTGAAAAGCTGGAACAAGTGGCTGGGGAGAGGGACATCTGGGCTTCCCTGCTAAAGCTGCTGCCCCCGCGACCCGACCTCGGATAAGTGGTAGAAGATGGATGGATGGATGGATGGAGGAAGTGCGTCTGTTCACACGATGCACCTGCTGTAACAATCTAAAAGCTCACAGTTCCTTGTGGACATCTTTGTGGGTTATGGAGGAGCTCCAGGGTGAAGAAAAGTGGTCTGCCATTTTGATTTCCTTTCGAAGATTTCTTGATTTCTTTGTTTCACCAAGTGCCTCTCTGATTTTTGACTTGTTTTGTTCCATTCTAATTCAAATGAATTTCAAGGTAACTCTGAGTATACTATTCACATGATTTTTTTGCAGCTCTGTTTCTCAGAGCTGTCTTATACGAACAAAATATCTCCTTAATGCTGAGACATTATTGGGAAAGCATGAGAATTAAGTTTCCTATACACCCAAGCTAAGATAAGTAAGTGGGAATCAGTAATTATTATTGATTTCTTCTCCACTTCATGTTGAACAATTAAGCTTCTAGGAAGGAGTTGCTTGATCAGGTATTGCTGAATGTCATTCTTGAGGACTTTTGTGGCCACAGGCCAATCATTTTCAACAATGAATATTGTGTGCACTGTCTCAAACACATTGTCAGATACCGCTTACCCGCAGGCCCAAATCGGAAAAAAGTCCTCTCCGTTCAACGGGTAGAGATTCCCCTTAATCCTTACCTGCGCCAACGCAGTGACGTGAGGAGACGGAAATTCTTGTAAGCCGGTGTCAAGATGTATTCGTCTAGGGCAGTGGTAGGGAACCTATGGCTTGCGAACCAGGTGTGGCTCTTTTGATGATTGCATCTGGGTCGCAGATAAAACAAAATATTCTCGCTTGTTTAATCCATCCATCGATTTTTCACTGCTCATGTCCTGTTCAGGGCTGCAGTTGGCTGCCGGAGCAATTTTCATTGGATGATACTGGACTACATTGGCCGTTGCTGGGGAAACAGGTAAACACCCCCAGTGGTGTAGTGGGGATATTTTAAGTGGGTGTACGCGATTCTGGGATGTTCTATATATACATACAGAACATCAATCATAGGCTACAACACCAGTTGAACTAATGTTAAATTTAATGTTTTACTACTCCAAAATAATCACAGGCCAACGTTATTAAGCATAACTCGCATTAGAACAATGATCAACAAACATTTCAATAACCCGCAGACAGCGCTGCCTCGAAAGCAAAAAAAAAAAAAGAGTAACTTATAGTTGATGTTTTCATTGACTATCAAAGAAACCGCCACACTGGGTCTCTTTCCGAAAATAAAAATCAATGTTTTTCTGCTTTTTCTCTGTCATTTTAGTGAAGGGCTAAAACCGAACTAAAAATTGAATGTGGCGTCGGGAGAAGTGGGTGGACGGCGTACCCCCGCGTACCACGCCCACTACACCCCTGAACACCCCCTTTTGAATCACCCGCTCGGTCATTAGCTCAAAGCTAATCCTTCAATGAATAAGATGACGAAAAGAAAAAAAGATGGCGAGTATGGTACACTTCAGGACGAATGGACTGAAGGATTCGCCTTTGTGAAGAGAACAGGTTCTGCGGTGTGTCTAATTTGCAATGAGAAAATACCATCGATGAAACAGTCGAATCGAATGTAATATATATATACAGTATATACACACACACACACACACACACACACACACACACACACACACACACACACACACACACACACACACACACAGAGGTCTTGATCTTGTTCCTTCTTGTTCATCAGGTGACATTATTTGGAAGTAAATAACACTCGCCGGTAATATTGTTACACAAAGCAGTTCCAAAGCCACGTGTTAGCCACCCCTGCACTAGGTCATCAAATCAGTGTCAGTTCAGTCTGTCAAGTGGGTTGCCTGCAGGGATTTTTAAAGTCCAGCACGTGTCAGTATTCTGTATCAACACAGTGTGTCAATATGCTTCATGATGCCTCATCGACCCATCACGACAAGATATGTTCTAACACATGAACAGCAGCTCTCACAATGCGTTTTGTACAGCCATGTCAGATCATCTTCCTCCCCACTATTGGAGCTAATACACAACAGGGTGGTGAACCGTTGACAGCTCTGTTCTTCAAATATGTGACATGTAGCCAAAGATACAACCACAACTTCAATCGTTGCACTGCAGCTTAGGGGGTCCTGTACTGAGTACAGATCAGATAAGCCCATTCAGAGGGCAATGAGTATGCCTACATCCACATCCAATTCTCATTATGAGCAACTCAAGATTGAGTAGAAGAGACTACAAACCCTTTTCAAGAAAGTTGGTTGTGGAATCCAAGCTCGATCTAGCCAGCACTGTTTGACATTGCACACCACGTTAGACAGCACAAGCCATTCCCTGCCAGAGAGGTGATATTCCACATAATTAGAGCCCTCTACCAGTCACTGCTCAGTTAACACTGCAGTGCCCCTCAGCTCGTCCATGGGTGGTGGAGCCATCGGAAAGGACTCCACATATTATAAACATGGGTGCTTAAGTCTGAATGCAAGAGTGTAACTGGAAGTGAATCTGACTTGGCTGGGTGTGTTTCACCTTGATGCGGGTGACAGCCTCCTGTGCTTGCATCATGCGGATGTTCTTGGTAGGAGTCTTAACTGATAGCATCTGAGTGTAGCCCAAGTAGTTTGCTGCAAAGATGATCCCATCAATAAGGTCGTCCGGGTCACATGGGCCTGGGACTGAACAGTTAGAAAGAAGATACAAATAAAGAATGGCATCTGTATTCACATGATCATGGATAGCATGGTATGGTGTGCACACTTGAAGTTTTTAGGCTCTTTAGAATCAATCAAAAGAATTAATAGGAAGTACATAAAAGTAAGAGACACTTCTGTATCTTTTCACCCTAATTCGTCTTTTTATGTATTCTCATGTCGCCTCATCATCTCATTAAACTGCATTGTGCACTGTCTGTGCTTAAATAAAATGTATTTACCTCCTAGCTATGAAAACTCTTACTGTCACAGCCTTTTATTAATGGCTGATTTCAGAGGTTTTTCATCTGTTTAAGCCTTCTAAATTTAATAAAGAAAAAACACCCATGGTGCCCTGAGTGGCGGCTGAGTTTTATGCCGGCAGTAAAATTCAGCCACTGTTAATTAATTAAATAAATCATGTCTCATTAGCGCTATAGAAATGGTGCCCCATGTGAGGTGAACTTAAGTTGTGTCTTTCAATTAAACACTCGTTCAGTCTCTACTAGTTCCGTGCCGTGTTCTTTTTGGGAAATCCAGCATTGTCATGTTACCAGGGAAACCTAACTTGCTCCAGACCTGCCCTGTCTTTTAGAGCACAGCGTTGATAAAAAGAGGAATATACTAGATAAAGAGGTGTTTAAGACAAGCCACAATTAAATTGGAGTATATTTATCGGTGCAGCGTCTGCTGTTATGCGGACGTTATATAGATCTGTCGTGGTAAAGAAGGAGCTGAGCCAAAGGGCGAAGCTCTCAATTTACCGGTCGATCTGCGTTCCAACCCTCATCTATGCTCACAAGCTATGGGTCGTGACCGAAAGAACGAGATCCCGGATACAAGCGGCCGAAATGAGTTTTCTCCCTTAGAGATAAGGTGAGAAGCTCGGTCATCCGGGAGGGGCTCAGAGTCGAGCCGCTTCTCCTCCACATCGAGAGGAGCCAGATGAGGTGGCTTGGGCATCTGATTCGGATGCCTCCTGAACGCCTCCCTGGTGAGGTGTTCCGGGCATGTCCCACCGGGAGGAGACCCCGAGGATGACCCGGGACACGCTGGAGAGACTATGTCACCCAGCTGGCCTGGGAACGCCTCGGGATCCCCCGGGGAGAGCTGGAAGAAGTAGCTAGGGAGAGGGAAGTCTGGGCTTCCCTGCTAAAGCTGCTGCCCCCGCGACCCGGTAGCGGTAGAAGATGGATGGATGGATGGAAGTTAAAGTAGCATAATTTGACATAAGAGCTGTTGGCATCTTTGTTTGTTGATAATATATAATAATGCAGTGCAGACGTGGTAATACATTGTACATATACTGTATACACAAACGAATAAAACAGTACATTCATGCTGTATCAAATGATATTAGGTGAGACTCACCTTCAACATATGTTGGTAAGGATGCAAGACTTCTCCTGGACTATTATCATAGATTGGAGAGAACATTGTTTCACAGGATAATCAAGAAGTGACATGATACAGGGGATAATTTGCAGAAAATGTCAAGCATACGTCTTTGCTGTGGGGAGATGATTCAGAACTGCCATCTTGCGGAATAAGTCTGCTCTCTGATTCACCATCAATGAGAGAGGTAGAGCCAGTATCAGGGCACTTGCAAAGGAAGAACAGAAACAAAGCAGTGAGCATTCAATGCATTGCAATTCTGATGTCTGTGTGAAAAGGCTGAAAAAGAATGCATGCAAAGAATCACTTGATCTTTTCCACTCTAAATTGACAATATAGCAATCCCTGGTTTGTGGGTCTGAAATTCGGACGGGCCTCCATGGAGTTGCGCTGGCCATGTCCAAACGTACACGCCAAGCACTCATCAGCTGGATCCCAATTAATGATCGTCTCCTGTCTGCACGGTTCCTCCACCAACATGGCAAGATGACAGTTACCCACAGATGTCACCGATGATACAGTGAAGGACACCTTCTTCGACCAACTCCATCAGGTCGTTAGCCAAGCCCCACCACATGATATTATCATCATCCTCACTGACCCCAATGCAACCTTCTCTACCTCCTCCAGAGAAGGGCCATCTCACCAAACCCCCACGCAACCCATCGGCACCACCTTTGTTGACACAACCACGAATGATAACAGCAAACGTCTGCTTCTCCTCTGCCATTCAAATAACCTCTGCATCATCGACACCTGGTTCCCCCGCAAGCAGATCCATCACTGGACCTGGTACAGTCCTGATGGAAGAACAAGGAAGGCGATAGACCACATCATCATTTCCCGCCGCTGGCGATCCTCTATCACCAACTCCAGGGTCTTCAGAGGAGCACAGCTGGGCAACACAGACCACCGCCTGTTGGTGGTCTGTGACGACTTAAAATACGAGCAGACCCATCTACCAGGCCACAACCACGCTTAATGTCTTCCAGACTCCGTGACCCCACCACTGCCTCTGCATATCACCGCTCCATCACCAATGCCTTCAACGCCCTGGCCGATGATGACACCGCGGACTGGGAGACTTTCAAACTAAAGGTCAACCAGTCCGCCCAGGATGTATTGGGAAGATCAAGATCTCTTCCCAAACAACCATGGATCTCACAGCTGACCCTCGACATCATTAACCACCGCCGTGATGCTCGCCTACACGGTGATATGACAGAGTACCGGAGGCTGAATACAGCACGAAATGCAGCAATTGCAGCGGACATGGAGAGGTACTGGGGAGAAGAGGCTGAACACCTGGAATCAGCAGCACAGAACAATGCCCTCAGACTTCGCCAAGCCCGTATTGGACCACGCATCAAGACCGCCCTCATGAAGGATGCCAGTGGAAATCGCATCACCACAGAAATAGACTGCCTCGAACGCTGGAGAGAGCACTTCAGCAACCTCCTTCATCATCTTCCAGTTCCTACCGATCCCCGTCTTGTTACTGCTGCCAACTCCGCCATCCCCAACCCCAACTGCAAAACTGACCCAGTCACAATCGACGAGGTAAGAGCAGCAATAAAAACACTAAAAAATCACAAGGCATCTGGAATTTGTGCCATCACTGCAGAGCTGCTTAAAGAGGGTGGTGACTCCATGGCCCAGTGGCTCACCCACATCGTTAACCACGTGTGGGTGGCAGAACAGCCCCCCACAGACTGGACCCGTGGCATCATCCGGCCATTCTAGAAGGGGAAAGGCGACAAGCTACTCTGCAGCAACGACAGAGGTATCTCACTGCTCTCCATACCTGCAAAACTGTATCCTTCTCACCCGTGCACTTCCTGCAATTCGAAGCCATCGCTGCCCTCAACAAGCTGGCTTCATGCCCAAGCGGTCCAAGATCACATCTCCGCAATAAGACTCATTGTTGACAAGGTCAGAGAGTTTCGGAAGGACCAACACCTCTTTATAGCCTTCTTAGATCTGAAAGCTGCCTTTGACACAGTTGACCACCTCTCCCTTTGGAACATTCTGAAACACCTTGGAGTACCACCCAAAATAACCACATTGTTCCAGCGACTCTACAACAACTCAGAGAGCTGTGTTCGTGTGAATGGGAAGGAATCACACTGGTTCCCCATTAACAGCTGGGTCAGACAGGGCTGCGTGGCCGCCCCTGACCTTTTTAACTGTGTCATTGACCACCTTATGATCCGAGTCCGGGGGGTTATCTTATATTCGGGGTCTAGACATTATACCCATTCACGACGCTAGATGGCGCCAGATAGCATTGAAGCGAATGCTGAACTTCACTCCCCACGCCAAAGTGAACTCCTGTCACGAAGAATAAAAATAAAAATAGCGGTAGGACGAAGAAGAAAAATAAAAAATAGAGGTAAGAAAGAAAAGAGAAGAAAATAATGGAAGAGATAACAGAATATGGAGAAAGGTAGCGACAATCTGGAGAAAAGTGGATCGAAGATCAGCCAGGTTAACCGGCAGCTGAGGAGAAGTTATGATGTAATATACATTTCAAAAACCAGAAGCCATTCATTTACGAATGTTATTGCACTTTAGTTTACATATTTAAATGTTCAGATATTAAGATTTGAATGAGGCAAAATAACATGCTTATTCTCTCAAATATATTGTTATAATCATTTGTTTCAGATGTACTGTAATTATTTTCTGTATAAAAATTAATTTGGTGTTCAGAAAGTCTTTTTTCAAACTTGAGTCTTGAAAAAGAGGGGGTCGTCTTATAATCAGGGCTGTCTTATATTCGGACCAATACGGTATAAATATATATATATATATATATATATATATATATATATATATATATATATATATATATATATATTAGAGCTGTCAAACGATTAAAATATTTAATCTAATTAAAAACGCCACTGTCATAATTAACTCAAATTAACTAATAAGTAATCATGATTACGCACATATTTTTGATCATTTCTGAATTTCCTTTTATATTTTTTTGTCCTATTTTTCCCCGTTTTAATGCTCTCATCAACATAGAATTATGGACCAGTTTTCTATGTGCAAAACAAATATTTACTGAAACAACAATTTCGTTTCTCAATTTTACATGAACATTTTTCACTTGGAGCAGTTATTCACACATAATCTCTCACACAATATTACTGTCCATCAACAACAGTGAAAAAAATATTTAGTCACACAACAGCTCCTTTAACAGCTCTTTTTATGGAATCAAAACAGTGCAATATAAAATTATAAAGTGCACATTTAAGGTAAACTGGTTGAAGGTCCTGGGTGTACATTAAACGGCGAGAAGATACGTTCGAGGATCCAGAAAGGACAAAGAGTGAAAGAGATTCGGGGCAGTTTGTTCACAACGAAGGGAGTCGAGCAGGAAAGAAACAACGCCATCCAAAGGCTGAAAGGGTCTCAATACGCCGGCGTAGATACCCTGGGGAAAGAGCTATTCTTGTATTTTGGCCCTAACGCGTTGAGAGTACACTTTGGCATGAATGGCTCGATGCGAATCAACACCACGGAGAGGAAACATGGCGATGGCAGAGGCTCCGCCCCTGTGCTTGAAATCCACCTGGCCAACGATATTGTACGCTTCTTCGACAGCACAGTGGAATTGAGGTTGAGTGACGACTGTAATCAGCGTGTGCGAGCCCTTCAGTCCCTGGATGTGTGTTCGCCGGCATTCATCCCCTCGCGCTCAGCCGAGGCAGCGAGACGCCATCGTGGCAGGATGCTATGTGACGTTCTTCTCGACCAGGCCGTCATGCCGGGGGTGGGCAACATCATTAAAAACGAAGCTCTTTTCGACGCGGGCCTACACCCGGCTGTGAAGGTACAGATGATGGATGGTGTGCAGCCAAAGATGGTGGGGCGAGGGCGGGGAAGCGAGACAACCAGAGAAATCCTACTCTGCATAACTTTCTGGTGTTTTATCGAGTTATGTGTTGCAGTGGGGGCGTAAAATGGGACAAAGACACAGAAAGTAATGCAGCACGGCAAAAGAAACAAAATAATTTGGGGGTTTGATCTGATTTACAAAACAAAAAATGTCATCTGAATGAACATGCATACTGTAGGAGACATACATTACTGTTCCAAAGTTTGGGGGTCACTTAAAATGTCCATTTATATATACTTTTCCCACTACACCCTTGTGGTTTCTTCCGACTTCCGGGCTGAGTGAACGCTGGCGCGTTTGGCTGCCGCTGCTCAACCTGTACTGTGTTTTATTATTTTGTTCCTGATTGTAAAGTGTCCTTGGGTGTCTTGAAAGGCGCTTATAAATAAAATGTGTTATTGTTAAACTAGTACTCCGCCTATAGTGGATTTAAGCCATGGTTGCATATTTCGTTTTTCTCAAGTTTGCTTTGAACACAGCAGTCAGGCTATGTTGATTCTGTTGGTCCTTCTTGCGCGGAAGTCTCTCTATGGTTTTGTGAAGACATCATTTCGGATGACTACACTTGGTTCGATGACAACACTAGTGATGGGACGAAATGGGCCGAGGCTCCGAAGCTTGTGTCGAGTAATGGGATGGGCGTTTCCTGGAAGCTTGTATCCAGGCGGGCGTCATTTCGGCAAAACATGGAAATTATGACGTCTAAAGCCTCGCCGGCCGGCTGAATCACGTTTATACTTTGCGAGTGGTCCGACATTTGGCGCACATTGCAAACACAGTAGACTACGGTATAAATAGGTTGCAAAACAACACAATGGCTGTTATCTCACATTTTGTGGATTTCGGGCTCCTGTACTTATTACACCTGTGCGGAACAGTGCAACTAGTGCAATCTTTGTTCGAGCCTTGTTCGTTGCCTGCGATGGAACCTGCGCGAAAAAGGCGATCCTCCCCTGTATGGGAACATTTTGATTTGATTGCTTCCAATAAGGTAAGGGAGAAAAACTACATAAATATAAATGTGACAATGCAGCTTTTGGCTTGTTCTTGTGTCTAACTATTGTTATTTCACAGGTGAAGTGTCTGTTGTGTGTCTGTTGTGTGCAAGGGAACTTGTATACAACAATAACACCTCATCTATGCTGAGGCATTATAGAGCCTTTCATGAGAGCAAGGAGAGGCATGAAACTGGGCCATACCTACCCAAATTTATATAAACCGGCACTCGCATTTCTCTGCACCCCAGCTTCTCAGTCAACCCCCCCCCCCCAAAAAACACTACGGTAAATCTTTTTTTACCTGCAACGAACGCAGTTTGACAATTGCCACCATTGTTGTTTTGATCTTGCGTTAAATAATCTCGCGTGACGAGATTTCCGTTCTCGCGAGAAGAGATTGGCGAAAATTGGCCTTCTTGGAAAGCAGACGATTGCCAAGTTGTGTAACGTTAAAACAAGTGTTGCCAACAAGTGTTGCGAAAGTTTATTGCAGAGATATGAACTCAAAGACTGAACCATGGGATGAAATAAGAACCTATTTCTCAGCAAATCTTGTATGCCTGAATTATTTAAATTTTTGCAGCATTTGTTTATAAGCAATAAACCTCTTATCGATGTACAGTATATTGTTGTTTGTGTTATCATCATTTGCAATTGAATAAGTAGACCATTTCAGAATTCGAAATTTGGGACTCTCTAAATGTAAAATGGGACTCATACTTTTCTGATCAGCGAGTCCCTGGGACTCGCAGGACTCAAACTGTAAAATTATCACTGTGTGTGTGTGTGTATATATATCTATATATATAGATATATAGATATATATATCTATATATCTATATATATAGATATATATATAAAATGTCACGTGGCTGATATTCATCTTTTGATTTCTCAATTTAATAGTGTGGGTGTATTTTTATTATTTTGGGGGGAGCATCAGAATAAAAGAAAAACATGCATATCTTTTGATAATAAGTATAAGCATTAATACTTTAATAATATGGAATTCTTAGTTGTCCTCAGAACTGCTACTAACTGCTTGGTAGTATTTGATGGCAGTGCTTTCTCAGTAGAAGGCACAAAAGTACGTACAATATTATAATGGTCTTCTGAGCTCTGTACAGCACATCTATTGCTTCACTGCACTTAGAGGCATCGCTTGATCCTCAAATGGAGCCATAAATTGACTTTAAAATGAAAGTACCAGCAGAAACTCTCCCAACCTCTTTTGTATCACGGTGATGAGTCTGTTGCTGCCTGGCTTGGGCCTCTTCAAGCTTCTCAACGTGGTCCGTCCAAAAGTTTTCCATGGCTGTTAATAAATGTCCAAACCCTGCCAACTTCAGCAGATGTCCCAGGTAAATGACTGTCTACATTCAACAGCAGCATGAACACACTGTGTGTGCACAGGAGGCAACAATTGGGTATCGCCTTCGTCAAAGAATCAGATCCTCTTACAACTCAGACCAGTCTCAGTCATTCTGTTATTAGATCCGTCCTGAATAATTCAACTTATATCCTTGTGACCTTCTCTGCCTCTTATCCATAACTAATAACTTACTGCGAGGAGCTAGGGCAGTGTTTCTCAAATAGTGGGGCACGCCCCCCTGGGGGGCGGGGGGGGGGCGCAAGGCTCCGTCAAGGGGGGGCGCGTTTGACCACGGGGAACATGCTTTTTTAAAAAAAATTATTATTTTTTTTACTGTCAGAGAATGAAGTGCAGTTGCACCTCCACTACGTTAGGGGGCAGTGGCGCTCTCATTGGCAGAGTTTGCGCAGGGTGCATTCGAAGGGAGGTAGTATGACAAGGTAGCACTTGGCTTCACTGTGACTACGGTAGCAGATGAGGAACGATCGTTGTGCGTACTGTGTCTAAAAATGTTGGTAGCGGACAGCATGAAGCCAAATAAATTAAGGCGCCACTTTTAAAGACATTACACCCCAATTGTGACGTTATGAGTAAAATAACATTAAGAACTTCATTACCCAGCATGCCACCGTAGTTAGTAGTTGAGAGTACAAGCTTGAAATAAAGCGTCCACAAGTTCTATCCAACACGCCTCGTCTCCTTCATTATATGATTAGAGAGACAACACATGGTGTCAGAAGTGGGATGTGAGCAGCCTCGGAGTGGAAAGGTTTGCCACGAAAGAGCTACAAAAGCACGAGCGAGAGAGCATTTGGAGTCCGTGTGAGTGACCGCGTGATTGGCGAAGCTACATGCTAGCGGAGTTAGCTACTGCGAAGTGAAACAAAGTACGCGGGACAGATTAAACAAGTAAAAGAGAATTTTGTGCCCGATGTGGAGGACAACCAAAAACAGAAAGCTGACTTTTACCTCGTTGTGCTGTCATGGATAAGTTAAGTCCACTTACTTCCATGCAACTGACTGGTAATCTTGCTGATAACTGGAAGCGTTTTAAGCAAAGATTTACTATATATTTAGCAGCAAGTGGAGCAGGAGATGATGATGAAAACTGAAGGCTCACATTCTTTTGCATGTCATTGGAGAAGATGCTTTGGAAATCTACACAGTTTTCGTTTGGATGAAGCTAATTTTACTTTGGCAGAATTGATGACGAAGTTTGAAGTGTACTTTGTGCCCAAACAAAATGTGACCTTTGAAAGGTACAGGTTTTTCCCACATGACCAGCAGCAAGGAGTACCTTTTGATCAGTACTTGGCAGAGCTACACACGCTGAGCAAAACATGTGAATTTGTGAATTTGACACTCTGAGAGACTCGTTAGTGCGAGACAGGATTGTTTGTGGAACAGCGGATAATGCACTGAGAGAAAGACTGCTTAGAGAAACTGAACTTACATTGAATAAGTGCGTCAGTATGTGCAGAGCAGCAGAGACCACTAAAGCACAAGCTAAAGAGCTACGAAGAGGAGAAACAACAGTGCATGCGATAAATAAAGAACAACGGAAGAAAAAGACATTTTCCAAACAAAAAGACCAAAAAGAAAAATCTACAGAATTTACATGTGGTAGATGTGGAGGCAGCTACAAGCCAAAATCTTGTCCAGCATTTGGAAAATCCTGTAACAACTGTGGAAAGAATAACCATTATGCAAAATGTTGCAAAGCTACATCAAAACAGAAAGTTCCCACAGTTGAAGATGATGATAACGAGGAATTTATTGTGGATGTGGTAAAAGCTTGTACAGCAGAAAAAGAAGAATGGATTGTGCCAATATCAGTGAATGAGACAATTATACCGTTCAAGTTGGATACAGGTGCACACACAAACCTCATATCCATGGAAGACTACAAAACACTGAAGACAAAGAGCAAAATTCATCCTGTAAAAACTAGAGGGAGTGGATACACTGGAGAACGTGTTCCTGTTCGAGGTGGATGCATTGCAACCTTCAAACACAAAGATCGGCAGATTAGAGCACAGCTACTAATTGTGGATATGAGTGTACAACCAATCCTGGGAGTCAGTGCATGCATAAAACTCAATCAGGTCAGAAGAGTGTTTGTGGTAACATCTTCAGATGCGGAAAATGCTCAGGATGTACTCATGGAAGAGTATAAGGACTGTTTTGAAGGACTTGAATGTCTTCCTGGACTACATAAAATACGTCTTGATCAAAATGTGACACCTGTTGTGCACCCTTGTAGGAAAGTTCCGTTTGCGCTGTGGAAAAAGCTGAAAGATGAATTAGCGCGCATGGAAAAACTCGGAGTCATCAAGAAGAAATTGATGAGCCAACTGAATGGGTCAGCTCACTGGTTGTTGTACAAAAGAAAACAGGTGCGCTGAGACCATGCCTGGATCCAAGGGACCTAAACAAAGCAATCATCAGAATCAGAATCAGAATCAGAATCATCTTTGAGAGAACATTTCAAGTTACCAACCAGAGAAGAAATCATGGCACAATTTGCTGGAGCTAAATGGTTCAGTAAATTAGACGTTTCGTCTGGCTTCTGGCAATTGAGGCTAGATGAGGAGAGCTCTCGACTGTGCACGTTCAACACCCCAGACTGGAGATACAGGTTTCTTTGTTTGCCGTATGGTATCTTGTCAGCACCAGAAGTCTATCATAAGACTATTCACATGATTTTTGAGCACATATCTGGAGCAGAGGCCATGATGGATGACATCATAGTATGGGGCTCAACTCGAGAAGAACACGACGAAAGACTGAGACAAGTGCTCGACAAGAGGAGGGAGGTGAACCTGAAACTTAACAAAGAAAAATGTGAGTTTGCAGTGAAATCACTTACCTTCGTGGGAGATGTTGTGAGCGAAGAGGGGGTGAAGCCAGACCCGAGAAAGACTTCAGCAATCAACAACACGGACAGACCAACCAACAAAGATGAGGTGAGACGGTTCCTTGGAATGGTGACGTATCTCGCCAAGTTTGTCCCTCAACTGTCCACACAGTCAGCACCTCTCAGGAGTCTTCTTGAACAAAAGAATGAGTGGATGTAGTCCAATGAGCATGAACAATGCTTCTTAAAACTGAAAGAGATTCTGGCAAGGGAGCCCGTGTTAAAGTTCTATGACCCGGAGAAGAGCACCAGCATTTCGGCAGATGCTTCACAGTTTGGTCTGGGAGCAGTGCTGCTGCAGCAACATGATGAGCAGTGGTCACCTGTCGCGCATGCAATGAGAGTCTTGACAAGCGCCAAGTCCAGGTACGCTCAGATTGAGAAAGAACTGTTGGCGAGTTTGTATGCATGTGAGCGTTTCCATCAGTATGTCTACGGTCAGAAGTTTGAAGTGGAAACTGATCATAAACCCTTCGTGTCCATCATGAACAAACCCTCGAATGACTGTCCGGTACGCATACAGCATATGCTAATCAAGCTACAAAAGTACGACGTGCATATGATATACACACCAGGAAAATACATGTACGCCGCCGACACCTTGTCTCGAGCAGTAGACAAAGAAGAACATGCAGACAGTGAGAAAAGCACAAAAATACAGGCATATGTGGACATGGTCGTGTCATCTTTGCCTGTGACTGCGGACAGAACAGAACAAATACGGAAAGAGACAATCGCAGATAACACCATGAAAGAACTCAAGAGCACAATACTAAAAGGGTGGCCAGACAACAAAAAGGATTGTCCCGAGAAAATACAAGATTATTGGAATTGCAGAGCGGAGCTTATGGTGGTGGATGACCTAGTGCTGAAAGGAAGCAAATTTGTAATTCCATCCTCACGAGGCAAACAAATGCTCCATAAGATACATCAAGGTCACCTTGGAGAAGTCAAGTGTAAACGTAGGGCGAGAGAAGTGATGTACTGGCCAAGAATCAACCAAGATATTAGCCAGATAACAGCAGCATGTGAACTGTGTCGCACCTACAGGCCAAAACAACAAGCTGAGCCGCTGATGAACCATCCAGTACTCCACAGACCTTACTACAAGGTAAGAACTGATCTGTTTGACCTTGATGGAAAGAGCTACATAGTAGCGCCCGATTACTTTTCCAACTATCCGCAAGTTGGTGCTCTGCAGTCAACATCAAGCAAGGCAATCATCAGCTATTTGAAGGCAGTCTTCGCCAGACATGGTGTCCAAGTGAACTGTTTTCAGACAATGGACCTCAGTTTACCAGCCATGAGTTTGCTGCCTTTGCCAAAGAATGGGGGTTCCATCACTCCACGTCAAGCCCTATGTATCCAAGGTCCAACGGCTTGGCGGAATCCTCGGTAAAAACAATTAAAACCATGATGAAAAAATCACAAGACAGAGACGACTTTCAAAAAAATCTGCTGATCTACCGCAGTGCACCTCTACAAAATGGACTGTCACCAGCTCAAATGCTGATGGGTCGGCGCATTCGTTCCAACCTACCAGTGTCGGAAGACCTGCTGACACCCAAGAGAGCACACAGATTGTAAAGTGTCCTTGGGTGTCTTGAAAGGCGCTTATAAATAAAATGTATTATTATTATTATTATTATTAAAGTCGAAGGAGAAAACGCAAAACAAAAAGGCTGCATGATCGTTCAGCAAAACACCTACCTGTGCTGAAGCCTGGAGACGTTCACCCCCAACCCTCCCTCAAGGAATGTTCATGTATACATATGTGGGTACCAGCATGTCTAAAATATGTCAACATTATTTATACTTTAAATTGAGACAGAGATTAAAACAGTGCCCGTATTTACCTTGATTCAAAAACCTGACACAATATCAACATTCATGAACATTGCCCAAAGAGGCATAGAAGACGGATCTCACTTCACTCGGACAAGCTTTAGGGTCACTCGGAGACTCTTCTGCTGGAGGTGCTGATGGTGTAGCTCAGGTTTTTACATTGGAGAAAAAGATGGTGATGGGTTGCGCTATGACGTTCATAGTTTCTTATTAGTTGAAATAGGTTTACGGTTTTTTTTTTATCAGATAATGGTCAATTTTTAGTGAAGAATAAAACTCTTATCTAGCTGATAGTTTAAGCTGTCACTTCAGCCTTCGTCTGAGCTGTTACTGCTTCCTTGTGAATTTTTAAAAAAAACAGCTGACTCGATTGGGAAACCTTCAAAATAAGGCTCCCTGACCCGGGCAGTGAACCAGTCCCCCGCCACCGCCGTTGAAACAAAAGCGGATTAGAAAATGGATGGATGGTTGAGATTCAGAATTGACAAGAAAGTCCTGATTTATTCGTCCTCTCCTGCTGCATGGCGACAACCAAGACTTTTGGAACAGTTGAAATGTTAAAAGTGCAATCATTCCGTCATTCGTTCAATGCTTACTACATGCAATTGACTGCTTCAATGGGAACCTTTTTGACTAAGAGAGCCATGAAAGCAAAATATTTGGAAATGTGTTTCAGTGAGAGCCATACAATGTACCTGTGCTGTATTTTAAAAGTGAATTCAACAAAATGTCAGCATAATAAGCCTCTGAATTTCCATCCATCCATCCATCCATTTTCCGAACCGCTTGATCCTCACTAGGGTCGCGGGGGGTGCTGGAGCCTATCCCAGCCGTCTTCAGGCAGTAGGCGGGGGACACCCTGAATCGGTTGCCAACCAATCACAGAGCACACAAAGACGAACAACCATCCACACCCACTCACACCTAGGGACAATTTAGAGTGTTCAATCAGCCTGCCATGCATGTTTTTGGAATGTGGGAGGAAACCGGAGCACCCGGAGAAAACCCACGCAGGCCCGGGGAGAACATGCAAACTCCACACAGGGAGGCCGGAGCTGGAATCGAACCCGGTACCTCTGCACTGTGAAGCCGACGTGCTAACCACTGGACTACCGGGCCGCCGCCTCTGAATTTAGTCTATTAAATAATTTTGTTATAATACTCACCATGAATGTGAATGGTTTTCCATTCCTTACTATTGCTAAAGATCCAGCAAAGCTAGCGGAATTATAGTCACCTTGCCGGGTCCATACTCGGAGTTGCTGCTGGCTAGCTGGCACCCTGATCAGTAGCTTGGCATGCTTCCTTTCTGCTGTTTCCCACAGGGTATTTGCGAACATAGCATGGCGCGTGTCCAAGTGCCACTTTACATTCAACCGTTTCATCAATGGTATTTTGTCATTGTAAATTATACACACCACAGAACCTGTTCTTTCCACAAAGGCGAATCCTTCGGTCCATTCATCCTGAAGTGTACCATACTCGTCATCTTTTTTTCTTTTCGCGATCTAATTCATCGAAGGATTAGCTTTGAGCTAATGGCCAAACGGGCTGATTCAAAAGGGGGCGTTTACTTGTTTCCACATCAACGGCCTACATAGGCCAGTATCATCCAATTAAAATTGCTCCTGCAACTGCAGCCCTGAATAGGACATGCACAGTGAAAAATCGATGGATGGATTAAACAAGCGAGAATATTTTGTTTTATCTGCGAGCCACACCAGGCTCACGAGCCATAGGTTCCCGACCCCTGCCCGAGGGTGACCATATTTTAATTTCCGAAAAGTGCACACTTAAAGTTCAATGAAATGATACTCAAAGTTTACTCAAAGACGCCATACATGAATATAATATTTAACGTAGCACCCTCAAGGATGCGACATGAATGACAACACAAAATCCAAATTAAATTACAGGGTTTAATTCCTGGCAACCAGTGAGAACTGGTCACACGAACATGAAACATACAAAACAAGTGGAATTACAAAACAAATAAAAGACAAAACCATGAAGACAATTGATTTAATGCAGTGCTTCTCAATTATTTTCTGTTGCGCCCCCCCCCCCCGAACAAGAAGAAAATAATTCTCCCCCTCACCCCACTCTGCAGCCACTATAAATATCATTTGTCTTTGAAATTGTTATCAATGCACCTCGGCATTATAGTTTAACCTTAATGAAAAAAATATGGTCCAACTTACAGCAAAGAATTACTATTCACATTTATTAACAGCTTTTTAGTTTGTAACAGAAACTATTTTAAGTGCATCCATTTGCCCGAAAAAGAAAAAAAAACCATCCTTGTTTAAACGGTAAAAGGATGCCACCTTATATGATGCTCACAGTGCTCGCTGATTTACTGAATTAGCATTCACAAAGCGGGCTGATGTTGGCAATATTCGGCATGTTTTCGTTGAAAAAACTCCAGCGGTTTAATAGCGTGGTTGGGTTGTAATGTTCTTAAGTGGCACCTTAATTTATTCAGTTTCATGCTGTCCGATGTCAGAATTTTAAGGCACAGTAAACATACTGGTCACTCCTCGTCTCCCAAGTGTCGTCACAGTGAAGCCAAGCTTCGTCATATAGTCTTGCCTTCGCTTTCGGGTGACTTTTGTCTCGTTATTGTCGTTTCCCTCCGTCTTTCTTTTCATCCCTGTTAGAAATGTTTCCATGTTCTCGCTTGAGGGGTTGTTTGCTTCACTTTCCAATTACTACTTCGTGCATTTAACCCCCCCCCCCCCCAAAAAAAAATTGCAGCAAAGAGGCATTCCACCCTGTGCACTCTCTGACAATGAGGGCGCCACTGCCATCTGCTGTGGTGGATGTGAAATTACACTTTATTCGAGTACGAAGGGGGTAAAAAGCAAGTTCCCCAGAGTCACACGGCCTCCCCTGGCAGAGCGTGCCCCACTATTTGAGAAGCACTGCGTTAAACTAAGGCTCGAGTCCGGCTTTTAGTTGTTTATAGTCACCGAATACAGTATAACACAATAGGATGAGTGCAACCAAGGGGTGACTTCTGTGTTTTAAGAGTGAACTCAAAGATCATTAAAGGCATCAGAGAACCCACGGGGGCGGCCCGGTAGTCCAGTGGTTAGCACGTCGGCTTCACAGTGCTGAGGTACCGGGTTCAAATCCAGCTCCGGCCTCCCTGTGTGGAGTTTGCATGTTCTCCCCGGGCCTGTGTGGGTTTTCTCCGGGTGCTCCGGTTTCCTCCCACATTCCAAAACCATGCATGGCAGGCTGATTGTGCACTCTAAATTGTCCCTAGGTATGAGTGTGAGCGTGGATGGTTGTTCGTCTCTGTGTGCCCTGCGATTGGCTGGCAACCAATTCAGGGTGTCCCCCGCCTACTGCCCGAAGACAGCTGGGATAGGCTCCGGCACCCCCCGCGACCCTAGTGAGGATAAAGCGGTTCGGAAAATGGATGGATGGATGGAGAACCCACGGGCAGTGAAGTGAGAGCGTTAAAAATTGTGTGGTTGCACTCCAGAGTGGCAGATTTAACAGCAGCACAAGAAAAAACGACCTCAAAGAAAACTGTCATGTGATCAGAGACAAAACTTTTGACACCAGCAGACCATAAGTATGAACTTGGTCGAAAGTATGTCTTTGTCCATGTGTTGGGCTGGTCACATATTGCACAAATTAAAGGATCATTAAGTCTTAAAAAGTCCTTTGCCATTTGGTTTTTAGGACAAGAAACATGAATAATAAAATCCCCCATGAGGAGGATATGATCATACTGGAGCCTGATTTGAAAAGTCATTCAAAAAGTTGTATTTCGGAGGACGGTAAATGACAGCGCTGAGCATGGGGACAGCATGGCCAACTTCAAAGCTGGTCATTGATGTGGTGAAAATATACCATTTAAATTTTAAATTGTATTAAAATTTATTGACCACTCCTCCACCACGGGGAGTCCAAGAAGGCATAGTCAGTTGGCAAAAATTCAATTATAGCGTTATACTCACCAGTGCCTGTCCATGTTTTTTGTTTTTTTCAGAGAGAAGAAATATATAAAATAGTCATCGGAAAGGAAAGAACTTCCTCAGGATATAGGTCGACTTCATCAACGACCAGGGGCCAACAACAGGAGTATTTGCCTCAATCGATCCCGTGAAAAATAATTAAAGCAGGACATTTTCATGAATTGTATTCTCTGACATTTTATTCGGCACGAATCAG
Source organism: Hippocampus abdominalis (assembly GCA_018466805.1). Lineage (NCBI taxonomy): Eukaryota > Metazoa > Chordata > Actinopteri > Syngnathiformes > Syngnathidae > Hippocampus > Hippocampus abdominalis. Next base: position 22,166,638 of record CM031698.1, on the reverse strand, counting down.
ACTTGATCTTAGTTTTACTGTTTTGTGCTTTCTACTCTCTTCGTTATTAATTTGTTTTATTGTTGTATTTACGTTGTATATATGATATAAGCTCCTTGTAGAGCAGTTTGTCGACAGCGATGGCTGTTTTAAAGTTGAGTTGAGAATTTCTTAATTATACACTAAAAATTATAAAGTAAAAAAAAAAAAAAAGTGGACGTTTGGACACCCTACATCGCCCTTTTGAGCTGTATGTCTCCCGTGATACTCAGCTAGGAGGCTCATAATCAGCAGCTGATTTTGTGAGGAAGACAATCTTTTTTCAAATGTTGAACAAGCATTGACAAAAAGGTAAACCTCAAGAAAATTTATTCTGATATGAGTAAGTGATGACTATTTCAATGTACATGCATTACCCTTGATCAGAATACTAACCTCTCCGATATATGACCGCCTTGTAGGCACGTCGTTAGCAGTTTGCTGCAGCTCACAGATCCTTCGATAACTGGAGCAATTAGAATGTAATTTACAGTAACTTGACTAATTCCACCAGACAGCAGCCATATTTCTACACCAAACAAAAATATAGACGCAACACTTTTGTTTTTGCTCCCATTTTTCATGAGGACTCAAAGATCGAATACTTTGACTAAATACACAGAAGACCCTTTCTCTGAAATATTGTTCACAAATCTGTCTGCCTTAGTAAGCCTTCGTCAAGATAATCCATTCCACCGAACATGTGTGCCATAGCAATATGCTAATTAGAAACCATGCTTATTTGCACACGTGTGCCTTAGGCTGGCCACAATAAAAGGCCACTCTGAAATGTGAAGTTTTGCTTTATTATGTGGGTCTGTATCTGGTGTGACCCCATTTTGCCTCATGTAGTGCAATACGTCCTGCACATGCAGTTGGTCAGGTTGTTGATTGTGGCCTATGGAATGTTGGTTGACTCCTCTTCAAAGGCTGTGCGAAGTTGCTACATATTGGAAAGAACAGGAGCACGCTGTTGTATACACTGACAGGTAACATGTCCGGTGAGTATGCTGGCCATGCAAGAACCGGGACGTTTTCAGCTTCCAGGAATTATGTACAGATCCAGGCAAAACGGGGCTGTGCATTATCATGCTGAAAAATGAGATGATAGTTGTGGATGAATGCCACAATAATGCTCAGAATCTCATCACCATATCTCTGTGCATTCAAAATGCCATTCATGTTCGCTGCCAATAACATACACCTGACCATAAACCCACTGGCACCATGAGCCACTTGATCCACAACCTTAGCAGCAGCAAACTGCTCACCCGTTTGATGCTACACACTCTCTCTTATGTGCCAGATGCCATCAAATGTGAGCATTTGTCCACTGAAGTCCTGAACATTGACGAACTGCAGTCACTTTGGGATGAGGACGACTAGGGTGCAGATGAGTTCCCTGAGATAGCTTTTGACAGTTTGTGCAGAAATTCTTTTGTTTTGCAAACCGATTGTTGCAGCAGTTGTCCGGCTGGCTGGTCTCAGACGATCTTGGACGTGAACATGCTGGATGTGGAAGTCATGGCTTGGTGGTGTTACATGTGATCTGGAGTTCTGAGTCCAGTTGTTATTGGAATGAAAGTACATCTTACAAATGTGACAATCTCCCCCACTCGCCCCCCAAACCTTCGATAAAATACTCCCCCTCAATTTAGGATGAATTTTTATTTATCCATTTTTGGGAGCATAAAAATGTGTATTATTCTCTACAAATTACGGTAATCAAAGCTCTGTACCCAAATGTGATATATTATTAATAAATTGAGCTAGCACAGTGATTAAGTAATTAATTTGTGCAAAAACATGAAATGAAAATCTATTTGTCATGTGTCCTCAATGTAACAATTTCAGCTCAGTCAAATGTATTTCCATATCATTTTGGCTGAGTAAAAATTAAACATGACTTTATAATGATCTATGAAGACACAGTAGACACCTGCCACCTGCTAACTAGATAGTTTCTTTTCTTGGTACCGGCTACCTAATTTGAAAAAAAAAAGACATTCAAATTATCACACACATTTTAGAGCAACCCTGTTGTCCAAATGCAGTCCCTCCAAAACAATTTTTGTTTTTTTTCAAAGTGTCGTCAATCATGTATTGCCCAGTCCACACCCCAAACAGCGAGTGGAGTAATGGTCGTTTGTAGCACCAGAAAAGGGGAAGGGGACTCTTGACCAATCATAGAGCATCTAAACAGGTAAAATAGTAATAATAACATTATATGGCTATGAGATTATTTAGTACAGTATTTCTGATGACAAGCTAGCACCCTGTAAGTTCGTACGATAAAACTACGTTATTTTTGCAAGCTATGAGAGCAGTGATTTTTGCGACAAACTGATACAAGAGTAGCGATGGTGGGGAGGGGCAACGAGTATATGGGCAAAAAAAATGTTCAATTTAGAGAGGATGTGGCACTGGACCACTGACCCAACCTTGGACAAACCTTCACCTCATAGCTGTGGTACTGAGCAAGGCATGGAAAACCTCAACACTTCTGCAGTCACACCGGCACAAAAACTCCACAGTCACAACTACTAATTAAATGTTATAGGGTAACACGTCAAGTGTTGGATGGTCAGAAGTTAAATGTCAAAGAGAATGAAGCAAAAATAAGATGTTAATATATGTTTAGTTAAGCGTGTTTTACATGGTGCATTAAAAACCCTGAAATAAAAGGAGAAAGCAAGGGAACTAAACACGATATACTGAGAGATGCTTAAAATTGATGAGATACGGAATGATGTCACCCATACGCATGCAAGCACGCACACACAAGAAACAGCAATCTGACAGAAAATGTGTTAATTGGTTCCTTATAGCAGCACAGCATCAAACTAATACAATTTTGTCATAGCTAAATTTAATCGTACTTTTTAAAATAATGTGTTCAGCAATCTTTTTTTTTTCTTCTCAAAGCTCCTTACCAATGACAGATTCTAACCACTTTTTGTATGCCAGTCCAAAGTGTCTTTGCTCAGGGTTACATTGTCTGTCCAGAATAGTGCTCAGAAATGTGCACTCTGAGGACAGGCTAGGGGGGTTTGACAGACGGAAACCCCTCTTAAGACGCTTGCTGTCGCGAGAATCAGGCAAGGATATGCCATCTTCCTCCATAGTACCAGCTCCCCAATCACCAGACCCTTGACCATCTTGCTTCAGTTGGTCCGTGTCACCAATGTTACAGAGGACAGTGCTTCCATTACAGTTGAAGTAGAGCTGGTGTTCCCACCTCCACTGGTGCCACAAATAGAAGACATGCCGCCTGGAGTACAAGGGAATATACATATTCACTATCACATCGGCTTAATTAATCATATACTGGACATTTAATTAACTAAAAGTTAAATGGTCCATAAAAAAATGATATAGTTGTTAAACGTGTAGTCCTAAATTGACAACATACTGTATGCAGGGCTTGACATTAACATTTGCCAATCCGACAAATGCGGGTGCACTTCAGCTGTTAGTGACATTGCTAGCCACTTTAGTGTGTGCAACGAATTCTTGATCCATATCGATTACTTTCCACACAGGGTTTTGCACGCATGGAGTCCGCAAATTTGAAGTGAAAAATAAAGTAACCATGCCCCCTCAAATCAAACCCACATAAGATTTCTCCTGTCTGTCTCCTCCAAAGCGGCGCAATGAAGCAAGCAGTGTGCTTGCTTTCTTTGATCTAATGTCTGCAGTGAGAGTGCAAAAAAGGTCACCAAGTCATTTATTAAGCATGTTAGTGTGCATGAAACACTTATTCATTTGGGATGCATTAATATAAGGTTCTGCGATTGGCTGGCAACCAGTTCAGGGTGTTCCCCGCCTACTGCCCAAAGTCAGCTGGGATAGGCTCCAGCACGCCTCGCGACCCTTGTGAGGATAAGCGGATCAGAAAATGGATGGATGGATGGATGATATAAGGTTGTTTGAAGAGTTTAATTTACATAGCGAACCTTATAAAACAAGTGTTCCACGCGAAATGAAACACATGGCTTGGATTTCAAGAGTTGATGTGGAATACTGGCTATTTTCTGTGATGATGTTGCCAGTGGTGCCCATCTATTCACTTGGGTCGTGTCATGTCCCTCAAATGCCAGCTGAACCAACTGGGCCTTTAATTTTATGCAGACTTGTGCGCACATGTTCTAAAAATATTTCTCATAGTGGCAAATTAATTTTTGCATATTGTTGCGGACGCACCAAATGCAAGGCATAGTCTGTAAGTAATCAGCTCACTGACGATCAGATATGTGGATTGCACTTTGCCTGGAAGCTATGTAAGTACATGAAAATGAACAACACTGTTTTTCTCTTTTCATTCTGTGTTGATTCTCTCATCTCGTATCTGTGACCTGTTTTACCGAATGTGTTACTTGGTTGCACATTTATTACACAAAACTGAGAGGAGTAAAAATGCAGAGGGGCTTGGAACTCTGAGAAACCACTCGCCATAGTTGATGGTTAATGTCAAGCCCTGATTTTGTATAATGGTCACTTGGGATCCTCACCTGTGACTCCACAGGGTCTCATGTCCAGGGAAAGACCGGATCAGGTCTGAGCATAGTTCCATTTCCTGGTGGAAGAGCTCAAACAGTTTGGCTAAGTCAAGCTCCCTCTCATCTTCATCTATTGTCTCTATTCCTGATTGCTCTCCATTAGCCAGGACACTGATGGAAGGTAAGAAGCAGGTTCTGGGTACGGACTGATGAAGGGGTGAGCAGTTTTTGCTGGGAGCTGGTGTCAGAGAAAACTCCTCAATTAGCTCCTGAAGCAGGAATTGGCGGTAGTGAAAGCCACTATGGTCAGACACATGCATTGACACCCACTGACGCGTTGTGGACAGCTCATCATGGAAAACCTTCAAGGGTAATGAAAAACTGACATTTACTTTGAGATCAGAGTTGATGGTATACTTTTTAAATTGTCACTCGACGTGGCTACAAGCACCATGGAACAAACATCTCTTTTCCAAACAACCTCAGAGTTGTTGCTGGGCTGGGTTCTAGAGCCAGTTCAGTTCTGGTTCAATTGCAAATTTATTGTGAAGCAATTTAGCCCCCAATGCTTTGTTGAGCTCCAAAACAATGGCATGTGCCTAATGACATTGTTATACATATATCAACTATCTTAGCATTAATTTAGAACAGCTCAAGTAATTGCCATTTTTCTAATTTTTTTTTTAAAGTATTTTGGACAGACAAGAAGCCCCGACCTACCTTGACATTGCCTTTGGCCATGTGTTGAAGCACCCAGATGCGGTGGGACCATGCATTGTAGTTGCTGGGATAACTACATGCAGCATCAGAGCAGACATTTAGTTCTTTGTGGAGCAATTGAGCAAGGTGGTAACTGAACTGCTGACTCCTTTCTACAGCTGCCCTCTCAGCTTCACCCTGTTGTTGCTTTCCATCACAATCCACAGCTGAGAGCCGTCTCAGGATTTGCTGCAGCACCCAGCGTCTGCAACGAGGCATCATTTACTGGTCATGATTTGTTCGTAATGATGTTGGTACACTACTATTGACTCATTCATTATTAACGAAATAAAAAACATGTAGATTTATTAGGCGGAACCTTACAAGTTAAGTTGACCTTCCACCACACAAATAACATGTAACAACATGAGGAATCCCATAAAAATAAAAGTGATCAAATATGTCAAAGTCACATGAAGTATGCGGACTGAAAAAGATGTGTTGTTTGACGTCAATACCACAGTGTAATTGTGGCATTTGGTCCCATCAGTGGGTGGTTGCACGGTTGAATGCTTTGAACTTAAGAGAAGGGAAACAGGCTGTTGGGACAATGAGGAGCATTGTAGAAAAAGAGCAGAATATAGGATGGATATGGGGAGAGAATTATGGTTAAGGAGAGACGGGAAGATGACAATGTCTCAACCCAACTCAACTGTATTTATAAAGCACTTTCAAACAGCCATCGCTGCACACAAAGTGCTGTACATGGAGCAACTACCATATACAACAGTAAAGCAAGAAGTCAGTGTCCTCATTTCATTTCACCTGTTCTGGTCATAAAGCATGCAGCAGACTTCTGAAACAGTTTAAATTCATCCAAGAGTTAATTGGCAGTTTGCATGTGTGTTTATGTACACACAAACACAACTATCGGCCAATAACCTGTCTCTTCACAACATGGAAGCTCATGTCAGGCATCATTGCGGCTAAGATAAGTGGACACATGGATCAATACATGAGCGAAGCACAGAAGGGCATTGCTAGAGATACCAGAGGAGCCAAACATCAGCTCCTGGTTGACAGAACAGTCGCACAAGACTGCAGGTCCCGACATACCAACCTGTGCACAGCCTGGATTGATCACAAGAAAGCCTATGACTCAATGCCACATACATGGACCACTGAATGCTTGGAGTTGTATAAGGTGAACAGGACCCTACGAGCCTTAGTTGCGAACTCGATGAAGATGTGGAAAGTCACACTTGAAGCCAATGGCAAGCCACTTACCCAAGTGTCCATCAAATGTGGCATATACCAAGGTGATGCACTCTCCCCACTGCTTTGAATACAACTTTATTGTCAAATGTGCTGTACGTATGTATAACATACAGCACAGGTGACATTTCTTCCTTTTTGTTTCTGCTGTTCTGCATAGGACTGAACCCCCTAAACCAAGTAATCGCCAAGACAGGCTACGGATACCGCCTCAGAAATGGAGCTACGATGAGTCACCTCCTCTACATGGATGACATAAAGCTGTATGCTAAGAGCGGAAGGGACATAGACTCCCTGATCCACACAACCAGGATCTACAGCAGTGACATCGGGATGTCATTCGGGCTGGAGAAATGTAGTCGGATGGTGACTGAAGGGGTCTCACTCCCTGAAGGAACAATAGCAGACATTGAGGACAGCTATAAGTACCTTGGGATACCACAAGCCAATGGCAACCTCGAACTAGCAACAAGGAAAGTGGCTACGGCAAAGTACCTCCAGCGGGTGAGGCAAGTCCTAAGAAGCCAGCTCAATGGCAAGAATAAGACCCGGGCAATAAACAGCTATGCCCTGCCAGTGATCAGATACCCTGCAGAAATAATAAGGTAGCCAAAGGAAGAGATTCAGAGGAGGCCGGGGACTAGTGAGTGTGAGAGCCACTGTCCAGGATGAAACATCCAAGCTCCATGAATACATCAAGGAGAAGGCTCCAACCGGAAACAAAACAACAAGCGGGCTGCACAAGTCCACGCCCATATCTGATTTGCCAGCCATGGCAGCGCGAGACACCAAAAACGGACATTAAAGAGTTTATGAATGGAAAGTTTACTTTTAAAAGTTGCCAGATTGCCACTGAAAAGACCAAAGTTACCTGGATGTTTTGCAGTCGTAAACTGAGCTGTCATCATAGCACGTCGAGTCTGAAATACCACTTAATGGCCAAGCACACAGCTGATGTGAGTACTCCGCCCCCTCGTCTAAGACAGACAGCTATGGATCATTTCAAAGCGAAGAAAATGGATAACATGACGAAGAACAAATTTGCTGAAGCTATAGCTAAATGTATGGCTTCTGCATGCAAGCCTGTCAACATTGTCCACAGCTCGACTCAAGCTGAAATCATTCGCATTGCATCTAACGACTCCACTATGGATTGCCAGCGAAAGCCTCCATTACAAGCTATGCACAGAAATTGTACGTAGCGGAGAAGGCGAAGGGCGAAGGTACACCAAGCGGGAGAAGACACTGTTTCGGGAGAGGAATAAGAGACTAGCTTGATGAGTCTATGGTGAATAAAGAGCAGGTAGCCTGTTATGTACGATGTATGCCACTGACACGATTGTTACTTGTTTGGAACTATTTTGCGTGGAAGGTTACCGTGTTCCGTGTCCATATAAATAAAGGGGGTGGAGCTTCTCTGTGTTCGTCTGACAGTGACGGTGCGCTGAGGCACGTCGAGAGTTCAGCGGTGCAGTCGTAGCGACCACACTGAAAATAAAACGTCTCCAGTGTTGTCATCGAACCAAGTGTAGTCATCCGAAATGATGTCTACACAAAACCATAGAGACTTCCGCACAAGAAGGACCAACAGAATCAACAGACTGCTGTGTTCAAAGCAAACTTGAGAAAAACGAAATATGCAACCATGGCTTAAATCCACTATAGGCGGAGTACTAGTTTACCTTAGATGTGCACTTCATAATTTTATATTGCTCTGTTTTGATTCCCGAAAAAGGGCTGTTAAAGGAGCTGTTGTGTGGCAAAATATTTTTTTCACTGTTGTTGATGGACAGTAATAGTGTGAGAGAGATTGTGTGAATAACTGCTCCAAGTGAAAAATGTTCATGTAAAATTGAAAATCGAAATTGTTGTTTCAGTAAATATTTGCATTTTGCACATAGAAAACTGGTCCATGATTCTACGTTGATGAGAGCATTAAAACGGGAAAAAAATAGGACCAAAAAAAAACCCAAAAGGAAATTCAGAAATGATAAAAAATGTGTGAGTTATCATGATTAATTATGAGTTCATTTGAGTTAATTATGACAGTTGCGTTTTTAATTAGATTAAATATTTTAATCGTTGGACAGCTCTAATATATACATATATATATATATATAATATATATATATATATATATTGACAGCTCTAGTCCAAACGCAATTCCAATGATGTTGGGGTGCTGTTTTAAATATAAACAGAATATAATGATTTGCAAACCACGTTAATCCTATATTTGTGTGTATTGAATACACTGCAAATACATCATGTTTTTTGTTCAAACCATCAAAACTTTGTTTTTAGCAAATTCATCATTAACCTTTATTAGCATTTTATGGCTGTTCCAAAAAAGCTGAGACAGGATCATGATTACCACTCTCCGACATCACCTTTTAACAACATTAAATAAGCATTTCGGAACTGAGGATACAAATTGTTGAAGCCTTGTCGGTGGAATTATTTCCCACCCTTGATGTACAACTTCTGCTGTTAACAGTCTCCATTGTCATATTTTATACTTCATAATGAGCCACGCTTTTTCAATGGGAGACAGGTCTGGACTGCAGGCAGGCCAGTCTGATACCTGAAAACTTTTACCTCAAAGCCAAGATGTTCAAACACATGCAGAATGCAATTTGGCATTGTCTTTCTGAAATAAGCAGGGGAGTCCATAAAAAAAAAGATGTCTTTGGATGGCATAGTATGTTTCTCCAAAACTCTATGTACCTTTGAGTATTAATGGTGCCTTCACGGATTTGTAAGTTACCCATGCCACTGGCACTAACACAGTCCCATACCGTCACAGATGGATTTTGAATACTGATGCACGATATCAGAAATTTCAACCGATGTCGATAACCAATGATTTTCTGCCGCTCGACAGACTCGGGAAGGTGGTGTTCTTTTCATCTGTAATTGGCAGCATTTTTACAGTGCCATTTTGTTAATGTCGGCACTGTTGGGACAGTCTGCACTGATGCGGCTGGATGGATGGCAGGTGGAGCTGAGGTTGAGGAGAGAGGAGCGTCAGCGCAGACCGCGGATGTGCATTTGGGCCTGAGATTCAGTGCTTGGAATTGAGGCAGATCTAAATGGGACAGGAAATTGTTCCAATCTCTACACTACTATTTCTTGTTTCCTTTCAAACATAGTTTGTAGCAGAGGTGTAATGTCATGCATGCTGTGATCATGGTGTCTCTGATCCACTGATGAAAGATTTTGATTCTGTTTGTTTTATGTTCTGTTCTTTTATGTGAAATGTTCTCCAAAGTGCTGTTACAGGTGCAGCTGTTGTCAAAGTGCTATATGAATAAAGATGTATTGTATCGTAAACAGGCATGCAAATAACCTTTCATCATGTCCTAAAAACGATTGTGTCAATTTTTTCCTCATCGACCAATTGGTTGATATAGTGTCATGCATATGTGAAGACATTCTTGGGGCCTAAATATCTGAAAATATCACTTGTCTTGGCTGCATTTCAACGAGCCCTGCCCGAAGGTATTGCATCAAGTACAGTGGGACATGGTGCAGTTCCATGGCATTTGCTATCCATCCATACATTTTCTGAACTTATCCTTAATATTGGCATTGAGCTGAGCAATATAGCTCAGCTCGGCTGCCTCACTTTTCTTTATGTTGCCTCTGCCGCCGACCAAACCTGACAACAACCACATAGATCCGGCTGGTCGGCTATTTCATCTGGAATTTTGAAATGTTCGGGGAAGCACGACTGGTTTATGTTGCCTCCGCAGACTACGGCACCTGCCAGACCCAACAACAATCCACGGAGGTCATGCTGGTCGTGCGCCATCTCATCCGCGATGTTGAGATAAAAGTACAGTTAAAAAGGAAAAGGCACAGCTTGGTCATCATCACTCTCTGCGTCCGCTTAAAACAGGCCGGCCCTGAGGTGATGCCGTGGCCGTTGAGCTGGCTTACGCCAAAGGAAGCCTCGGCTGCAGATCCTCATTCAAGAGAATGGGACGGTGTGCTTATGAAAATGTGTAACCCGAGTTTCAAAATTTAAAACATCGTTTTCGGATTTGAGGTGGCCAGTGGTTAGCGCACCTCACAGGTTTTCTGGCCTTCTTTTGTGGAGTTTGCATGTTCTCCCCGGGCCTGCATGGGTTTTCTCCGAGTACTCTGGTTTCCTCCCACATTTCAAAAAACATGTATGGCAGGCTGCTTGAACACTCTAAATTGTCCCTGGGTGTGAGTGTGAGTGCAGATGGTTCGTCCCTGTGTGCCCTGCAATTGGCTGACAAGCGGTTCAGGGTGTCCCCCCGCCTACTGCCCAAAGACAGCTGGGATAGGCTCCAGCACCCCCCGCGACCCTTGTGAGGATAAAGCGGATCGGAAAATGGATGGATGGATGGATTTGATTAAAAATATTGTTTTTGGATTTGAGGAGACTTTGGCTGGTTCTAAATTAATGTATTTTAATGCAGCTTCCTATATCTGCCTGAATATTGGCCTAATTTTGCAGTATTGGACCAATAAAAGTGACATCATTTTTTCCCCTCATATTGGGCCGGTAATTATCATGCATCCCTTTTGAACTGTGCGAGTTGGCTGGCAACCGGTTGAGGGTATCCCCCGCCTACTGCCCGAAGACAGCTGGGATAGGTTCCAGCACCCACCACGACCCTAGTGAGGATAAAGCGGTTCGGAAAATGGATGATGGATCCCTTTTGAGCTTTGCATCTATAACAGTCCGGATGGTAATTTTCCTCTTTGGCCTGGAGGAAACAATGTCCACCGTTTAAAATGTGGACTCGCCACACCACAGAACACTTTTCCACTTTGGTTCAGTCCATCTTCGATGAGCTCAGGCCCAAAGAAGCCGGCGGCATTTCTGCATGTAGTAAATAAATGGCTTTTGAGTTTGAAGTTGCTCTTACAGATGTAGCGCCAGACTCTATTTGTTGACAGTGGTTTTCTGAAGTGTTGCCGAACCTATGTAGTGATATTCTTCACACATGGATGTCAGTTTGTGATGCAGTACCTCCTGAGGGATGGAAGGTCACGGGCATTCAATGTTGGTTTCGGTCTTGCAGTTTACATGCAATAATTTCTTTAGATTCTCTAAACCTTTTAACTATATTATGGTACGTAGATGTTGGAATTAAATTCCTTGCAATTATAGATTGAGGAACAATGTCCCTAAACTACTTTCTCACTCAGTTCTTTACAACGAGATGAACCTTGCCCTGTCTTTGCCTGTGAATCACTGAGCAATTCGGGGTATCTCCTTCTATATTCTGTCATGGCACCCACCTGTTCCTTGTTAGCCAGTTCACCTGTGGGATGTTCCAAACAAGTGTTTGATGAGCATTCCTCAACTTTGACAGCCTTTTTTTCTCACAAGTCCCAGCTTTTTTGGAAGATGTTGCAGCCATAAAATTCTAAGTTAATTATAATTATCTAAAAAAAAAAAAAGGTTTAGCCATTTGACCATAAAATATCTTAAATGAAAGTGTAGTTCAATAAAATATAGGTTGAACATGTTTAGAAAATCACTGTGTTC